>CM017766.1:26629418-27229418 GCA_008009225.1 Acer yangbiense | reverse complement strand
GGATGGGGATAGGGATGGGGAGAGGTCCCCCCATCCCCATTTCCTCATTTTCCCTAAAATATTATAAAAATAATTATATATATATATATAATTATTTTTATAATATTTTAGGGAAAATGAGGAAATGGGGATGGGGGGACCTCTCCCCATCCCTATCCCCATCCCCATTTCACTATATTAATGGGGAAAATGGGGAAATGAGGATAGGGGAGGGTCTCCCCATCCCCATCCCCATCCCCCCCCCCAAAAAAAAAAAAAAAAAAAATTCTCCCCATAGGGAAGTGGGGAAACGGGGATCCAGGGTAAAATGTGCAACCCTAACCTTAACTGATGGATTTGTGAAAAGTATCATAAATTCTTTCAAATCCTTGGGATATTAGTGTTCATAAATCACAAATTTCCAACACTAATGATCCATACGAAGAAATCTAATGCATGAAGCTAATTGACACCTCAATTTTATTAGAAACTCTCAATCAAAACTAAAAAAAGACTACAGTCTACAACACATAAAACAAAAATCATTAATAAGATATTGTATTAAAGTTTTCTACTTCTCTATATATAAAGGGTGTCAGTCACCAACTATATATGCAAATGAAAAGACAAAAGTCACTCTTAAACTTAAGAGCAACTATTATATTATTTATGGCAGACCATCAAGCTTCCTTCGATTCCAATTCAATGTACTACGTTTTGAACTTCTCAAGTTTCTTAAAGGATAATTATAGGAGTTTAATGCATATATATATATATATATATATATATATATATATATATATATAGAATAACCTTTCACTTCAATTAAATATGCGGTTGTAATTAAGAAAGTAAAACCTTAAGATTCATTGTACTATTATTATTGCACCCATTTAATAATAATAATAATAATAATGAATAGGAAAAATAGAAAAGAATATATAGAATTTAATTACAAATCTCATATATTTCCAAGTATTATTTGTGTAGTATTTAATTCTGAAACTCTCTCACGGCGACATGTGGTGCTGTAAAACTCTATTATTATATATACTAGATTGCATCCCATATGATGTGTGAGAATTATAAAATGTAACGTAATAATAATTTAATGATTTAATTATTAGTCTAACATATTGGATGCAATAATGAAAAACAATCATGGGGCATTTCCCTATATTATTTCTTTGACATCTCCAACATAAAATTAATCAATGATCAGGTCAAGCTTTCTTATGTGGTATGTTGAAACTCTATGATAATATATTATTCATCAAGCATTAAAGGAAAAACATAAGATCTAATAATAGTAATAATTTTCATTAAATCTATCAAATCAACCGTTAATTGAAAAAAAAAATAAAGAGTTGAAGAATATAAAACTGAAGGGTTAAATATATTTATTTTAAAAAAAAAACTAATTAATGGTCAAGCCTTCTCATACCGACACGTGGCGTGTTAAGGCTCCAAAATAAGATAAAACTAGTTTGCAGCCCGCACGATGTGCGGGCATTGTAAAATACGCAATCGACTTCAATCTCTAATTATTAGAGATTATATAAATATAAATATAAATCGGTGTAGATAGTTCCCCAATATGAAGAGACAAAGGATGGTTACTAACACCAAAGCCACTAAATTTGCATAAATTACCAATTATAAATTCATAACCCAATATTTGAATATCGAACTTCAAAAAAAAAAAATCACTAACTACAATTTCCAATTTTCCGATTTTCTCAATGGTTAGGTCAACGCAAATGGAAATCTCATGTTCGCATGCAACACTTCTCCATTTAAATCTATCACAATTAAAAAATAAAAAATAAATAAATAAAAAAAATAAAATAAGCAAATAGAAATTTAGACAAAGTAGCATTACTCTAAAAAAAAATAGCCCGATCATTATATTCTTGCCAATAAAGGATTTGGATACATGGAACACAATCACTCAGTGGATCCTCTTTAATTCTTCAAACAAAGTTTTAACAATGACACTAAGAATAGTATACACCAGCGAAATCCATTTAATTAATCCCCATAAAATCATGTTAAAAAAATAAAGGAATTTGTTTCAAAGTAAGAAATCTTAATTACTTGTTAAACATGGTTATTGAAATGACAATTATTTCCATAACCACACAACCAAGTCCCAAGGTAAAATAAACAATCTAGTTCACCTAGGCGATCCATGCAAAGACTTGATTGAGCCACACCACCTCTTTCTTGATTATCATAAATTCTCAACCTCCATATTGCAATCCAAAAAGAAAGTATAAATCATCAAATTCTCATATTTCAAAATCTTAAAATCTGTTGCATTAAAACTCCAAGTTCTAGAAAGAAAATCTCACAATAGCTAAGTCTAGAGGAAGGTTGGAAGGATTAACACACAATTCGTAACAATTTTCAACTTCAAACAAAAATTAGTATGTTTCAAAGAATCAACAAACATTTCATCACCATGGCTCTCAAAATTACAAATTCAACTTCATATATTCATAAATACCTCGGCTTCATATATTTATATATACCTATAATTTTTTAGAGACACTTCATAGGAATCATTTTGATGGCTTTCAATCCGAACCAAGCTTGAGTTTTGAATCTTTTGATTACAGGAAGTTTGAAGATAGAAGACCAATTTGAAGGCAGCAGCATCTACATGTAGTGTATGCATGTAGTCATAATAGAAGCTTAAGGGGTTTAATTTATTAATGTCATTGGACTGTTTAAATTTTTTATTTTTTGTTTGAGATAATGATATTCAATATAATAATTTTAAATTGAACCTAATAACTTAATTAGATGGAAATTGGTTCAATAATTCATTTTTAGAAAATCAAATTTATAATTCGTATTCTAATTATCCTTCAAAGAAAAATTCCTATTCTAATTATTATATGTTGCTTATTAGCTCTAAATTAACAATCACACTTCTGAAGATGATGATAAAAATGCTTTTACTCCCTTTCCAAAGTCCACCTAAGGGAAGAATATGTACTATCTTCGTATACATGAGTAAACATACCTACATATAAAAATAAAAATAAAAATAAATAAATAAAATAGCAAATTTGTAATAGGAGACTCAAAATTTCCATCCAAAACAACAATACAACACATATAATGCAGACGTTGACCACAAACAAAAATTATATCTTATCAAACAAATAATACTCAAAAAGGAAAAAAAAAATTTCAAAATCAGATCCCCAACTATTGAAACAAAAAAAAAAAAAGGTATAAAAAAATGTATTATCTTCCAAATTATTAACGGATTGATTTGAGATAGTGCTTTTCACTTGCTAGTTATCCAGCATCAATGACACACAAACTTTTGTCTTCTGTAAAAAAAAAAAAAAAATAATCCAAAAATAATTTCAATTCGTTAACAAAATTGTCACAATATATACAAACAACATACCAACAATGTAATTTCAAACCCAGCAATATATATACATTTTGTTATATATATATTAAAAAGAACAAAAAAAAATCATTGCTCTTTTTTTGTTTTTGAAAATCAGTTGAAAAAGCCCGATGGAAAATTTCTAAAATGTATAATTTAAATTTATAGGAAATGGGGTGGAAATTGAAGGTTTTTTTTTTTTTTTTTTCCTTTTGTTGAAAATGAAATGTGAATAATTGAATGTGCGATATAAATAAATTAATAACCTAATGGATTGAGTTAACTTGTGCCATAAATGAATTTGGGTTCATTGCATGCATTAATTGCTAATGCATGCGTGATTGGTTAAATTTGAAATCCAATGGATGATAATTTTAGAACCATTTGATTTTATAACCTTTTACCTTTCTAGGTTTTGTAACTTTAATATTAGTAATTACTTAATGAGAAAATCGGTCCATCTTATAGTTAATTAATTAATTAATATTAGTAAGTGGAATTGATTAATATAAGAAGAATTAATGGATTAATATAAGAAAGCAGGTTCATTGTATAAGGAGTGAGGACCAATGAATTAATGGCTACAATTATTAATTTTTAAGAAAATTTAATGGATTAATATGAGAAAACCGGTTCATGCCAAATCTTTGTTCATGAATCTAGGATGACTATCAAAAGATTAAAGATAAATATGATTAAAAATTATCTTTCTCAGATGAATCAATATATTTTTCATGGATATTTAATATTAAACTTTTAAAAAATTTAATACAAAACTTCTCTCACATCAAATATGAGTTTCATTATAATGTATTACTGGCTTGCAGCCCGCACGATGTGCAAGCATCACGAAATATAAAACAATGCTTATTGTAGTTGACATGGCTATGGCGTTTTTTTCCTCGTAAAAGTAGCTACCACATGCTTGATTTGATTAGAGAAGCATGGGAGTCACAATTTCATGGCAGCCCCCTTGATAACTAAACCACACCTACTCTAAATTTCAATTTCATTTTTATACCACTTTTACTAATAAATAATAAACAAATAGATGATCGAATGTTTACGAACTTGAACCTTACCATTTCGTGTGGCATTAAAATCGGCCACCAATCCTTTTGAATTTAAAGAAAGAAATAAGTCCATATTTGAATTGATGCATATATGCACACACCGACAAATTATATTAAAGAAAACAAATCGCTATGCATGCAACAATACTGAGGACTAATGTAACTGTGAGCTGTAAAAAAATTGTAATTGTTGTAATTTATTTCAAAATACAATATCTAATCTTTTTTTTTTTTTAAGGAATACAATATCTAATCCTTAAAATTAAGTAATTGCTTGACGGATATATCTATGTTAAAAAAAAAAAAATTAAAATCTTCTCAACCTATTTACTGCTCTTTAACCGATCAACTCTCCCCTCCTCATAATCCTCCCCACCAATTTCTTCTGCAACTAACTTACTAAAAAAAAACTTAAGTTTAACATTGTTTATCTTTAAAAAAAAAAAAAAACACATTGTTTATGAATCGTATAAACATTTAAAAAAAAAAATTAAATTCTTCTAGTGTATATAGCAAACCTGTGAAAAATAGAATTAAGTGATAATCATTAATCAAGCAATTAGAAACCAAATAGAAGGCCACCATCAAACATACTTGCTAAGAGAAAAATAGAAGGCCACCATCAAGCATACTTGTTTAGAGAAAACCTGCTAATGTTCTTGGTAACAGTGAGATTTTTCTTATTTTTACTAAGGATTGTGTGAATAATTTTGATTACACACTTACATTCCAGTTTAATATTGAAGAAAAGATTTATTTTCTCCAAGTGAAAACATCGAATAGGTAATTTGTTATGAAAGAGAGAGAAGTAAATACATAGAGAAAATTTGTGTTGATGAGGTCAATAAAATAATTTCAAGATTTCTTTAATATATATCTCATTTTTAATATATTTTTTAAAATATCAAATCTAACTGTTGGTTTATAGATTTGAATGTCCTATATTTCTCTTATATCAGTGCATATCGATAAGAAATCAATATATATAGGGATATAGTAATTTGAATGTCCTATATTTCTCTTATATCAGTGCACATTGATAAGAAATATATATATATATATATATATATAAAGAGAGAGAGAGAGAGAGAGATATATATATAGTAATTTTTGGAGGCTCACATGAAAAAATCATAATGTAACCTCAACAAATTTATCTTTTTCGTGTGAGTTTTTATTTCAATTTTTCAACTCTACACGGCGGATATATAAACCAATATAATATTTTAAATATGATAGACTTGTTATAATAGGTTTATTAAGGGCGTAAAGGTGTTGAAGCCTTGTTTGAGTATTAAAATTATTTTTATTGAAAGTGATAATGAAGTTTTTGACCGTTTATTTTCTCATCCACGTAAGAAGAAAATCAAAATCAACATGAACATTTTGTCTTCAACACAACATGAAAAACATAAATCAAAAACATCTCAAAAAGAATATTAAAAAAAAAACACACACACACACGCAGGACATGAGATCATGAAAACTAAAAATAGCATGAATCACACATACCCGTTCTATTTGTCGATAAGTACAGAAAGCCAGGATGTCTATCCTCTGTTGGGCAAAATGGGTTGGAATTCATCTACATCATAAAAATAAAAATAAATAAATAAATCAACATTTTTATATCTATAACCAAATCATTAATCGAAATTTAAAAACAAAATAAGAAAACAAAAAATTTAAATACAATAGAGAATAAATAGACCTCTTTGGTGGAAGTGTCTTATATAAAAATTGTTTAGATAAGCTCAAGAGCCCATGCATTTTTCAATTAATGATATTAAAGACAATCATTATTATTTCTTTAATAGAATTTTCAAGACTTAACGGTCCCCTTCATTGTGATTAAAAACAATAAATATTAGTTGGTTGAAATTAACTCAAGAGGACTCATGAACCGATCATTAATGAATATAAGAAGCAATGAATCTGTTGGTAGTGATGGAAATGGAGAGACTATTTAGGTGATTGATATAAATTGAGAAATGAGACCTTTCATTTTACTTCAAATAAATAGGTGATTGATATAAATTGAAAAATGAGAATGAATGGAGAATTTAAAACAAAAAGCTTCTCACGCTGACATATGGCACCGCTGTTCTTCTATTATAGAGTATATTATTATAGATTATAGATTATAGATATAGATATAGATGTATCATGTATTATATAGATTAATGGTTAAAGTTCCATATAGATAATAATAATAATAATAGGAAATCCATTCAAAAAATAATAATAGGAAAAGAATGGTTAAAGCTTAGATTCATTGTATTATTATTGTACCCATTTAATAATAATAATAATAATCAAATAAATGAATAGAAAATATAGAAATGAATATATAGAATTTAATTTCAAATCACCCACACGATGACACGTGTCACCTTTGGGTTCCATTTTACTATATTACTATATTACATCCCACACGATGTGTGGGAACTATAAAATGTAACGCAACAATATTTTAATGATTTAACTTATTAGTCTAAGATATTATATGCATTGGAAATGAAAAACAATCATGAGGTATTTCTCTAGATTTATATTAATTTTTTTTTTTAAAGCAGAAATATATTCTATACTTATAATAAGGGCGCATGCAACACTACATAATATTATGTCATATTTAAAAATAAAATAAAATTATAAACAATTATATAAAAGAAGATATAATAAAAGAATAGAAATCAACGGCTGAAACATTATCTTTATCTTCAATTTTTTTTTTAATTTTTTATCTTTATCTACAATTTCGAGTTTTTTTTTTTTTTTTTTTTTTTTTGTGAATTACTTTGTTTTCTAAGCTCAATCTAATTTATAAGATAAGTAGATAAAATGATAAATTGTTGTCCATAAAATCTAAATTATAAGATAAGTAGAAATCAACAGCTTAAACTTTTTTTTAAAAAAATTTATCCTTGTCTATATATATATTGTGATTTCTTTATTTGTTTCTTTTGTAATTTCTATGTTTTATCTATTCCAATTAATATCAAGAAAATATTGTACAATATTAGTAAAAAAAAAAAATTTAAAACCGTAAACAATGTTCTTTCTATATTTATAATAGGGCCGCATGCAACACTACATAATATTAGTTTATACTCAAAATAATTTAAAAACAATTATATAAAAGAAGATATAATAAAAGAAGATCAAATATTGTTTATAAAATCCAAATCAACAGTTGGAATATCAGTAAATGTTAAAAAAAAAAGTTTTTTTTTTCTGTTTAAATTATTCTTTTTCTTTTTTAGGAAAAAAAAACGTAAAACTAATCTCTAACAATTATATAGGTTAAAAAAAAAGTTTTTTTTTTTTCTGTTTAAATTATTCTTTTTCTTTTTTAGGAAAAAAAAAACGTAAAACTAATCTCTAACAATTATATAGGTAAAAAAAAAAAATTGAAAAACAATTATACAATTATGAACATATTAAATAATGGAAACAAAACAAAATCAAAAGATTATGTACATTTACACAAAAGAATGTATCACTCTATTCTATCATTGACACGTGTGAGGAATCTTTATAGAAAACGGTGAATATTGAAGAGTTATTAGTGGAATTTACAACTTTAGAAAACAGGGGAAAATGAAGAGTGATTAGTGGAATATGAAACATTTTAATTGAGATTACCATGTGTGATATATCTATATAATCAATTGAATATGTACATTGATCACATTAAGTGATATCAGAACATTAATATAGTTAATAATAGAAAATTAGTGGATCTTAGAACATTACAATATTACAATATATATTGGTTAGATAAAGATGGGGAATTATAATAAATATTTTGATTAAAAAGATACAATTGAACACCAAATAAGTTGATTTATATGTATTTCTAAAAAGATGCTTTCAATTCACCAAATAAGTGTGTTTTTTTCCTAGGAAAGCTAATATGGCGGCTCATTGCCTTGTCAAGCTTAGTTTATCGTTTGTTTATGATAATTTTTGGATGGAGGAGGTTCCACCAAGTGTAGCTCCGATTGTCTTGGGAGAAATCTCATTACTACTGTAATCTGGTTCTTCTCTTTTTTATAAAGTTCTCATTTTCAAAAAAAAATTCACCAAAAGTTTCGTTAGTCAATTCTCAATAACATAAAATTTAAAATTTGATAAATTTTAAATTTTTTTTTTCTAAGCAAGCTAATTCGATCACCTTAACCGAACGCCATAGACATAGTATAACGCCATTGGAAAAAAAAAAAAACAACAACAACAACAACAACAATAGATAATTGAATGAAACAAAATTACCTTCAAAAAAATCGACTGAAAAATGAACTCTATGTATCAAAATAACAACAACAACAACAACAACAACAACAAAAACTGAACAAAAAAGGATTGAACACAAAATAAAAAAAAAATGACAAAATCACCAAAAAATAATCCACTTACTGTGATGGTAAAAACAAATGTTTTCCTGGACCCACTTTTGACGGTACTCGAAAAACACCTATGATTAATTGCATGAAAAGAACATAAAAAGAATTTATAGGCAAACAAAAGCAATTAATTGACTGAAAAATGAAGAGTTTATGTGAATTGAATTTACAGGCAAACAAAAACAATTAATTAACTGAAAAAATGAAGAGTTTATGGGATATGAAATGTTAGGGGATTATTATCAGAATTAATTATTATTTTTAATTAATTTGATAATTTATTCATTATCCCATTATTTATGGGATTTTCTACCGAAAAATGAAGAGTCTATGTGAATTGAATTTATAGACAAACAAAAGCAATTAATTGGCTGAAAAATGAAGAGTTTATGAGTCAAATAATGGAATTGGACAGCTAAAAATTTCCTAAACCAACTCAAATAATAACTATGTAAATTAATGCAATAATTGGACAGCTAAAAAATTCATAAACGGATTAATATTTGATATGGCCAAATCTCCTCATATTTTACACCTACTAATCAATAAAAATTAAATGCCAAAGCCTCCACACGACGACATGTGTCAAGGTGAGGTTGGCTGAAAAAAATGAGTTTATGAGTCAAATAATGGAATTGGACAGCTAACTAAAAAATGAACTCTACTTATCAAAACAACAACACAAAACTAAACAAAAAAGGATTGAACAAAAAATCGCAAAAAAAAAAAAAAAAAAACAATAACAACAACACCATAATCACAAAAAAAAAAAAAAAAATCCACTTATTGTGATGGCAAAAACAAATGTTTTCCCGGGCCCAGTTTGGCAGCACCTGAAATATACCTGTGATTAATTACATGAAAAGAACATAAAAATAATTTATAGGCAAACAAAAGCAATTAATTGATTGAAAAATGAAGAGTTTATGTGAATTGAATTTACAGGCAAACAAAAACAATTAATTACTGAAAAATAAAGAGTTTATGGGATATGAAATGTTAGGGGATTATTATCAGAATTAATTATTATTTTTAATTAATTTGATAATTTATTCATTATCCCATTAATTATAAGATTATCTACCTAAAAATGAAAAGTCTTTATGAATTGAATTTATAGACAAATAAAAGAAATTAATTTGCTAAAAAATGAAGAGTTTATGAGTAAAATAATGGAATTGGACAGCTAAAAATTTCCTAAACTGACTCAAATAGTAACTATGTAAATTAATGCGATAATTGGACAGATAAAATATTCATAAAACGGACTCAAATACCAATAATTGGACAGTTAAAAAATTCAAAAACTCAAATAACAATAATTCTTATTAGTATTTGATATGGCCAAATCTCTTTCTATTTTACACCTACTAATCAATAAAAATTAAATGCCAAAGCCTCCAAACGACGACACGTGTCAAGGGGAGGTTCCATTTTACTATATTACCCGGATTAAACTTATTAACTTAGATGAGTACACTGCACTGGATTTAATTGTTACACGCTAGATGTTAAAGGAGCAAAGAAAGCTGTGAATCCCTATAATAAAACAAATGTATGCACATTTAGATAATCTCAGTCAAAAAATAAATAAATCATGTTTTATCTTATAAATCAAGTCACAAGAAGAAATAGTAAAATATGATATCAGTAATTATGAAGATAATTACCTTATTTTGGTCTTTTATTGAGCTCAGGTATTGTCGGTCAGGAGAAACATTAGCAACACATTTGAACAAGTTTTCTCTAGCAAACATTTTCATTTAGATTTCAAATTTAGGGATCATATTATGACTGTATTCAAACATATATTAAAATAAAACAAAAAAAGTTTAACAATAAAAAAAGTTGAATTATTACCAGATTTGATCATTATCAACACCATTTAACCAAATTTCTTTACCACAATTAACTATCCTGATATCTAGACAGATGTTACCACAATTAAAAGCATGAACTGTATTTGTTGCAAGCTGAACAACAACAGAAAAAAATTATGTCAGTACAGGTGTAACGCAAATACAAAATAAAATTAAAAATTGTTGTAAATCTGGTGGCTTCCACCATTTTCTAGAAGGGACACATGTCAATGCATGTGTTATATATTGATTGGATCACTTACACTTGGCAAGCCTCTTTGTTTTTACTTCATGACTAAGTAGTGGAAGATTACTACAATATCCCTCTCCCCTTTGCCTATATATATGACCACCTCTCTTTGTAAAATGTTGGATATTTTTATTGACTTGTACTATCATTTGAATTCAAAAGGCAATATATTTCTCTCTTTATCTCTCTCGTTTTCTCATCTCTTCTATTTCTTATTTATTATATTTGTTCTTTATTTAATCATTATCATATACTATCTTTAATTTTATTATAACAAAAATTCAATTGTAGGTGTGGATTAATAATTGGTTACATTAGCTGCCCCTCCAATCCAATACGTTTGAGTCGATTCATAAGGTTTGTTGATGACAAACTCTTTGATACAACCAACCTTTCAAGAGTTCAATCAATTATATTTGGTATAATAATTTTTGCATACCTTGCTCCTCCGTGTCAGAGAATCTTAATGGACAACATTTTGTTTCTCTACACAACAATCATGAGTACATGTCTTTATATATATAAAGAAATTAGGAATTATTTGGATAATATCATTTGTCCATCTAATTAAACCTTTAAAATAATTATTAATTAAGAATTATATTGGTTTATTGGTTTAGGACACCGAAAAGTTTTCAATCAATAATATTAAAAACAAATGTAAATGTATGTACTAATCATGCATTAAATCAACAAATCATTCCATGTCTGTTGATTTTTGTCCGTTAGAATTGATAGAATCTGTATTAAGCTCATAAATTTTGAGTTGAGCCAATAAATCATTCCATAACCGTTGATTTTTGTCTGTTACAATTCATAGAATGGGTATTAAGCTCGTAACTTCAGTTACATTCTCAATGACTTGTTGATTAATTTATGTCAAGGTGATTTCATAATATAAATGTCCTTTGAACTTACCAAATAAATAAATAAATGTTATAGATATATTTTATTTTATTTTTGGTTCATTAAAAGAATTGATTCATGGATTTTAAAGAAATTTAATATAGAATTTAATATCAAATCTCTCTCCTGACGACAAGTGGCGTCGTGAGGGTTCCATTTTAATATTTTATTTTATTTTTGGTTCATTAAGATAATTGATTCATGGATTAAAAAAAAAATTAATATAGAATTTAATGTCAAATCTCCCTCATGACGACATGTGGCGCCGTGAGGGTTCAATTTTACTATATTATATAGATAATTAATAGTACAGAAAAATCAAGAGCCAATCCCATAATTAATGGGATAATAAATATAATGAAGAGTCAATTCCATAACTAATGAGATGATTAATAGATTTGCTTAAGGAACCAAAAATAAAATAAAATAACTTACCAAATATTATATATATATATATATATATATAGTTAAATAATTAACAATATTTAAAAAATATATATTAATATGAATTTATGGAGATATGATATATTATATATAATAAAAATAATAATCATTTGGATATCAAATATTACAACAAACATTTCCTTATCTAAATTCTATTCTCTCTCTAACAATTCTCTTGATCTCTCTCTCAAATTCTATCTAATCTATATCTTTCTCTCTATTCTTTCTAACTTCTAATCTTCAACCGTCTTCTTCAATTTCCAGAAACCTTCAAACCTGTAAAATCAACCAAAAAACACATCAAAAATTTAATTAAAATTGTCATAGGCATGATATTTTACTTCTTACACTTTTTAGTGGATCGTTGCAGATTTTTGTTTTTATTTTTATAATCTTGACCAACTCAAGACCACCATATGGATTATTTGGATCTTAAGCTAGACCTGACACGGTTCTGGTTCGGTTTCAGTTTTAGTTCCAAACCACAGTTCCAGTTCCAGTTCCAGTTCCAGTTCCGGTTCCGGTTCCGGTTCTGGTTCTGGTTCCGGTTCTGGGGTTAGGTGAAACCAGAACCGGAACCACCTAAGGCTGGTTCCGGTTTCGGTTCCGGTTCCGGTTCCGGTTCCAGTTCCAGTGGAACTGACGGTTTTAAACTTTTTTTTTAAATCCCCAAATCAGATCATATTTCAGATTTTCAGTCATCAATCCAATCACTGATCAAGTGATCAGTCAACCCAAACGGCCAAACCCAACCCATTATCCCCAAATTCCTAATCCTTAATCTGAAAACTCACTAACCCTTACCCACCCAAATCACCATATCTTCATCCGATTTCTTTCCAGAATCCACTATCCAGACTCTCTCCCTCTCTCATCCAAACCTAGATGGCTAGATCCCAGTCATGTTCTTCATCACTTCATCTTCATCCAACCCCACTCAAATCAAAAAACTCACTAACTCATCCCACCCCACCCACGACTCCACGTCTCCACGTCTCCATGAGGCCACGATCTCGTCGGCGGCGGATGACACGCCCAAACCGATTCTACAAATGTCACTATAATATAACCTATTCTACCTCGGTTGTATTAGAGGGGCGTGCGAGTCTGGTGACCCTATTGCAAGTGCACAAGTCGTTAAACTAGTGTAGTGAGCAAGTAAGGGTATCGTTCCCACTAGGTACGCACTAAAAAGCTTTCTATACTTAGATTAACTCTACAATTTCCTAAATATTCTAACAAGTTTTACTTAAATTAACTAGTGATTAACAAATTAATTATTCTAAGATGGAGTTGTCTAATTAGCAATTACAACTACTTGACTTAAATTCTATATTGCAAATTGTTAAGGAATTAGATTCATTCAAGTATATTATAGCTTCTAATCAATCATTCATTAAGCCTAACTCTCAATTACTAACATACATATATTCATATGGATGTTCTAAGCACCTAATTCTCTACTGAATCACAATGAAATCCAAGATTAAAGTGTGATTAAAGGGAATTAGTCATTTCATAATAGAGAATTACAAGTTAGTATCTCTACTCATAGGTGCTTCACTATTGATATGCAATAAATGGTACATGCATACAATTTCATCAAGTTATTGCACTATAAAGAGATAGGTGGTTGCAACCACCACACATGCAATCATAAATGTACATAAACATGATTCAAGAGGATTATAACAATATGATTGATTAGATAACAAGGAATTACAAGAATTACATCTAATTCCCTAACAAGAGGGATTAGCTACACATAGTATCAAAATTACAAAGATATACAAGAAAAGGAAACATCACCAATGAACAAACTTGTGTGGTGGAATTGGTCTTCCTTGCAATCCAAGCAATTAACTCTTCTATGGCAACTTGAAGTGATCACTCTAAGTAACCAACATGTGGTGTTTGGCTACCTAGAAATTGGCCAAGAAAATACTATCTTTCTTGATTCCTAAGAACAAAATATCTCTAATTAATATCTTTACTTTTTTTCTCCTTCTAACTAACTAACTCCTCTCTCTCACTAAAAAACTCTTTTCTCTAAAAAACGACTCTTCTTTACTTTGTTTTGACACCATCTCTATATGCATGAGAGAGGAGGCCTTCCAAGGACAATAGGTGGAAAAAGGGGCAGCCTTCTTTGACTTTTGGGGCGAGCTTCAGTCAATTTGCAGCTTCTCAGAATCGGCGGCGGGCATTCACGGCGGCTTTGTGCCCGCCGAAAGATCCCGCCTTGAAGACGGCGGCTTATAGCGGCGTCCATTTGCCAGCCTTCCAGATCGTCTGAACTCGCCACTTTTGACGAGATGCTTCCTCCGGCGGCTTCGAGCGGCGGCCTTGTTCCCGCCGGCCTGAATGCACAAACCCGCCTTCTTGCTCTTCTTCTGCTTTTCTTCCCAAACTGCCCCCATTTCTTCACTTTAGACAAAAATGCCCTTGAAACACCTATTTTACCTGAAAATACTTATTTACACAATTAAACACATGGAATGCTTAGAAAATGATAGCAAAAACAAGGAAAAAGGGGCACTAAATATAAATATTTAGAGCATGATCAGACCCCCAAACCTGACTTTTGCTCGTCCTCGAGCAAACCATAAATGTTAAACTAACAGCAATTTTCACTATGTACACAATATAAACAACGCACACTAAAACATTTCCGAGAGGCAAGTTACAAATATACCAAGAAGATGTGATGAAATAGGAAATAAACATGCGGAAACCTCTAGATAGGTGCTAGTACGATTATATTCCTCAAAAACACGCTACACGGTGCATCCCACACTCTAAATGTTCAGTTTCGAAAACTAAGCGCTCAAAAGCAAGAACTCAATTCGCCTTGACTCTATCCTTACCGGATTTTAGTCTGATTTTCTCTCAGAACCTAAGTTGCTCTCAAATAACATATGCGAGTAAGAATTTTTATAAGAATCAAATGTAACGCATATGTAATTAAATTAAAGCACAACTTGTGGAAACTGTTTCATGAATGAATTGAAATGCCAAAAACGTGGAAAGAACATGCTTAACTCGCATTCCCCAGCTAGACTTCCTAAAAGATCAATTAGGTCTTTCCATGGTTATAACGGGGCCAAGGGTAATATGGAAGAATCACTGGAATTCTGAAGTATTTGATCAACAACCTTAAGTTTAACTTCGTAGCTCAAAAGAGTAATCACATGCGTCTAGGCTAAGATTTATTTTCTTGTGTTATAGTTTGTACACAGATTAAAACACTTATAACTAATTTGTGTTCTAATAATAAAATTTTTGTTGTTGTTGTTTTTTTTTTTTTTTTTTTTTTTTTATAACAATTATCTATCATCACCTGAGTACACGCTAACTATTGAATTTCGAGCTTTATCAATGTATCTACAACCTTCATATCTTTGATCAAAATACAACATCATTCTAAGTGACATAAAAGGAATTTTTGGTGTGTGATGGAAAGAAAGGTTTGTGTTTGGCCTCAAAATGGTAATTGGAGCACACATCACAATATGGACAGTGTTTGGGCATTTAGTAGCTTAAGCACACATGCCTAGAATCATTTCCAGAAGTCCGTCTAACTAGGGAATACAAATCTAGCAAGCAGTCCACAATTTTATGTTCATGGCATCCAATTATGCAATATGAGATCATGTATGATTTGGAAGGTATTTACTCTCATAAGGTGAAATTTTAGGCTCTGTTCCTTACAGGTAGTCTCCACTATTGGTTCATGCAATCTTGCGCTCAATTCTATTCACTATGCACAAGAGAAAGGGACTATTGCACTGTGTGCAATGTCATTTCGAAATGACATGGTGATAGTTTCAATTAGCGATCAAAGCATGCACATTTCCTTAATCAACACATACCTTTTAGCATCTTTATTAAACACATGTTCCCTTGGCTCAATCGGATTCAAAAGATAAAATTTTTTACACAATTTAAACTAAGGCAACACTATATACATATTTACATTCATGTGCAGACAATATATACATATTTACTATCATGTGAAGGATTGACAAAGTGTTACTGTGCCCACACCCCCAAACCTAAACTGGACATTGTCCCCAATGTTCACACACGGAAGACAATAAAAAGTTCCTTGGTTTGGTTGTTTGGCCAACAAACAACTTATCAATCTCTTGCCAAAAAGGAATCCATATGTACAACACATGATATTCTATCCATCATGCACACTATTTTCAAAAAATCCTAAGCACTAATCAATCAATCATACAAGTGTCCACACTTAGATCTAAACATGTTACTAACTAAAAACCATATATGCAAGTAAGCAATATAGATATATAATAATAAAAAGGCTATAACCATACTCCCAAAAAGTAAAGTAAAGGGTATACAAAAATGTGGAATAATACTCCGCCCACAAAAATTCATGCGGCGTACCAATCCGCCTACATGAAAAAGTCATCGTCACTGAAGTCTAGGGGTGTAAACTGAACTCCTCGGACTGAGTAGAGAAAAATGGGCTCAGGAGGAGGTGGTTCAACATAAGGGATGATGTGCGTCGGGGACTCGGGCTCCTCCACAATGTATTCCACCGGATCAGTAGTGGTGCCTTCGTATCCATCCGGAAGAAGCTCAATGCCCACCACGTACGACTCCACGTATGCCACATGCTCCACCTGCTCAGGTATCTGCTCCTGGAATGGTTTCCGGTCCTCCATCTCCTTCGGAAATAGTCCTCGCATCTCCTCCGTGTAACTCCCTCTCAATTGGTCCGGTAGACCCCTATCTACCTTCGGTCTCCCTATCACCTATTCTAGAATCTGTTGTTGCTCACAAAGTAAGTCCATGAAGTTGTAATTCTGCTGACCTAGGTCTGGCGGAGCCATAGGACTGAAAAATAGATCATCAATATCAACAAAAGTAAAGGGGTTAGGTATACCTGTCTCGGGTAAGGGTGGAATAGCTGATGTCTCTGGTGCTGTGGGTGCCTCGTCGTGTCTGCATTTCTGACGGTGCTCTCCATCTCGATCACTAGAGTGATCACTGGGCTCACTCACCTGATAGCCCACACATCGTGCCACTGCTCCAGTCAATGCTCTCACTTGCCTAGCGAGGCGGCGAACAGTCCGTGATAGAATCTCCTTGGACTCTATCAATTTCTTGTGGGACTCCATCATGTCGCTTGCCCAAGCTGGTGCCTCAACCTCCCTCTCAGACTCTGTCTCCTCAGACTCCTCCTCGGACTCCTCACGTCCCTGTGCTTCTAATCTTTCTAACTCTCTCCTCTTTATGGACCTCCTCTGAGCTAATCTCTGATCTCTCTGCTCGCGCAAACTGAGAAGCTTCTCTATTCCCGGCTTTCCCTCAGCTGCCTCATTGTAGGCCCTTCTGCCTACATGACCTCCGGGTGTCACAATCCCATCTGCTGGCAAATCCACTCGAAGGCCTGCCCTCCGAGCAAAGTGAGTGATCAAACACGGAAAGAAAAGGCTCAGATTGCTTCTCCTTCCTGACTCTGCTATCCTCTTCACTATTGTTCGCCTGACATCGAACTCCAAGTGGTTCTTCATTTGGTAGATCATGATGGCAATTTGCTTCTTCAAATCCGTTCGGTGTGAGCTGGGCATGAGTGAGTAGCTAAAGTAAATACTCCAAAAATGCTCCTCAAAGCCTAGCTGTCTCTGATAAACCTTGCCATCCCAATCCATGTCTTCGTCCCCTGTGATGGCGATTCCGAATTGCTTGTCATACTGATCGAACAGGGCATTTGGCTCGTATCCCTCCTCCTACTGAGGGTAACTCTGTGTGTGGAGGTATTCGTTGATTTGCTCAGCGGTCATGGAGATGGCCTTCCTTAGGACTATGACCGGGGCTCCCCTCTCAAACTTATCAGGGTCTATGGCAGCATAAAACTCCTGGACGATCCTTCGGTTTGCTCTCTTTGGGAAGGACACATACGCCTCCCACCTTCTCCGGCGAATCTCGTTAAAAATCGCCGTCTCCCCCAATTTCTCAAAGCTCACATCTCTCTCGATGAGGATGGGTCTCTTAGTGGTGCTCTGGAGTCGTTCTTCATAGATCTCCTCAGCTGTCCTCTCCGGTTGTGAGGTTCTTTCCTTCTCCTTTCCCTTTCGGGATGCACTTCCCCTCTCAATTGTAGAGGCCTTCCGTTTTGGTCCCATCTGTGGTTAGTGCAAGGAAAAACACAACAAATACTCCAAATAGATTAGACTTTGGGTTAGTGACAATAATCTCAAACTAAACTTTTAGCTAAAACACTATAATTATGTGTATTACTAATATTATGTGCATGTGTGTGTGTGTGTTTCACCCTACCATCAAGCTAGGAGAATCAATAGAGTCATATTGGAATGGAATTTGGTGCCAGATTTCTACATAAGAGATACCACATACATGCCTCATCATACAACATTTTATCCATACAAATGTAGATACAATTAGCGTCAACTAAATCACACACATGTGCCTCATTGTACCCGAGTTGCACAACACAAGTTAGAGCTCATTGACAATCGCAATCAAATGGTTTTTAACATGTTCACACACACACAATCGCACACCACATTGGTCTAGAATTGACACACAAATAGCTTGGCTCAATGTGAATAATCACATCCGTCTTAAAATCAAGTCCTTGATCACAATTTACACAAAAGGGATGCTCATTGTACATGCTCAACATTTCCATTTTCCCAATTCCTTATCACATTTCTCAACTCCCCTAATCAACCAAATTCAATCAATCCAAACACTAATTCATCCTAATTCTTCCCAATTCTTTATCAATGAATCACAATCAATCGCAAAACATGCTTTCAATCTATCATTCCATTAATCATGCATGATATTATGCAATTTCCTTGTAATAACAAAATCACAATAGGCAAAAAGCATAGACATGGAAATTTCACCACCTAATTTCGACCAAGTATGAACCCTAACATGCACAAGTTGCAAAATCGAATCAAACTAGGGAAATATGGTTCGAAATTTGTCCTAGCATGTATAACTAACATCAATTGAATCCATGCATGTCAAATAATCCAATTAAACCCAAGAACCATGTAAGAACCCTAACTTCGCAACCTAGGGCACTTGAAGATAAAAGTTTACATGAAATTGTGTTCAAAAGAGTTTAGAATTAGATTACTTACCTTTGTCTTGAAGTTCTTGATGAATTCAAACAAGAATTGGGGAGGATTGGAGAAGAAGTTTTGTTGATTCACGCGGGAGAAGTGGAAAGGATTTGAATTTGGGAAAGCTCTTTGTCGTGATGTTGACAGGTCCTATTTATAGGACCTGTATTCAGGCGGCCTCTTACCCGCCTCACAAGCCCGCCGTCCTTCCAATTTGCATCAAAACGGCAGCGTTTTGGTCATTCGAAGATGGGGCGACCTTGTTGAAGGCGGCCTTTTTCCCGCCTCAATAGCTCGCCGTGTCTGAGTGATGTTGGCGAGCTTGCACTTTCTGGAAGGCGACCTTGTCTCCACCTTATGAGCTCGCCATGAACTTCTTCCCTTCAGGATTGGCGGGTTCATTTGTTCTGGAAGGCGGCCTTGTCTCCGCCGTAATGGAACTCGCCTAAGTTTCTCTTGAGTGCCCGCGGGTTCATCTCTTCTGGAAGGCGGCCAATGTCCCGCCTGGATGAACTCGCCCATGATTCTGACTTTAATTGTGGCGAGCTTATACGTTTTGGAAGGCGGCCAATGTCCCGCCTATATGAGCCCACCAACCTTGCTTGTTCTTCTCAATCAATTCCGCGGGGTTGAACATTCTGGAAGGCTGGACATATCCTGCCTTCCAGAACCCGCCGAAATGATTTTGCCCTCCTTTTACTCCATTCAATTTCCTCTCTTGATTTCCTATTACCTACACACCATGGCACAACAAACACACCAATGCAACATATTTTTCTCTACATTAATTAGGCTACTTGAACGTGCTTAACTCATAACAAGGATTTCAAAACCTCCAAACCTTTCTTTTGTGCACCCTAACTCTTAATACATTAATTTTAAACTCGGTGAGTGCACAAGAGATTAAGTGGGGCTGTCAATTTCCCGATCACACCTAAACACAATTCAATTTATTCAAAACTCAAATATTTACAAAGCAAAATACATCAATGTAGCAAGTGTGTCTTTGATATTCAATAGTTGCACACTTAAACAATCATCAATTCAATCACCTCCTCCATGCCCCATTTAGAATGGGTGGTTCAATCACCACATACCCCTTTTCTTTCTTTTTGACCCACAAGGGTCCCTTCCCACTAAGTCCTTCCAACTTGGATTTTGCGATCCAAATGGATTTGACATTGACCTTGGGAATTGGGGTTGCATACTTTCTAACTTGCCATCTTTTGTTTGGACAATTAGGCCTAATGTGGCCTATTCGATGGCAATAGTGACATATGGGAGTGAAAGTAGAAAATGTACCTCCCGATGTAGATTGTGGAGGTGGAATGTGGTTCTTTCTTCTAGGCCTTCGCCGTGGTTTTTGTTTCGGAGCACAAGTGGTGGACTCCTCGGGTGATACATGCATCGTCTTCCTGGAAGGTGGCTGAACCATCCCTTTGGACTTGACTGAAGTGCCTATCTTTGGCATAGCAATCTTAACTCGAGTCTCCTCATTTTTCACTCTCAAGATTTCCAGGGCTTTGTCCCTAGAATGAATCTCCTCTTCCATGATTTTCATCTTGCCTTCGAATTCCTTGCTCAAAGACTCATTCCTTTCTCCGAATTCATCTTTCACTAGGGAGAAATCGTCTTCAATTTTGTCTTGGAGGGCATAATTTTCCTCTAAAGCTTCATCAAGTTTAATATTGAGTTCAAAGTTCTTCTCCACCAACTCTCGGTTTTCTTCCTTGAGCTGAGCGATGGTGGCCTCGTAACTTGATGAATCATGTTCCAAAAGCGGGGTCTTGTTAGTCACCTCGCTGTGAGCGAGTGCTACGTACTCCCCAAAAGTAGAGTGAGGTTCGTCATCATGTTCGTCACTGGCAATGTTAAAATAAACACTACCCTTCAATGGGTTCTTCATGCTTTCAAACACTTCAAACTCTGCTGTCTGACCTAAAACCGTCATGGAGAGCTGTCCCTTGTGGACATCGATAATTGCCTTGGCGGTTGACATAAATGGTCACCCTAGCAATATCGACATCTCCCTTGCCTTGGTTGAATCGGTTTCCATCTCTAGAATAACAAAGTCAGCTGGGATGATCAATTCGCCCACCCTGACTAACACATCTTCAACCACTCCTGTTGGATGTCGTACTGAGCGGTCGGCTAGTATCAATTCCATGGTAGTCGGCTTCAATCCCTCTAATCCTAAATCCTTAAACAATGTATAAGGCATCAAATTGATCGAAGCTCCTAGGTCTAACATTGCCTTCTCCCTCCGAGTTTCACCAACTGATATGGTAATGATGAAACTTCCCGGATCCTTCATCTTAGGTGGCAATGCCGTTTCCATGGCTGCACTTGCTTCTTTGGAAATCACTATTTTCTCCAGAAATTCCTTCTTGCGCGCCTTTGAGTTGAGTTCCTTGAAGAACTTGGCATATGCGGGCATTTTCTCAATCACTTCAAGTAAAGGAAGGCTCACATTCACCTTTGATAGGATGTCATAAATCTCCCTGAAAGCTTGGTCCAATTTCAACTTCTAAAGCCTTCCTGGGAATGGAATTGGAGGAACATACGGATTATGAGACTTGTGTATCCTTGAAGTGTCCTTGTGACCCTTCTCCGGACCCCTGCTCGTTCATATCCCTACTTGAGTGTCAAGATCATTCTTACTAAGCGCTTCCTTGTCCACTGAAACATTATCAGGAATATCAGAAATTTCAGGTGGATATGGGTTAGAAAGTACCTTACCACTTCTTAAGACCGTGGCTGACTTGGCTTGTTCTGACTAACTTGGGAGCTTCCCTGGCTCCTTCTTTTGACTGACTTCAGCATACTCCCCTATTTGTCTTTCCAATGTCTTGACTACTCCTTCCATAGAAGTAATCCTGATGTGATTAGGATCGTTGGTGTAATACTGATTAGTGGCCCTGTACTCATTGTCTCTCTGGCCTTGTTGGCGCCAAGGCAAGTTTTCCTTCACCTTCCATGGTTGTGTACTTTGCTGTGGTCTTGATTGGTGTCCCTGAGGTGGATACCAGTTGTTGTTGTTGTTGTTTTGTGGAGGTAACTGGGGATTCAAACAGTGGTTGTTCCCGTAATTGAGGTTAGGATGCCTTGCCCATCCCCGATTGTACGTGTTGGAAAAAAGATCATCCAACTGTCTTGACTGACGTGGCGGATACACCACTTGTAATTCTTCTTTCGTGGGTGGCATTGGCTCAACCATGGAATTCATGTCCATTCCACGGTTTTCCCTAACATGAACCCGATCTGCTACTAAAGGTTGGTTCCCGAACCTACTCATGAGTGTCTCTATATTCTTACTCATCTCGCTCATTTGACTTGCCATTTCCCTACTCACTTCTCCTCGACTACCTCGAGTGTTTCTCTGCTGGGAATTCTGTTCAAGCATCTCATACTTATCAAACACATACTGTGCCGTTTTCTCTCGCATCGCTCCTCCACATGCATTGTCAACAATTGCCTGTGAAAGTCCCGTCAATCCATCATAGAAAGATTGAACTTGTGATACTAAAGTATACTCGTGGTGAGGGCACTGTGCTAAAAGTAGCTTGAATCTACCCCATGATTCATGAAATGCATCCCCTTCCCTTTCCTGGAAATCAGCTATCATCCTTCGTATTTCTTTCGTCTTCCATGAGGGAAAGTACTTAGCAAAAAACTTTTGCTCAACACCGCTCCATGTGGTAAGTGATCCTGCTGGTAATGCTATGAGCCACTTCTTGGCGTCGTCTCTCATGCAATACGAAAAACATCGCATGCGTAAGTGATCCTCCGTAAAGTTTCTAAGTGGAAAAGTAGTCACCACATTGTAATATTCCTTCATGAATTGAAGGCAGTCTTCGCTCAGGTTACCACCAAAGTGTGGGAGTGTGTTGTAATGCAAGTTTTTCAGCTCGTAATTCCTCTGGGCATCGTCTAACAATATAGCTGAAGGATGTGATCTAACGGTAGGCAATGAGAATTCCTTCATCATTCGTTGATCCTGTCCGTGTTCTGAACCAGTGGAGGTACTGCTAGAAGAGGTTGATCCTTCCTCGAGGTCAGATAGTCCTCTAGGATTGTCTGTCATTGTCGGTAGCCTCGCTATGCGATCAATATTTTCAACAAAAGGTTCAAGTGGGCTTCCCAAAGATCGTCTTCAGTGCATCAATTTGCGACAAGACCTGAAATTACACTACGCTAACTACCAAAAGGTTAAGTGCTCAAACAGAAAATCACTACGATTATACAAAAATTAAATTAACTAATGTTCTAAAGAGAATAAGGCAAAAAGTAAACAAAGCCGTGCAATTCCCCGGCAGCGGCGCCATAAGTTTTGACACGCCCAAACCGGTTCTACAAATGTCACTATAATATAACCTATTCTACCTCGGTTGTATTAGAGAGGCGTGCGAGTCTGGTGACCCTATTGCAAGTGCACAAGTCGTTAAACTAGTGTAGTGAGCAAGTAAGGGTATCGTTCCCACTAGGTACGCACTAAAAAGCTTTCTATACTTAGATTAACTCTACAATTTCCTAAATATTCTAACAAGTTTTACTTAAATTAACTAGTGATTAACAAATTAATTATTCTAAGATGGAGTTGTCTAATTAGCAATTACAACTACTTGACTTAAATTCTATATTGCAAATTGTTAAGGAATTAGATTCATTCAAGTATATTCTAGCTTCTAATCAATCATTCATTAAGCCTAACTCTCAATTACTAACATACATATATTCATATGGATGTTCTAAGCACCTAATTCTCTACTGAATCACAATGAAATCCAAGATTAAAGTGTGATTAAAGGGAATTAGTCATTTCATAATAGAGAATTACAAGTTAGTAATATCTACTCATAGGTGCTTCACTATTGATATGCAATAAATGGTACATGCATACAATTTCATCAAGTTATTGCACTATAAAGAGATAGGTGGTTGCAACCACCACACATGCAATCATAAATGTACATAAACATGATTCAAGAGGATTATAACAATATGATTGATTAGATAACAAGGAATTACAAGAATTACATCTAATTCCCTAACAAGAGGGATTAGCTACACATAGTATCAAAATTACAAAGATATACAAGAAAAGGAAACATCACCAATGAACAAACTTGTGTGGTGGAATTGGTCTTCCTTGCAATCCAAGCAATTAACTCTTCTATGGCAACTTGAAGTGATCACTCTAAGTAACCAACATGTGGTGTTTGGCTACCTAGAAATTGGCCAAGAAAATACTATCTTTCTTGATTCCTAAGAACAAAATATCTCTAATTAATATCTTTACTTTTTTTCTCCTTCTAACTAACTAACTCCTCTCTCTCACTAAAAAACTCTTTTCTCTAAAAAACAACTCTTCTTTACTTTGTTTTGACACCATCTCTATATGCATGAGAGAGGAGGCCTTCCAAGGACAATAGGTGGAAAAAGGGGCAGCCTTCTTTGACTTTTAGGGCGAGCTTCAGTCAATTTGCAGCTTCTCAGAATCGGCGGCGGGCATTCACGGCGGCTTTGTGCCCGCCAAAAGATCCCGCCTTGAAGACGGTGGCTTATAGCGGCGTCCATTTGCCAGCCTTCCAGATCGTCTGAACTCGCCACTTTTGACGAGATGCTTCCTCCGACGGCTTCGAGCGGCGGCCTTGTTCCCGCCGGCCTGAATGCACGAACCCGCCTTCTTGCTCTTCTTCTGCTTTTCTTCCCAAACTGCCCCCATTTCTTCACTTTAGACAAAAATGCCCTTAAAACACCTATTTTACCTGAAAATACTTATTTACATAATTAAACACATGGAATGCTTAGAAAATGATAGCAAAAACAAGGAAAAAGGGGCACTAAATATAAATATTTAAAGCACGATCAGCGGACACCACCTGTGACCGTGAAATGTGAATCGGCCATCATCACTCACATCACCACCACGGCACCACACCAACACCCAAATCCCAAATCTTCTCCTCAGCCAGTGAACCAGATTCAAATCAGAAAATTTTAAAAAAAAAAACGATCAGGGAACGACGAATAGATCGGCGACGGGATGAAAAAGAGAGAGATCAGAGGGAGTCATCGAGTCAGGGAACCTGATTTAAGGAGAGAGACGACGGGATGAAGAAGAGAGAGATCAGAGTGAGTCATCGAGTCAGGGAACCTGATTTAATGAGAGAGAGAGAGAGAGAGAGAGATGAGATGAGAGATTCTGAGATTTGAACAAGTGAAGAAAGAAAGAGAGTCAGAGAGATAAATACGTTTAAAAAAAATGTTAGAACCACCGGTTCAAATCGAAACTGGAACCATCGGTTTCAGTCCGGCTCGAACTGGCTAGTTCTACAAAACCTGGAACCGAAATCAAAACCGGAAAAATGGTTTCGATTCCCATTTTTTTGGTTTTTCCGGTTTCGATTCTGGTCGATTCTGGCGGTTCAAACCGGAACCTTGCCAGGTCTATCTTCAGCTAGGTAGCTGTTGTTGTGGGCAACATAAGAAAGCCAACCCTCTCAGATTCATTAATAGCATAGAGAGCAATGGTTGTAGTTACCTTTAGAAATGAAGAAGAACTCTTTGAACCGCCCGATTTTGCCTTGCACATTTAAAAATGCCTGTCAATTAACAAACCCCAAAAATTGCTTATCCACTTCCATTCATCGTAAGTTCATAGCCATAACCAACCATTAAAAAAGAGAAATATCAGATATGCCATGTATTACTGCCCACACAAAATTTGAAAAGCCTATCCATACACATAGGGGCGAAGCTAGGATTTTAGCTTTGGGGGGGCCAAAACAAAAGCTAATATTGTAGGTTAGTAGGAATCATGTACAAGAAAAAATGCAGAATCCCACACCTAATACTTTTCAACAAAATGTGATACTGTTTGGTATTAAAAGTAATGATACAAATAAATAAATAAAATAGGCATTAACTAATTAAAATATAACATATCTATTTTATACCTAGAAAATTATTTATAACCAAATCAATCGAATTTTCTTCTTAATTTCCATTTCAATTACATAATTAAATAGTGTATGAGAAAACATTTTTTATTTTGTTGTAAAATTTATGTCTGCTCTTAACGGTATGCATAACTCAACAAAAAAAAAAAAATTAATAGTTCTCAGCTTATAAAATATAAATTTCAATCGCTTAATTAAAATATTATTATACCATTGATATATTTAAATCACAATTATTTACATACTTGTAACTTAATTTTATAATATTCATGTTAAACCAAATTAACTTATAATAATTTTGAAGAAAATTTAAATAATAAAATAATAAATTAAATTTATCAAAATCAGATTGATATTTAACCTAACAAAATAAATAATAAAGGTAGTCGCTATAAGAATTCAATATTTATTTAGTTTGTTCTAGTAAAATCTAAATATATATATATATAATGAGTAATGCTAGTCTTCACAATTTATTTTTTCCAAATTCTTTCCCAAATGTTTGTAGAATGTGAGGTGTCAACATCATATCATTCACCACATAATCTCATGATTTACAAGATGTTGACACCTCACGTGCTACATATATTTGGGAAAGAATTTGGAAATTTTTTTGAAAAACCTAGCATTACTCATTGAAACAAATTACGGTGTGTTCAATATTAATCTAGGGGGGTGAATAGATATTATACGATTTTACCCAATTTTCGTGTATGGTCAAGATTACGAAAATACCCCAAACTAGTCAATATAAAATAGCAAGTGTAAAATGTGCGGAATATTAAATAACACTTGATATTTACGTGGAAACTGCATTCTCCATAGGCGGTCTTCGCGCGAAACCAAGCACTCATTAGTGCAAGCGCGGACGTTTCCGAACAATGTCGGGAAACGAATTATAAGGCACATATACACACAACAAGATATATCAACCAAAGTGCTATTGTGTAAAGTGACATGTGAAGAGATGCACATAAAAATAAGCAAGTATGCAATCATAGCAAGAATGCTAAGTGTGTGTGTGCTACTAAATCTCTTCAAAGAAAAACAAGCACAAGAGATTATACCTTTGGCGTGCTTGAATCTTGAGGTCATGGAAGGGCCTTTGATCTTCAACACTAAACACTTAGACTACCCTTACATTCAAAACCCCAACATGTGGTTTGACCACGAAATAAGCCAATCAACAAAACGGGAATCCTTACAATCTCCCCCTTTGGCTATTTCGTGACAAAACCACCACTCACATTGATTCCTCACAACAAAAATAAACCTATGGGTCAATGAAGATTTTCTACAATACAAAGAGATATATAAAAATAAAACTTGAAGTCTTCAATCTCTTGTAGAACAATCATTCCCTGAAACAAGGTTTCTAAACTTTCCAAAACAAGTAAAAGTGAGATGAATCAAGTGAGGACATAAACAAGCATTTGCATTTCTAAGAAATTAAACACAACATCATGCAATGTATGATGAATGCAATGCTCCCCCTCAAAGGGTTACTCCCCCTCAATGTATATTCTCCCCAATGTGCACCAATTGCTACAACAATTTGCACCTCCCCTTACCACATTCTACTCCCCCTTTTTGTCATGATATAGACAAAGGAGTAGTCCCCAACCGGGTCACTCAAGGCAAAGAGAGATAGTAGCATTCTAGTATATGCATAATCAATATAAGTAACTTTATGCAATCTCAATTAATCGGAGAGAAACGAGGAGATTTATTTGATAAAATGTGTGAAACAAAATGCTTTGCATACAAGACATATAGCATTCAAGTCCAAAATACCATGGTATTTGGCAAAGCAAATGACAAAGGTTTCTAATAGGAATTCAAACCAATTTCACCATTGTCATGAGAGAAGCAAGGATATAGAAATTTCATTGATTTCAATTTAAGAACAACTATATCCAACTTTATAAGCTAAACATGTCATGAGCAACTTTGCACCCTATTTGATTTTTCCGGGAATGAAACCCGTATGATAGTAGACATGGTCAACCAATAAAGAAAGAGAGACATTTGGATTGTAAAATCCTTGAATGGATACTAGATCCTTTTTCATTTGAGTCTCATTAGCTTTTTCACACAAGATTTTGCATTTAAGAACGCAATTATCAATTCATGCCTTTTCATTTGAGCATGTACATGAATTTCATGCTTTTCATAAGACATTAGCATGTTATTTAAGAATCATCATGTCATGGAGATAATCATAGGTCATTCAAATCATACTTCCTACATACATCTCCTAGTCCAAAAAAGCATGTTTGAACATAAATATGACATGGATTGTAAACAAGCAAGGTTCACACTTATTGAATTGAAAACATATATACATATGTGCAACCAAGCTTACTCAAGCAATCAACCAAGAAGCATAAGATTTTTCAAATTTTTTGCAAGTGACAAGAATGCAAAAATAGCTCTCTTTGCTTGAGTTCCCCATATGGGGTTAGTATCATCCTTCATTAATGAAGGGCATGAGGTCCTATGGACCTACCAAGTCCATTGGACTTAGTTGAACCTATTTGAGACTTGTTAGTCTCGTAGCAAACGGGTTCATTTTTCCTTATCCACATAGATATAACATTTTTCTTCTTAGTGGTCAAAGGTTGCATGTCATTCACTAACCTAGGATTATTGACAAAAGATTTCCTAGGCTCATGCAAATGGGCTCTTCTTAGCCTCTTTTTCTTTATCATGCTATCAATCCTACAATGCTTAATGTACTTAAAGCACTTAGGCCTAATATGCCCATAAACACCACAATAATGACAAGTTGGTACAAAGTAAGAATTCATACCATGTTCTTGTGAAGTCATTTGAGACTTATCATGCATTTGATGTCTCCTTTGGTGTTGAGTCGGTTCATGTCTTCTATTTGGTTGAACCGGAATGGGTTGCCTCCTTGGATTAGGTAGCATGTTTTGCCTCTTTTCATAGTGAGTCATTTGTTGAGGAGAGATGACTCGAGAGGCTCTAATCCGTTGAGCTTGGGGTTGTCTTGCTTTCACCACCTTCACTTGTGCATTTTTCGAACATTGTCCTAGTTCTAACTTCTTCCTAGGAGTTTGCACCGGTGACGCTTCTATCTTACCCAAACTCTTCACAAAGACGGTCTTCTTAGGAATAGAGCAATCCTTGCTCACTTCGAATCCAAGACCTCTTTTGTCACAAGGGCTTTTTCCTACACCAAGTATGTTGTCAAGTTTCTTGGTGCTTGTGGTCATTCTAGTCAATGACTCTTTGGCTTCAACAAGCTCTCTCTTCAAACCCTCTTCATTCCTCTTAGACAAAGCTAGCTCATCTTTTAGCTTGTCTTCTTCCACCATGGATCTTATCACTTCATCATTCAAGTGATCAACTTGTGTTGAAAGCCTAAGTAGTTCTTCCTTTAACCTTTGAATCTCTTTTTCATTCTTTAACTTAGAGCTTTCAAAACTTTCAAAGTTGTCCTTAAGATCCATTTTCTCCACTTGCTTCTTTAGGAGGTCATTGTATGTTGTAAGCTCTAGATTTTCTTCCTCTAAAATCCTTAGAAATCTATCTTTCTTCTTCATGGAGCTTTCAACATAGACTATAAAGTTATGCATATCCATATTCTCTACATTTCCATTTGTAGAGTTAGATAAGGAGTCATCTCCACTAGTGTCATCTTCTAGGCTCTCCTCCTCTCTTATGGATCCAATTTCCTCATCAAGACCTTCACCTTGATCTCTTGAGTCAATAAGTGCCATATCCCAATGTGAAGCAACAACTATCTCCTCTAGAGCTACTTCTTCGACTTTCTCTTCTATGGGATCACTAGCAACGGAATTCTTACCAACAACTTCATTTTCTTCACAATTGGCACCCAATGCCTTGAAGTTATTGATAAGCTCATCATCACTTGATGACTTATCTCCTTCTTCGGAGTCATCACTTTCACTCCAAATGGCGGCCATCATTTTTTCTCTCTTGTTCTTCAAATTCCCACAATCTAGTGAGATATGACCTATGCCACCACACTCATAGCATTGGATCCCTTTCCTTTCGCTATTCTCTTGCCTATGCTCAACCTTCTTGAAAGGAACCCTTTTCTTCAATTCTTGCCCTTTGGATGCATGACCCTTCTTCTCGAATTTTACAAACTTCTTGAATTTTCTCATTAAAAGTGCCATGTCTTCATCCGAGTCATCCTTGTCCTCCTTCTCAACCTTGGAAGCTCTCAAAGTAATCCCTTTTTGCTTCTTTGAAGGAGTGGAGCTAGGACCCTTCCTAGACTCGTAGGCGAGAAGTCTACCTATAACCTCGCTCGGCTTCATGTCCTTAAAATCACTGTTTTCTTCTAAAGTCGTCACCTTAGACTCAAACCTCTCGGGAAGCGATCTCATTATCTTTTGCTTGATCCTTCTATCCGAGTAAGGGTCACCAAGTTGATGACTTTGGTTGACAATGTCCATCAACCTAATCTCGAAGTCGTTGAAGCACTCATTCTCCTCCATCCTAAGTGTCTCAAATTGAGTTTGGAGGACTTGAAGTTTTGAGTCCTTCACTACTTCGGTTCCCTCGTGTGCAACCTCTAAGATGTCCCATGCCTCCTTGGCTATCTTAGTGTTCTGAATCAGTTTGTACTGATTTTCATCCACTGCACATATGAGGGCGTGCCACGCCTTTTGATTCCACTTGGACAACTCAAACTCAGGTTGTGTCCACTGTGCTTTAGGCTTGAGCACTTCTTCTCCTCCACCCGTGGGAGTCATCATAGGAGGCGAATATCCATCTTCAATGGCCATCCATGCCCTATCATGGATTTGACACACATATGCCTCCATCTTCCCTTTCCATTGGGAGTAATTTATGCCGGTGATGAGGGGTGGCCGTGTGCTTGAAGCACCCTCATGGTTGCCACCGAATCCACTCATTGTATCAAATGAATGAATGAAATGTATGCAAAATGTATGAATGAGCAAAAATCACACAAATGCACAACACACCAAAATGAGCTAGGATCACCTAAGTATATCTAGGAACCCGCTCTGATACCAATTGAAAGTTCTCAAAATACTCGAGGCGTGTTCTTTATAAAGCTAGAGGGGGGGTGAATAGATTTTAACTAATATTACCCAATTTTCGCATGCAAGTCAATTTTATGAAAATACCCCTACTAGTCAAAAATACATACAAGTGTAATATAGTGCGGAATTTAAATAACACTTGATGTATACGTGGAAACCCAACCACTGGGAAAAACCACGGGCTGTATAGTGCGCCACACTCGGAACTCGAAATCACTAATTGAAATGAAGTTTACAACCTATGTAGACCTCGTCTAACACTCCGGTCTGTAACCCCTCACTTCTACCCAGCGGGCCTTTATTAGCAACCCTATTCCAATTTGCTTGAGGCCTAAGCACTCTTAGCCTCAAGACTTACTTCTCAATGAAGAGAAACAACCTATGTGAATATAAATGAATATTCAAATAACAAACAAGGCTAGGTAACCTTAGATGCTTATCTAGGATGATGATATAATCAATTTAATCAACCCTAGATATCAATTACTAAATGACATGTCAAATAGCTTAGCTAATCAAGATTAATTAAAAACCTAATTAGCTATCACAAACAACACTCAATTAATTTTCATCACAAATAATCTCTAACTTGTATCTAGCATATAATCAAAAGCATACAAGTAATTAAAGAGATGTATTAATATGAAAAACACTAAAGTAATATGAAATTAGTGAAGAACATACCAAATAAGATGTGATGATTCAAAACCATGCATGGATCAATTCTATGAAGGCATAGAAGATCAAATATGAAAATTGATGCAAAAGGGGTTTGATTTGAGTGTTTAAAGATAGGTTCTTGATTTGATTTTTTCTCAAAAATCTCTCTTGAAAGTTTAGGGTTCTAATTGCTCAAGAAACTTGTTCAGAGATTGAGAAAACAAGATATTTATAGACATCAAGAATTGGGCATGTGAAAAGACACTTTTGCCCCTGAAACGCACCGTTCGGCAGTTTCAATCGGCGGCCAGGCCGCCGATGACGACCGCCGAATTGAGCTCGTGAAGAACAGAGCATTAACGGCGGTTTCATTCGGCGGTTTCGTGACCGCCGATCCAACCGCCGAATCAAACCCGAGAGATTAAAATCGATCAGGTATGAACGGCGGTTTCGAACGGCGGTCGTGACCGTCGATCTTGACCGCATAATTGCTTCAGACCAATCTGGACTGAAACGGCGGTTTCATTCGGCGGCCAGGCCGCCGATAATAACCGCCGATCACCAACAATGGTGAAAACCAAGGAGAAGCCAAGGGCATTCTCCATAGGCGGTCTTCGCGCGAAACCAAGCACTCATTAGTGCAAGCGCGGACGTTTCCGAACAATGTCGGGAAACGAATTATAAGGCACATATACACACAACAAGATATATCAACCAAAGTGCTATTGTGTAAAGTGACATGTGAAGAGATGCACATAAAAATAAGCAAGTATGCAATCATAGCAAGAATGCTAAGTGTGTGTGTGCTACTAAATCTCTTCAAAGAAAAACAAGCACAAGAGATTATACCTTTGGCGTGCTTGAATCTTGAGGTCATGGAAGGGCCTTTGATCTTCAACACTAAACACTTAGACTACCCTTACATTCAAAACCCCAACATGTGGTTTGACCACGAAATAAGCCAATCAACAAAACGGGAATCCTTACAGAAACCCTCACGGGAAAAACCACGGGCTAATAAGTGTACCACACTCGAACCTCGAATCCACTAAATGTATATAAACGATTACAACCTAATCCCAGTATATAATCACACACCTACCTAATCCCTGTATAAGTGAACTTAGTCTAATTGCTTATGGTTTACGCAACCTAATCCCGGAAGCTACACAAGTCTTACTTCTCAATGAAGAGATAAAGTGACCTAAGTGAATATATGATGATATTCAAAGAACAAATAAGGCTAGGTAACCTTAGATGCTTATCTAGGATAAAGAAATGACAATTAATGCAATCCTAGAAATCAATAGCTAGATGACATGTCAAAAAGCTTAGATAAACATAGAGTATAAAAACCTAGATATCTATCACAATACAACACTCAATCAATTCATCACAAACAATCTCTATCTTGTATCTAGAATATGATATAAAAACATACAAGTGAATAAAGAGATGACTTGTTAAGAAAAATACTAAAATTAGATGAAGTTAGTAAAAATCTTACCAAGCAAGATGTGATGATGCTAAACCATACATGGATGAACTTTGATGCACAAAGGAAAAGTGTTTGAGTGATCAAAGTTGATCAAAGATGAGTTCTTAATTAAAAATCTCTCTTTGAAAAAGCTCTCAATTAAAAATATGATTTTTGAGTCATTACCTTGACCTAAGAACAAAGAGACATATATATAGGAGATCAAATTGAAGCTGTGTCGTTTTGGCTAAAATCAGTTTTCGCCATTTGAGGTCGCCATTTGTCTCAGGGCGACCTCTGACGCAACATACATAAAAACTTTGAAAAGAATACTCGGTGTGTTCTATATATAAAGCTAGAGGGGGGGGGGGGGGGGGGGGGGGGGGGGTGAATAGATTTTATCTAATTATTACCCAATTTTCGCGTGCATGTCAATTTTACGAAAATACCCCTAGCAAGTCAACAATACATATAAGTGTAATAAGATGCGGAAATAATAAATGGCACTTGATGTTTACGTGGAAAACCCAACCACTGGGAAAAACCACGGGCTGTTAAGTGCGCCACACTCGGACCTCGAAATCCACTAATTGAAATGGAGTTTACAACCTATGTAGACCTCGTCTAACACTCCGGTCAATAACCCCCCACTTCTACCACGCGGGCCTTTAAAAGTGGCTCTAGTCCAATTTGCTTGATCCTCATAGTCACTACTTGTAATGATGTTTACAGCCTAATCCCGGTCTGTAACCCACCACTACTACCCAGCGGGCCTGTAATAGTAACCCTAGACCAAGACTTCAATCTCTCAAAAGAGATGCACAACCCTATGTGAATATTTATGAATATTCAATTAATGCAATAAGAGCTAGGGTACTCTAAATGCTTACCTAGGATTATAAGATGACAATATAATCAATCCTAGATATCACATATAGCTATATGTCATGGCATATAACTTTAGTCAAGTAAAGGATAACCAATCCTAGATACAAAGCTATCATATAAAACCCACAAACATTCAAAGGATTAACTAGTTGATTAAAAAACAATCTATCAACCTAGTTATCAATATATCACACAAGAATGTTCATGGCATAGCTTTTAGGCAATAATGACCTCATCAAATAAGCTATGAAAAATAATCTCAATCAACAAATGAGATCAATTAGCTAGATGGCATATGAACATTAAAGCCTAGCTAACAAATAATAACCCAATCAACACATAATCTCAATCTTATATGTAGAAATTAATCTAAACACATATAAGTAAAATATGAGATAAAATTGATAAGTAGAAACACTAATTATGTAAGATAAAAGTGTTCAACAAATCATACCATGTGTGTTGAAGAAGACCCATGCATTAGCATATGCTAGATGAACCTAGATGATGCCTAGATGATGATTTGTGCATGTGGGAATGGGTTTAGAGAATTAAAGATGTGATCTTTTGGCTTTTTCTCTCAAGTCTCTCTAAATATCTCTCTAAGGTTCTTGGGATGCAAGACTTGTATTCTGAACCAGAGATAAGGATGTATTTATAGAGACCAAAAACAGGGTAGGTGAAAATACAATTTTGCCCTTGAAACGCACCGATCGGCGGTTTCAATCGGCAGCCAGGCCACCGAATTGAACCGCCGAATGGCTCCCGAGCGGAACAGGGGAACTTCGGCGACTTCGTTCGGCGGTTTGGAAACCGCCGATCCCAACCGCCATTTTGGACCCGAGAGAAATATTTCAATCAAGTCTCATTCGGCGGTTTCGAACGGCGGCCAGGCCGCCGAACGTAACCGCCGTTTCACCAAAAATGGTGAAACCAAGGAGAAGCCAAAGGCATCTCCACCGGCGATCATCGCGCAAAACAAAGCACATCAACGTGCACGCGCGGACGTTTCCGAACATCCTTCAGGAAATGAATTACACCACACTAAAAGCTAACATACATGAAGTGCAAGTATGGGTATTGAATGCATCCTAATGCCTATCATGTCATGGCATTTCATAAAACAAGATGCAATCAATTTAATGCAAGAAGAGACATTGAATAAACAATAAAGCACAATGCACACAGAATATAAACACAACATTCAAGAATAAAAGTTATGCATGTTGTGTGTGTGTGCAACTATATCTCTTCAAGCCAAAGTAAGCACAAGATATACCTTTGGTGCTTGTCCTCTTGAGGTCTTGGAAAGGGTCTTTGATATTCAACCTTAATCACCTAGACTACCCTTACAACCAAACCCCAATATGTGGTTTGACCACGAAATAAGCCAATCAATTTAATGGGAATCCTTACAAACTTCATTGTCGCCATTTGTCTCAGGGCGACCTTGTGGCGACCTCACACCTGATTGAATTTCAGGAGTAAATATCACTGTCGCCATGGCGATACCATCAAATGGTGACCCCAACAAAGGGCGAAAATACCCTGTTTCCATATGAGCACAATGTGTAAGTGTGCAAAGTGGTGAAACCAAAGGAGAAGCCAAGGGCATTCTCCAAAGGCGTTCTTCGCGCTGAACCAAGCACACATTCGTGCATGCGCGGACGTTTCCGAATAATATCGGAAAATGAATTACAAGACACATAAACACAAAACAATATACAACATCAAAGTGCAAGTGAAATGTGACATGTGAAGAGAATGCACACATATGCAAGTATGCTAAGTGTGTGTGTGTAACTAAATCTCTTTAAATAAAACTAAGCACTAGAGATTATACATTTGGAGTGCTTGTCACCTTGAGATCTTGAAAGGGCCTTTGAGCTAAATCCTCAATCACCTAAACTACCCTTACAAATCAAACCCCAACATGTGGTTTGTCCACGAAATAAGCCAATCAATGAATGGGAATCCTTACAATCTCCCTCTTTGGCTATTTCGTGACAAAACCACCACTCACATTGATCCTTACAACAAAATTGAATCTACGGGATAACAAAGATATTCTACATTACAAAGAGATATAAAAAAAAATAAAAAACTTCAAGTCTTCAATCTCTTGTATAACTATCAACCATTCAAAACAAAAGATTATTCTCTCCAAAGCAAGTGTATGTGAGATGATTAAGTGAAAATAAAATAAGCATTTGCATTTAAGAATTTAAGCACATCATCATGCAGTGTATGTGTATGCAATGCTCCCCCTCAAGGGTTTACTCCCCCTCAATATGTATTCTCCCCAACATGTACATTTGCTACTTACAATTAGCAACTCCCTTTACCACATTCTACTCCCCTTTTTTGTCATGATATAGGCAAAGGAGTAGTCTCCAATCGGGTCACTTCTAGCAAAGAGAGATAGTAGCATACAAGATATTTGCATAATCATATAAGTCACTTTATGCATCTCAATTAATTGGAGAGAAACAATGAGATTTATTTAAAGAAAATGTGTGAATGTAGCATTCAAGTCCAAAATACAATGGTATTTGACAAGGCAAATGACAAAGGTTTCTAATAGGAATTCAAACCAATTTCACCATTGTCATGAGAGAAGCAAGGATATAGAGATTTCATTGATTTTAATTTGAGAGCAGCTATATCCAACTTTATAAGCGAAACATGGCATGAGCGACTTTGCACCCTATTTGATTTTTCCGGGAATGATACTCGTATGATAGTAGCCATGTTCAACTAATAAAGAAAGAGAGACATTTAGAATTTAAATTCCTTTGAACGGATACAAGATCATTTATTCATTTAGAGTCTCATAAGCTTTTTCACATAAGTTTTGCATTTTAAGAATATGCAATCATCAATTCATGCTTTTTCATTTGAGCATGTTATTTGAATTTCATGCCTTTCATTTGTCATTAGCATGATATAAAAGAAACATCATGTCATGGAGATAACTATAGGTCATTCAAATCATACTTCCTATGTAGATCTCCTAGTCCAAAAATGCATGTTTGAACATAAATATGAAATGGATTGTAAATAAGGCAAGGTTTACACTTATTGAATTGAAAACATATATACATATGTACAACCAAGCTTACTCAAGCAATTAAAAAGGAAGCATAAGATATTTCAAATTTTTGCATGTGACAAGTATGCAAAATAGCACTCTTTGCTTGAGTTCCCCATATAGGGTCAAAACCAAAACACATCACTCCATAAAACATATCCCAATAGATCTATTAAGTGTTTTAAATCGAGTAGCATCTAAGGGTTTAGTAAATAAGTCCGCAAGTTGATTATTAGTACCTACATGTTCAAGTACTATGCATTTATTTTCAACAAGCTCTCTAATGAAATGATGGCGGATGTCAATATGCTTAGTTCTAGAATGTTGCACCGGATTCTTGGAAATATTAATGACACTCATATTATCACAAAAGAGAGTGAGTGTAACTTAGTTGAATCCGTAGTCAACTAGCATTTGCTTCATCCATAGGAGTTGTGTGCATCCACTCCCTACGGATATGTACTCGGCCTCGGCCGTGGATAAGGAAATCGAGTTTTACTTCTTGCAAAACCAAGACACCAAGTTGTTGCCTAGGAAGAAGCAACCGCCCGATGTGCTTTTCCTATCATCACAATTTCCTGCCCAATCCGCATCACTAAAGCTTACAAGACTAGCATTAGTGTCAAAAGAGTACCAAATCCCATAGTTGGATGTCCCATTCGCATATCGAATGATTCTCTTAACGGAAGAGAGATAGGACTCCTTAGGATCCGCTTGGTACCTAGCACACACACCCACACTAAAAGATATATCGAGCCTACTTGCGGTCAAATAAAGCAAGCTACCTATCATGCCCTGATATAAAGTTTGTTCCACACTTTTTCCACTTGCATCCTTGCTAAGCTTCAAAGTGGTACCCATGGGTGTATCACAATGTTTAGCATTTTCTAGACCAAACTTTTTCACTAGGTTTTTGGCATATTTAGCTTAGGTTATAAAAATCCCATCATTTAATTGCCTAATTTGTAAACCTAGGAAGTAACTTAGCTCACCAACAAGACTCATCTCAAATTTATGAGACATAACATCAACAAATTGTTGGACCTTGGTGTTGTTGGTGGAGCCAAACACTATATCATCAACATATATTTGAGCTATAAAGAGCTCATCATTATTTTTCTTGATGAATAGTGTCTTGTCAACACTACCCCTTATGTAATCATTGTTGACAAGGAATTGAGTGAGGCGCTCATACCAAGCCCTCGGTGCTTGTTTCAACCCATACAAAGCCTTTTTGAAGCGATAGACATGGTTGGGGTGGTGTGCATCCACAAACCCCTTGGGTTGTTCAACAAACACTTCCTTTTGCAAGAAGCCATTGAGGAATGCACTCTTGACATCCATTTGGTGCAATTTGAACTTGTGCACCCAAGAAATGGACAAGAGAAGCCTAATGGACTCTAAACGGGCAACGGGATCAAATGTCTTCTCAAAGTCAATACCCTCAATTTGAGAATACCCTTGTGCTACAAGTCCAGCCTTGTTCTGCACTATGTTGCCATCCTCATCGGATTTGTTTCTATATATCCATTTGGTGCCTATGACATTAGTGGTCTTAGGCTTAGGAACTAGAGTCCAAACCTCATTCTTTTCGAATTGGTTTAGCTCTTCTTGCATGGCAAAAACCCAAAATTCATCATTTAAGGCATCATCAACCTTTTTGGGTTCTATTTGAGAGGTGTAGCAAGTGTAGCTAATAAGATTAGCTATTTGACGCCTAGTCCTAACACCCTCATTAACTTCTCTAATGATGTCATTTTTATCATGGAGTTGTCTAACCTATGAAGCGGGTTCTTCAGAGTTCAAGAGAGGAACTCTATCAATAAGTTATGTGTCTTCATTATCACCATTGGACATCCCAACATTGGGAATCTCCATAACCTTCTCCAAGGGAGAGTCATCAACTATAACAACCTCCTCATCATGGTTACTAGACTTGAGCCTTTCATCATCAATGACAACATTGGATGATTCCATGACGCTTCGAGTCTTCAAATTGAAAACTCTATAGGCTCTATTGTTTAAGACATAGCCAATAAAGAAACCCTCATCACTCTTAGGATTAAAATTTGCCAAGTTGATCACGGTTATTTAAAATGTAGCATTTGCTTCCAAATGAGTGGAAGTAGCTAACATTTGACATTTTACCTTTCCATAGCTCATAGGAGGTATTTCTAGTTCCGGGCCTTAGGAAAACTCTATTTCCTATATAGCAAGCTGTATTGACGGCTTCGGCCCATAGGTTCCTAGGGACATTGTTGTTAAGCAACATCACACAGGCCATCTCTTGAAGGACCCTATTCTTCCTCTCAACAACTCCATTTTGTTGAGGTGTCCTAGGAGCCGAAAACTCATGGGATATACCTATACTATCACAATAAGTTTCAAAAGAAGCATTCTCAAATTCTCTCCCATGGTCACTTCTAATTTGTTTTATGCTTTTAATGTTTGAGTTCATTTCATTTTGAATTGTAGTACAAAGTATTTTAAACTTATCAAAAGTTTCGGATTTTTCTCTAAGAAAATATGTCCATGTGAATCTAGAGAAATCATCAACACAAACAAAAATGTATCTCTTTCCACCTAAACTCTCGATTTGCATAGGACCCATGAGATCCATGTGGAAAAGCTCTAGGGGCTCCTTGGTGGAGAGATACTTGCCCATTTTGTGCATGCTTTTGGTTTGTTTTCCTTGTTGGCAAGGTCCACAAACACCATTGGCTTTCTTCCCAAGCTTAGGGAGGCCACGCACACAATTGAACTTTTCAAGGGTTCGTAAATACCGAAAGTTCATGTGGCCAAGTCTTTTATGCCACAACTCAATTTGTTCATCCATGGACGCATTGTTTGAGACTATTCTAGCTTCAAGACAATAGCAATTGTCGCTAGATCTCATACCTTTTAATAAGGTTTGTCCATCGGGCTTTATGATTGAGCAATCATTTTTACTAAATGAAACAAATATTGCACGGTGTGTATAAAACTATCTAGAGGGGGTGAATAGATTTTAAAGATATTACCCAATTTTTCGTGTATGGTCAAGATTACGAAAATGCCCATAATAGTCAATATAGTATAGCAAGTGTAATATGGTGCGGAATGTAAATAATACTTGATATTTACGTGGAAACCCTCACGGGAAAAACCACGGGCTAATAAGTGAGCCACACTAAAACCTCGAATCCATTAAATGTGTAAACCGATTACAACCTAATCCCGGTAAGTAATCACACACCTACCTAATCCTGGTATAAGTGAACCTAGTCTAATTGCTTACGAATTAAGCAACCTAATCCCAGTCACAACACAAGACTTAATTCTCTAAGAAGAGATAGTAAAACCTATGTGAATATGAGAAATATTTAAAACGCAATTTAGAGCTAGGTTACTCTATATGCTTATCTAGGATGATGATTTTACAATTAATTCAATCCTAGATATTAAAAGCTAGATGACATGTCAATTAACTTAGCTAAACATAGATTATGAAAACCTAGATAGCTATCACAATACATACAACACATAATCTCAATCTTGTAATTAGAATTAATTCTAAGAACATACAAGAAATCAAAGAGATAAATAGATAAATAAAAACACTAAGATTAGATGAAATTAGTGTTCAACTTATCATAACATGTGTGTTGATGAAGACTTATGCACTAGAACAGCCTAGATATCATGGATGATGATTGATGCATATGAATTTTGATTTGAGTGATCAAGGATGATCAAAGATGAGTTCTTGATGAAAAAGCTCCCTTTGAAAATGCTCTCAATTGAGTCATTAGGGACGACCTAGAGTTGAAGCAATGTTTATATAGGTGTCTCAATTGATGTAACGCCGTTTTGAAAAAAACAGGGCAAACCGCTGCGGGTACTGCTGCCAAAGCCACATCAATAGCCACAGTGATGCATTTAATTGCATCAGGTATGAAACCGCTGTGGCTTCCACAGCGGTTATGACAACGGTACGCACTGTATGCGAAACCGCTGTGAAAAACCCACAGCAGTCAGGAATGATGCAAACAGAGCATCTCACCGCTGTGGCTACCGTTACGGATTCCGGCAGCGGTAATGGCAGCGGTCCCCTAACCTCATTCCAAACAACAACAAGGCTTTGCATCCTAATGCCTAAATGTCATGGCATTTCAATGAACAAGATGTAATCATTCAAGAACATGCATGAAGAGGTATAAATGATCATTAATGTGCACATAACAAAAACACACACAACATACAAGAATAAGAATTATGCATGAGATATGAGTGTGTGTGTGCAACTAATCTCTTCAAAGCAAATTAAGCACATAGAAGTTTACCTTTGATGCTTATCAAGATGAGGTCTTGAAAGGGCATTGAGCATGAACATTAATATCTAAGCTACCCTTACAATGAACCCAAATTGTGGTTTATCCACGAAATAAGCCAATCATTGAATGGGAATCCTTACACTAAACATGACGAAATATCCTTCATCACTAAGATGTGAAATGCTTATTAAATTGGCTTTCAAGCCATCAACATACAAAGCATTGGATAAGCAGGGTAATCCGAGAACAGAAATGGTTCATTTCCCTATGACTCTCTTTTTGGATCTATCACCAAAGGTGACACATCCTCCTTCCTCCATGACAAGAGTCTCGAAGAAACTCTTGTTTCCCGTCATGTGCCTAGAGCACCCACTATCTAAATACCAAAAATTAGAAGAATTAGCCTTTAAGGCAATTTGAGCAACATGGCAAACATTTTCATTTATTCTAATCCATCTAGAAACAACATTTACTTTCCTAGTGGTCTTTGGTACATGGGCTATAGATGTCCTAGGATCATGCAAATCAATTTTATCATTCCTAGGAACATACATCTTAGCTATATTCTTTCTTTTTTCAATCATGCTTCTAGTTCTACACATTTTAATGTATTGAAGGCATCTTGGTCTTATATGACCATCAAAACCGCAAAAATGACATATAGGAATGAAATAAGGAATCATACCTTGTCCTTGTGAATGAGTAGGTTCAATCCATCTTCGTTGTTGAACTGGTCTAGCTTGTTTCCTAGGTTGAGTTTGCATGATTGGTTGCTTTCCTTTGCGAGCCAAGTGTTGAGAATTGTTGTCTTGAGGGACTCTAGTGAGTTGAGCTTGAGGTTGCCTTTTTGACACCACCTTCACTTGTGCATTCTTTGAACATTGTCCTAATTCTATCTTCTTAGGATTTTGCACCGGTGAAACATCTTTGTTGCCCAAGCTCTTGACAAACACGGTCTTGTTAGAGGTTAAGATCTTCTTACCATCTTCATACCCAAGACCCTTCTTGTCACACGGATTCTTTCCAACACTAAGCAAATGATTAAGCTTTTGAGTGCTAGAGGTCATCCTAGTCATAGACTCTTTTACTTCTTCAAGCTCCCTCTTTAGACTTTCTTCATTCCTTCTAGATAAGTCTAAGTCCTTTCTTAGCTTATCTTCTACCTTATTGGATTTTTCCACTTGTTCACTTAAGTGGTCATTATGAGATAAAAGCTCAAGATTCTCTTCTCTTAACATCTTGATCTTTTTCGTGGTCTTCATCTCTAAGCTTTTGAACTCCGTGTAATGTTCAACAAGAACCTTTCTCTCCACATATCCATTTGTGGAGTGTGTTGAGGAGTCATCTACACTTGAGTCATTTTCCTCTTGACTCTCTTCCTCTTCTTCACTTCTACTTTTGCTCTTGTGAGAAGAGGCAAAAGCTATGAAGTTAGCTACTTCATCATCCGAAGTCTCATCTCCTTTATTGGAGTCATTACTACTACCACTCCATGTGGCGGCCATCACCTTACCTTTTTTCTTGTCATTGTGATTAGCACATTCGGGGGCAAAGTAACCTATACCACCACATTCATAACATCGGACCCCTTTCCTTTCGGTCTTCTCTTATCTAGGCTCAAACTTGTTGTAGGAACCCTTTTTCTTGAAGTTTTGACCTTTGGAACCAAAGTTCTTTTTCCCGAACTTCATAACCTTCTTGAATCTCTTCACAAATAATGCAAGGTCTTCGTCCGAGTCATTCTTTGCTCTTTTTCATCCTTGGAGGCTTTCAAAGCAATTCCTTTTTGCTTTTTAGGAGGTGTGGAGATAGGACCCTTCCTAGACTCATAAGCTAGAAGTCTCCCAATTACCTTACTCGGCTTCATATCCTTGTATGCACTATTCTCCTCTAAAACCGTTACCTTGGATTCAAACCTATCAGGGAGAGACCTTATAATTTTCTACTTAACTCTCCTATCCAAATACGGGTCTCCGAGTTGGTGACTTTGATTAACGATATCCATCAATTTGATTTCGAAGTCATTAAAGCATTCATCCTCTCCCATCCTAAGTAACTCGAATTGAGTTCGGAGGACTTGAAGCTTGGATTCCTTCACCACCTCGGTTCCTTCATGTGCAACTTGTAATATGTCCTAAGCCACTTTCACAATCTGAGTGTTCTGAATTAGCTTGTACTGATTTTCATCTATTGTACAAAGAATGGCGTGCATAGCCTTCCTATTCCACCTTGAAGCCTCGAATTCTTGTGGACTCCATTGAGCCTTTTGCTTCAACACATCTTCTCCTCCACCCGCGGGAGTCATCATAGGTAGATCATATACATCCTCCACTGCCATCCATGCACGGTCGTGTATTTGACATATGTAGGATTCCATCTTTCCCTTCCATGAGGAATAGTTCAACACGGTAAGATGTGGAGGCCTTGTGCTAGAAGCACCCTCGTTGCCACCACCATTTCCACCGTTTCCACTCATAGTGTTTATCAATGAATGAAATGTATGCAAAATGTATGAATGAACAAAAAATCACAAAAATGCAAAACACAACAAAATGAGCAAGGATCACCTAAGTATATCTAGGAACCCGCTCTGATACCAATTGAAACAAATTACGGTGTGTTCAATATTAATCTAAAGGGAGGGGGGGGGGGGGTGAATAGATTTTATACGATTTTACCCAATTTACGTGTATGGCCAAGATTACGAAAATACATCTAACTAGTCAATATAAAATAGCAAGTGTAAAATGTGCAGAATATTAAATAACACTTGATATTTACATAGAAACCCTCACGGGAAAAACCACGGGCTAATAAGTGTGCCACACTCGAACCTCGAATCCACTAAATGAGTATAAACGATTACAACCTAATCCCGGTATATAATCACACACCTACCTAATCCTGGTATAAGTGAACCTAGTCCAATTACTTGTGGTTTACGCAACCTAATCCCGGAAGCTACATAAGTCTTACTTCTCAATGAAGAGATATAGTGACCTAAGTGAATATATGATGATATTCAAATAACAAACAAGGCTAGGTAACCTTAGATGCTTATCTAGGATGAAGAAATGACAATTAATGCAATCCTAGAAATCAATAGTTAGATGACATATCAAAAAGCTTAGATAAACATAGATTATAAAAACCTAGATATCTATCACAATACAACACTCAATCAATTCATCACAAACAATCTCTATCTTGTATCTAGCATATGATCTAAAAACATACAAGTGAATAAATGACTTGTTAAGAAAGATACTAAAATTAGATGAAGTTAGTAAAAATCTTACCAAGGAAGATGTGATGATGCTAAACCATGCATGGATGAACTTTGATGCACAAAGGAAAAGTGTTTGAGTGATCAAAGATGATTAAAGATGAGTTCTTGATTAAAAATCTCTCTTTGAAAAAGCTCTCAATTAAAAATATGATTTTTGAGTCATTACCTTGACCTAAGAACAAAGAGGCATATATATAGAAGGTCAAATTAAAGTTGTGTCGTTTTGGCTAAAATCAGTTTTCGCCATTTGAGGTCGCCATTTGCCTCAGGGCGACCTCGATTTTTCTTCTATGTCGCCATTTGAGGTCGCCATTTGTCTCAGGGCGACCTCTGATGCAACACACATAAAAACTTCATTGTCGCCATTTGTCTCAAGGCGACCTCGTGGCGACCTCACACCTGATTGAATTTCAGGAGTAAATGTCACTGTCGCCATGGTGATACCATCAAATGGCAACCCCCAACAAAGGGCGAAAATGCCCTGTTTCTATATAAACACAATGTGTAAGTGTGCAAAGTGGTGAAACCAAAGGAGAAGCCAATGGCATTCTCCGAAGGCGATCTTCGCGCTGAACCAAGCACACATTTGTGCATGCGCGGACGTTTCTGAACAATATCGAAAAACGAATTACAAGACACATAAACACAAAACAATATACAACATCAAAGTGCAAGTGAAATGTGACATGTGAAGGGAATGCACACATATGCAAGTATGCTAAGTGTGTGTGTGCAACTAAATCTCTTCAAAGAAAACTAAGCACTATAGATTATACCTTTAGAGTGCTTGTCACCTTGAGGTCTTGAAAGAACCCTTGAGCTAAATCCTCAATCACCTAAACTACCCTTACAAATCAAACCCCAACATGTGGTTTATCCACGAAATAAGCCAATCAATGAATGAGAATCTTTACACTCATATATAATATACACTAAATTAGGTAGTAATGTATGAAATAATAGGAAATTAAAATATTAAAATGGACTAAATTTATCTCATATTTTCATGGTCATTAGAACTACGAAAATAAAAATTATAAGTTAATTTATATTATTAAAATAATAAAAGGACAAGAGAATATTATTACCTACTATATATATCACATTTTATGTATAATAGTTTTTTTTTTTTTTTTTTTTTTTTTGGATTAGTTTATATATTTTTATTTAATACATAAATGATGTAATTCAAAAGTCATTTAGTGACACATTTTTTTTGGGGGGGGGGGGGGGGGGGGGGGGGGGGGGGGGGGGGGGGAGGGAATGTAAAGGCACAAAGCTGTAATTAACAATATATAACTCAATCAACCAAAATAGATAATAAAAATAAATAAAAATAAAAATCAAGAATATGTTTCAAAAATTAATGTTCAAAAGAGAGAAAATAAAAGACCTTAAGTAAATCTATAACGTTTCCATCCGTTAAACATATACAATGTTTTATTTTTTGGCACTATAAACCTATAAACACAAATAAACAATTACATATTATTCCTCGTAGAAATAAATGAAGACTCACTTGAAATTATTCATGTCTTTATAAGATTCTTCCAAGATGGCACTAATCTCATCCTCCTTAAATATTTCAAAGAGAGCCTTCAACTTTGCGAAATCTGGTGGTAAATTACCCACCTTGACAGAAACTGAGTACCTAATTCCTTATCGAAATAAATCATAAAAACAAAGCAACCCAATTTCACATGTCATGAAAATAAAAATATTTTTTTTTTCTTTCCAAACAATCTTCTCAACAACTAATTAAATCCAAAAAAAACAAACAAACAAATGAAACTGAACATAGTATATAAGTCACCTTGGATGAATCAGCTTTGATCATATAATCCACCACTGTTTCTCGGAATATGCATAGTACACATCTCACCTTCAACTTTCTTATACCTCATCATCTTCACCAAAATTAATATTGGATTCACCCACTAAGATGGCTGGTCGGCTTTTCTTCAAAATTTGAAAAAAAAAAATCAGTGACTATAAAAAAAAATATATATATATATATATATATATATATATATATATATATATATGTCTATGAATAGAAGCCGAAATTATTCTTACATATGTATGTTTAAATCACCCCAATCTGAGCACATGAACTTGGGACACATCCATTTTTGCTTCTTTAATCTTGGATTGATATTGCTAGATATGTTTTACGAAAATGAATTACATAAGTATTTATACAGGCATATGATGATGTTGACATTCTTTTTTTCATTTAATGTTGGGTTTTATGGTGAGATAATATTGATGAATCCTATATGTCATAAATATTCCTAACTCTATTTGTGTGTATTGTCAAATGAGTGCCATATACCTTGTAACTGCCTGAATTTATTAAATCCCACTTGGCTTTTGGCTTGGAAAAATAAATGTAATAAAATAATTTAAAAGGTTTTAACTTTTCATATCCTGCAAAGAATAATAAGTTTTTTATTTTTTAAATCATAATGACATTGAATACCTAAGAAAGATAATAACAATCATTATAACAGACGGTGATTTAATTAAAATCAAATTCATTTATAAGTAATTTATTTTTTTATATAAATTTATAATTAAAGATTTTGAATTAAATGTAAATATATAATTTAATATTGAAGCTCCCTCACGGTGACATGTGGCACTGTGAGGGTTAGCTTTTATATAATAGATTTATCATGTATTAAATAGATTAATGGTTAAAGTTCCAATAGATAATAATAATAGCAATAATAATAATAGGAAATCCGTTCAAAAAATAATAATTGGAAAAGAATGGTTAAAGCTTAGATTCATTGTATTATTATTGTACCTATTTAATAATAATAATAATAATAATAATAATAATAATAATAATATTAAAAGAAATGAATAGCAAATATAAAAATGAATATATAGAATTTAATTTCAAATCTCTCACACGATGACACGTGTCGCCTTTGGGTTCCATTTTACTATGATAATATTGATGAATCCTATGTGTCATAAATATTCATAACTCTATTTGTGTGTATTGTCAAATGAGTGCCATATACCTTATAAATGCATGAATTTATTAAATCCCACTTGGCTTTTGGTTTGGAAAAATAAATGTAATAGAATAATTTAAAAGGTTTTAACTTTTCACATCCTGCAAAGAATAATAAGTTTTTTTATAAAAAAAAAATCATAATGACATTGGATACATAAGGAAGATAATAACAATCATTATAACCGACGGTGATTTAATTAAAATCAAATTCATTTATAAGTAATTTATTTTTTATATAAATTTATAATTAAAGATTTTGAATTAAATGTAAATATATAATTTAATATTGAAGCTCCCTCACGGTGACATGTGGCGCTGTGAGGGTTAGCTTTTATATAATAGATTTATCATTTATTATATAGATTAATGGTTAAAGTTCCAATAGATAATAATAACAGTAATAATAATAATAGGAAATCCGTTCAAAAAATAATAATAGGAAAAGAATGGTTAAAGCTTAGATTCATTGTATTATTATTGTACCTATTTAATAATAATAATAATTTTAAAAGAAATGAATAGCAAATATAAAAATGAATATATAAAATTTAATTTTAAATCTCTCACACGATGACACATGTCGCCTTTAGGTTCCATTTTACTATGATAATATTGATGAATCCTATGTGTCATAAATATTCCTAACTCTATTTGTGTGTATTGTCAAATGAGTGCCATATACCTTGTAAATGCAAGAATTTATTAAGTCCCATTTGTCTTTTGGTTTGGAAAAATAAATGTAATAAAATAATTTAAAAGGTTTTAACTTTTCATATCCTACAAAGAATAATAAATTTTTAAAAAAAAAATCATAATGACATTGAATACCTAAGAAAGATAATAACAATCATTATAACCGACGTTGAATTAATTAAAATCAAATTCATTTATAAGTAATTTATTTTTTATATATAAATTTATAATTAAAGATTTTGAATTAAATGTAAATATATAATTTAATATTGAAGCTCCCTCACGGTAACATGTGGCGCTATGAGGGTTAGCTTTTACATAATAGATTTATCATGTATTATATAGATTAATGGTTAAAGTTCCAATAGATAATAATAATAGTAATAATAATAATAGGAAATCCGTTCAAAAAATAATAATAATAAAAGAATGGTTAAAGCCTAGATTCATTGTATTATTATTGTACCTATTTAATAATAATAATAATAATAATATTATTATTATTATTATTAAAAGCAAATATAAAAATGAATATATAGAATTTAATTTTAAATCTCTCACACAATGACATGTGTCGCCTTTGGGTTCCATTTTACTATATTATATAGATCAGTAATGCTACACATCCCACCTAAAATCCCACTTTTTTCATCCCACTATATGTGGCATGTGAGGTGCCAAATTGTGAGTGGATACACATTAATGACACCTATCACATGTATCCACTCACAATTTGACACATCACATACCACATGTAGTGGGATAAAAAAAAGTGGGATTTTAGATGGGATGTGTAGCATTACTGTATATAGATATATATGATTTGAAATGCCAATTGAACAAACAAAATGATGAATTTTAAATACCTAATTTCAGGGAATAGTGTAATTTCAAGCAAATTCTATAATAGAATCATGCTTTTGATTATATTTTAAAAAAAATGAAAATTCACAATCGCAAACACAAACATCCAAATCAACTAAAGGGTTTTTGTTTCGTTACAAAAACAAAAAATAACGCATTTGTTTCGAAATTAATAGACTGCATTCATTTTATAACTGAAATTTAAAGTTTTGGTAAAATTAAATTGGGGACGTCCGTATTAAAAAAGAAATAATTAAAATAAATTAGAATGGGTTTCAACGAAGATTTTTGAGTTGTTGATTTGGAAATCATTTACCCAAGTTCCAAATTCATCTATTTACCAGTTAAGCTACGCTCTATGGCGGTTCTGTCGAAGATTTTGAACATAAAACAGACAAACAGTGGGATTTGAGAGGCCCACAAGTTGGAAGTGGTTGAAATTTGAAAACACAACCAAACTGATATGTTTACATTGTAGTTAGTTAACCCTAGTTAAATCTTATTCCAACTTGACTAACCAAACTTAAAATACATGTGGCAATTTCTTAAATCAACTTTTTTATTAAAATAAATAAATAAATAAAAATAATCTTTTAAAAATAAAGGGAAAATTGCAATGAGGTACCTTGACATTTGGTGTATATGCAACCATACCGCACTTTTGCTGAAATTATAAAAATGTACCCTTGACTTACCAGTTGACCGTTAATTTTAATAGTTGACTGGTCAAATATCATGAAATCTCTAAATTACCCCTACTGTCAATTAATATAATAATTTTACTTTTCTAATTAAATGTTAAAAACAATTAAAAATTAAATAATATAAAATATATTGGAGATCATCGTGAATATGAGATTAGCGATCTCCATACCGAAAAAATAAAATAAAAAAAATAACATTAATGGGGACATGTGAGGAGAACCAAAAGAAAAAAAAATTCACCAAAACAAAAAGGCTTGGATTATAAAAGAATGGTTTAATACAGTCAATTTTCCATCCTTCATGATTCACACACACCATTGTACACTGTTCCCTCTCTCTCTTTCAATCAACACACGAAAATATATGAGGTAACCAAAAACCATAACCTAAAACAAAGGGCCAAGACCACACCAACCCAAAAAAAAAAAAAAAAAAAAAAAAAAAAAATACCCACCTAAAAAAATCATCTCCACCAAAACCCCTCATGATTCTCTCATTGATTTATCATTTTTTTTTCACCTCTCTAGATCTTTTGATTCCCCCCCAAAAAAAAAAAAAAAAAAATCCCACTTTGGTTTTCGATTGGAAAACTTTTTCCTTTGAAAATGAAACTCTCTTTGCTGCTAGTCTTCGGGATGCGAGATATGGGTTCCTAGAACCAGATCTTTGAAAACTAAATCATAATAATAATTCATACTTTTTTATACTCTTTTTTTTTAAAATAAAAATTTGGTGATATATTGTGAACTATAATTATCTTACCAATTTTTTTAATCTTTTTATAAAAATTATTATTTGTATCTATCGAAATGACCTTATAACCTTTTTAATATCCTAATGTTTATTAACACTCACGGTCAATGGGTTAGTCAAGGGAACTTTTCTGTAATTTTGATAAAAGTACGGACTTATTGCATATACTCCAAATGTCAGGATACTTTATATAATGATACGGTAAATGATTTGTTATTACCATGTTATTATAATCCCATGGTAAGGATAACTCGATTGACACATTATTCGTGTTTAATTTTGGGTAAGTTGCGGCTAGTTTTTTGTTTTCTAGAGCATAAAATTATATTTTTCTTAAAAAGAAAACAAAATGTTTATGCATATCCTTCCTACTCAGTTGCCAACAATGACGAGTTTGGACAAATGACACTCAGATCAACGGCTCGAATCCTATTTAACTTTCAAAAAAATACCTAATCCCGAATTAATAGATTCCTACCTCAACTAGTGTGCACCTCTCGTCTCATATCGTGGGTACTCATAGCTCATTTTATTAGTACATAAAAAAATCTTTTCTCTTATATTTTGTGAGAATAGATATTAGGATCGGATATACTGGTTTGAGACTGGATATGAAAAAAAAAAAAAAAAATTGCATCCAAAACACGTGGTAGATTTTTTAATCAAGTTTAATGAAAATAGTCTGAAACGCATGATTAGCTTGTAGTTTTGAACAATTAAAAACTCATAATAATTCTTTTTTTAAGAGAAAAAAAAAAAAAAAAAACTCATAATTATTGATTCTATTAATAAAAAAATCTGCTAATTTAAAGAGCTGAAAAAATCTCCCCCAAAAAAAGAACACTTGTCCTTACCTGGTGCCCGAGCTGCCCGAAAACCCTGACTGGAAAATCACGGGCAGGCAAGTCAGTGAGTCACCAGTACACACTCACACACTCTCTCTCTCTCTCTGGAGGCGATATTATTCTCCTCTATATCTTGGTCCCTCTGTCTCTTCGATCAAGATCGGACGGTCCACGATGCTCGCACCTGCTTTCTCTTCCTTCCTCTCCTTTTAGATTTCCGATCTTCTCAGATCTGCTTCCTCCTCTCTCAGATCTCCTTTTCCAGGTACTCTCTCTTACTCCATTTCACAATCTCTGCTCTACAAGTCTCGATTTCGTCTGATTTCACAATTTCGCTTTTTCTTCACCGCCTGTGAGATTTCGCTTGTTTTTCTCGTTTTTTTAATAAAATGAAATTTTGAGGAAATTCCCTACGTAATCGACGTTTCGTCGGTTTCTTTTTTATTCAATTCAAGTTGTTATCCGGCGACTGAAAGTGTTTTCTTGTCGTCTTCTCATCAGAACATTTTTTTTTGAAGAAATAATTTTCTATTTTATTTTTATCAATGATTTTTTAAAAACAAATTACATCTTTGCTGTTTATTTATTATTTTTTTGTCTTTTAGTGTTGAAGATGTGAGATCAGACGGCTGAGATTGTATCGGAGACCGGATCTAACGGTTGTCTCTTTTTTTTTTTGCAGATTATTTGTTTTTGTCTTTGTTTTTGTTTGTTGGTCGGTTGGTTTCCGTACAAATGGAGAGTCACAACAGTGGTTCAGTGATGACAGTTACGACGGTTAAAAATAATTTTAACGGCCTACTAACATGCGCCGTGGAGGAGGCGCTCGTGCCTCTGCTGCTTTCTGCTCTCGTCAAAACCCGACTTTTAACTGCTCTGGTAAGTTCAACTCACGCTAACATGCGCCATTTCTATTTTTTTTCTTTGTTTATGCTTCCCGCTAAAATGCGCCCCAACGGTCAGTGATACAATTACAAATATGGAAACAGAGTAGAATCTGCAGTTAATAGATAGTACTAACAAACTTTGAACTGAAATTTTGAATCGAGTATGTCTTCAATCAATATATTTTTTCTACTTTCAAAAAATATAAAGTACTCTGTATTTTTTTTTTAATTTTTAAAAATATGAGTCGATGGAAATTGAGGTCACTATGGTTGGAGTAATGTACTTTTTCCGACTTTTAAATCTGGGTATTAACTATTTACTAATTATATAGATTCCCAATAAGCTATTTAGAATTATGAAAGGGAGATATTATCCCAATTTTAATTTATTTTTTTGTTTAAGTTTCTATTTTTGTAGACAGTGGAATTCTAATAATGATTTTTTTGTTTTGTTTTGTTTAAAATATAAGTATTACGCAAATTTTACATGTAGTGTGTGTGTTGCTAACGTGCACCGGGATTTGGGTAAGAAAACAGTCACGGAACTGGGAAGAGATAGTTAACTGTGGTTCAGAAGTTTTGTTTGAGTTCCAGGGTTTTTTTTATTATTTTATTTTATTTTATGGATGTGGGGTCCACTAGACATACTTATATATATTTAATAAAAAAAATATCTTCCTGTCTATTTTTATTTAAAAAAAGATAAAGAAAAAGTCGAAAGTCTCGACAGAAAAATATCGTATTTTTTAAGTTTTGGTTTTGGGATTGGAATATTCGTGGTTTGATGCTTCTTCTAGGTTGTTGAACACGTGTGTGGTTCCTAGATTGACTTTACAGGACACAAGAAGTCATCAACCACTTAATAGTAGATTCTGATTTTGCAGACCTAGTCTTTTTTTTGGTCTGTGAAAAATCACTTATAAAAATTAAACTGCCTTACTTTAAGAAATAGTTTTGGTTGAACGATTAATAGAAGCATAAAATTGGTTTTATTAATTAATAGATCCGATTTGGTCAGTGCATTTTGATATAACTTTATCAGGATATTGAATGTAAGCCATTAGTTTTGACAAATGTATACATACTTAAATCAAAGTATGTAAAACGAATGGTTCACATTCAATATCCTCACGAAGTTATATCAGGATGCTGGCTTGAAATTTTTTCTATTAATTAATTTAACTTCAAGTTGAAAATTTACAACGAACAGTGTTGAGACCCTCTACTAATTATATGACTCGCCCCAATATGGCCCAAAGAATATATGATATAATCTTTTCCGTAAGTGGTGGAAGCATATTCCACTCCCACTAACACCTTGTAATGATCCTTCTTTTTGGAAAATATCAGAACAAAGCCACAAATAAGAATGGCATATATTCTAATTATAGCTTGCAATTTGACTTGAGAGATTCTTGATTATCGTAAAGGGTTTGGAGGGAAATTTATGTCACTATAGTTGAAAAAGAATGTATGATGAATGCTCTATTGTATGGTTTCAGGATGTTTTTGGGACCTTGCTATTATCTGCTAAACCTAAAATCAAGGGAGATGTAGAGAGTAGTCAATCCAAGCCATCTGATGCGGAGGGAGATGATGATGACGGCGACGGTGATGATGATGAGGATGGCAATGGTGATGGTGGATTAGGAGAGGGTGAAGAGGAATTGTCTTCCGAAGATGCGGGGGACTATGGCAATAACTCCAACAACAATAAGAGCAACTCGAAGAAGGGTCCGGGAGAAGGCACGGGCGGGGCTGAAAACGGTGAAGATGAAGAGGAGGACGAAGAGGATGGAGAAGGCGAGGACCCAGACGAGGATGATGATGATGAAGACGATGATGGCGAGGATGATGACGACGACGACGGTGGGGAAGAGGACGAGGAAGAAGTTGAAGAAGTAGAGAACGAAGATGATGAAGAAGATGAAGATGAGGAGGCACTCCAGCCACCAAAGAAGAGGAAGAAGTGAGAAATAGGAGGAAGAATTAGGGCCTCCTCCTCCTCTGAAGACTGTTTATCTGTATAATTGACTTGGTTGTCTAACTTTTATGGGTAATATTTTTAGATTTCGGAGGAGGCTGGTTGGATTAGGTTCATGTTTCCTAAGCATAATCAATCATCTCATTTCCTTTAAACAATTAGAGTAATGTAAAACTTTGAGCTGCGGCCACCATTAAATCAAAAAATGTGATGATAATTTAGCTACTTTTAATAAGCTTCTTGAATTTACACCGAGACATTTATATCCAATTATATCGAATTGACTTGAATTAAAAAAAGAAAAAAAAAAAAGAGCAATTAACACCCAACCTTCTTGATGTTTTTCTTTCGACACTCATGATCAACTTTATTGGTCAAAATTAACAGTCGACCAAGTTTGACCGTCCTAAATACCAAAATCCCCCTAAGAAATCTTAATTAAAAATTTTAAAAACAAAAAAATTGTGATTTTTTTAAATAGATCTTCACTATCCATCTTTGAAATATACGGTGGAGATCCATTTAATTTTTAAAAAGTAATTAAAAAAAAAAAAAAAAAAAAACTAGATCGGTGGAGATCCAGATTAGATCTCCACCAATCTGGATCTCTAGGTCTCCTTCGATAGAGATCGATCGTTCTCCATCGAAGGAGACCTCTATCTCTGTTGCTCAAGTTCGTTGCTCATGTTAGACCTGGCAATAGGTCGTGTTATTGCAAATTCGTGTCGTTTCATGTTTGGGTTGTATTAAAATTGCTCCACCCGAACCCGACCCATTAGCTTAATGGGTTGAAATATACAAATCCGAAACCATTTGTTAAATTAATAGGTAACCTAACTCAGCCCGTTACAAAATATTATATTTGAGATTTATTAAAAAGTTGAAAATAAATAGTACTGAAGCATGATCAAACTCATGCAATCAAGTTCACTATAGGCACCTAAAACTTCAAAATAAAAATAAATAAATAAATAAATCCACCATAGGCACCAACAATCAATTGAAAACATCTAATTTAAAAAATAAACAAGTCCAAAAAAAAAAAAAAAAAAAAAAAAAAAATTGAAAACGAAATCTTCCTTTAATCTTCCTGAATCTCTAATATGTTGTGATTGAGAATCTCAATCTTCATTTAGACCTAAAAGGTTACATTACTTGCGTTAGATGTTAAAAACAAAAGAATTAACATATATTAATAAATCCAATACCTTTGTAAATAAAATCATACATTTCAATTTTCAATTAAGCATAACAGACAATCTATTGAGTTGAATTAATAGCAGTCTCGATATTCAAATTGAAGACATCTTCAATGAGTTCATCCATGTTAATATGATCTTCCTCTTTCACAAATTTAAAGTCATAAAATTACGTTGCATGAAATGGTGGCACCATAGATCATATTAATACAAAATTCAAAATGCAAGAAAGAAAACATACCCGATTGAATTTACTTTGATCGAATTGACGGTAACTGATTTCAAAAAGAGTAATACTAGACATCATAACTAATATCATAACTTTTCAATCGTAACACATGTGGAAGCTGATATGTCAATTGTTGAGTATATACACATTAATAATGATTTATCTTATTTATCCACGTATCCACTCACCAATTGACACATCAGCTGCCACATGTGTTGAAATTGAAAAGTTGTGATATTAGTTGTAATGTCTACCATTACTCTTTCAAGACCACTAGCTATTTTTAGAGTTTTAGGGTTAGGGTTATAATATTGTGAAATAATTGATTTATAGTTTTGGAGTTTTTAATTTAGAAATTTTTCCTCTTTCAAAAAAAGAAAAATATTAGAAATTTTTAAAAAATTAATTAGTAAAATATATTCTAACCGTAATTATAAAGACCTTTTTTTTATATAAATTCCATAATGTGACTATACAAAGATTTTTTATAATAACTTTCATAAACACATTAAAATAAAAATCTTTATATTAATGAGTTATCGAATTAACAGTTTTTTTAAGGGTCAACCAAAAACTGACCCATTATATTTCGTGTCTTAATGGGTTACCCATTAATAACCCGAATTGATAAACTTAACCCACCAACCGCTATTTTCGAATGGGTTTGGATCGTGTAAAATTTTACCAAGTCTAGCTCAAGTCCATCTTAAGCGACGGAGATGCTTAGATCTCCATTGAATGAGATCTCATCTCTTTCGATGGTGATCTGGAGGTGGAGATTGGATCTCCACCAACCTTTTTTTCTTCATTTTTTCGTTTTTCAATTAATCTCCACTTCCATCTTGAGATGAACGATGGAAAACCATTTTAAAATTTTGGGTTATTTTTTAATTTTTTTATTTTTATTCTGATTTTCTTTTTAAAATAGAATTTTTATTATTATTATTTTTAAATAATCTTAAAAAGACTAAAATACCCTTATTATTGACAATCAAACTTGATCAACAGTTAAATTTGACAAAGTTTAACTAACACCAGATGGGTTGAATATCATTTTTTGATAAAATTGATGTTGAGTGTCTGGCTTAACCCCAAGGAGGTTGACTCCATCTTCAACCACAACAAAAAGAGTAAAAGTCTCTTTTCTTACCTCACTTTTTCTCACCTTCAATGATCTCATTAAACAAAAACAAAAAAGCGCGTTGAAGAGATGATCCAAGTACATAAAAGTATTCATGAAGGTCATCAAAAGAATCTCAAATTTAAGCTAATATAACTCAGCTTTCAACCACAACAAAATGAGTATAAAAGTTAAGTTGTCGTGGCCAGGAGATTTATAATTTATTGTTGCCATCCAAATTCCAAGCTAAAAATTTGGCATCAACCAACCCTAAACCTTGCATACTTAAAAGCTACTCAAACAAAACTTTTATATAAAAAATAGTTATGAATCAGCTTTACAATCGTGTAAGAAATCAACCCTAGAAAGAATTGACAATAGTGAATACACTTGAAGAAACATATTACATTTATATTAGAAGCTGTCAACATATAATACCTGCGAAAATTGAGAACCAAAAAAAAGGGCATGTTGAAGCAAACAACACGAATATATTGCATTTTTTTTTATTCTAGAATGATCAACACGAATGATGCGAAATTCTTATGTGATAGCAACAGCATAACATAATCTCACAGAACCTGATAAATGTAACATGTGCAAACCTATTTATCTGATCAACTTCCCATTTCAACAACCCTTATTTGACAAACATTCATAGTAAGTAAATTGAAGGGGGACAAACGCTCTCTCATTGAAGAATATAGAAATGCCTCAAAATTCACACACAAACCAAAATATTCGAAACTGAAAAATGGTGATTAGAGGATTCGAATTAAAGCTTATTAAGATGGTTGAAATCCCTGAGCATAAATGTGAGAGCTCTAACCATCATTAGAAAATAAATGAATATTCTGAAATAGTTGAAAACTCAGTGAATTTGACCTTACCCTCATTAGAATTTTTAAAAGGAAAGAAGTGGAAACTTGTAAACTATATGTTTTTAAAATTAATATTCATATTCCTAAATTTTGTATAACTTCGTTGGGCTGAATCTCATATTTTTCAATGCATACGTAAATTTTGTAGAAAGAATTCTGTGACCAAAAAAAAAAAAAAACCCAGATTCAAGGAACCCAAAAAGAAATCTATAAAATCCATCTTCAAACACCTTCATGAACCCAAAAATTGACATCCATTTCATACCAGACCGAATGTATTTAAATATTTTCACATCTTAAAAGCAGAAGATTCACTTCAAACCCAAAAAACACTCAAGAATGAATTGATCTGATAACTAAAAAAAAGGTATTAAATATGTTTTGGAAAAGAGGTTATACCCAACATAACAGAGTAAATCCATCAACAAAACCGCAAGCCAGATAGATATAAAAATAGCAATAAATAAATCATAATGCGACATTAAAATACTTTGAACACAAAATAATTTACTGAAATTAAAAGTAGACTGTAAATATAGAGAACCAAAATAATGCTGAATAAAAACCAAAATTCACTAATTCTTACAGGAGAAGGTCTATGAAAATGATGAAAGCAAGATAAAGAAAGGAGGTAAGAGAAAACGTAATTAAAAAAGGAAAGAAAAAGTAGAAAATTTAGAAGAAAAAAGGTCCACCAAGTTCAGGCTGAGCTTGGCTAAATTACAAAATAACGAAGCATAAGAAAAGTTCACAAACTTCAAAGTTTCCCATAGCAATTGACCCAGAACAAACTACTAGACAAACACTCCCAAAGGTGCATGAATATTGATCCTCAAGCTCAGCTGGAAATCATCTGCAAATACAGAGCCCAGGCATGTAAAGAAAGTACAATAACATAAATGATAATTGGCCTCGCAAATACAAGTATTTTATAAAACGTTTTATAGCCTAAGGCTTTGGTACTCAAAATCAGACATCAAAACTTGCTGAAATCACAAGGAAAATACTTGTCCACATCATATGGACCAAAATAATAATGATACTAATAATACTTAAAATAAATAAATAAATAAATAAAAATCACAAAAAATTGACCCAAAACCAGGTTGATTATTACCAACCATTCAAAAGTAAATTTGCTATAAAGATTACAGCTTTACATACAGTAGAAATGAAATCAGTAGTGGTCACATAACCCTGAAGGTAATTCTAATGTAGCTAGAAGCTGAAAACTTCAAAATGAAAAGCATGTGAAACACTTGCGAGGAGTAGAGATTATGGTAGTATCCACATAAATCAAAATACAACAAAATAATAAACTAATTAAAAGGATGAAGGTAACTTTGAAAATAAATACAAAGATAATGACAAAATGAGGAAATGGGATTGATTTCATTCAAAAGTAAAACATTAAAATTTCTCAAGTTTTAACTTTTAAGGGATAATTTCTAACAAAAGCACATGACAGATTCCAAAGCATTGGCTCAATGAAATGTTAAAGCCTTTCAGGGTAGCAATAAAGAATACCTAATAACAATAAAACTACACAAGTTTCCTTTCTTGCTATGATTTTAGTTACCAAAAATTTGGCCATTCTGGTAACAACACACTCATGAACTTTTAAAACGGAAGAAAATCAAGCAATAAAAAATACCTAATTACCTAATAACAATAAAACTAAACAAGTATCCTATCATGCTATGATTTTGGTTACCAAAAATTTTGCCATTCTGGCAACAACACACTCATGGACTTAAAACGGAAGACAGCCAAATTGCCATTAACATGTAAAATACACGGACTTTAAAGCTTACTGTTGAAAGCCCTACAACGATTATGTCTTATGCTTCATACTTAATCAAACCCAATGGTAATAATTAAAGGAAAATGGTGATACATTCGATATAACACCAGAAAATCCCATCTAGGTTATGGATGATGAATTCAGGTATACCGTATACAATCGATATAAATCTGATATCACAAAAAGATAGGCAATCTGACTGGCAAACCCATGCACCTAATAGATTTCAAATTTTTAATTGGTTAAACTAGTGAATTTTCCTCCGATTTCATTAGGAGTCTCAACCACAAAAGTGGTGGAAGGGGTTAATAGCTCTTGTGAAGATTTGTACTGCCGACATGCCTCATGGTGGCACGATAGCATTACCATTAGACAAGGATGCAATGTTAAGAACTTGCTATAGTGTGCATTAAACCACAACAAACATTCCAAAAACACTGAAAACTGAAACTAAACATGCACAAACACCATAAATTCACAAAAATAAGCACACGAAAAACACTTAACAAACCAAACAAATATAACAACGAATCATACCACATATACGATGTATAACCAGGATATGACCCAGGTGTTCCCTGATTTCTAACTGGCGCACTAGCATATCCAGTTGGCAACCCCTGACCACTCCCGTATGCACCTAGCATTAAAGAATTCGCTCCTCCTAAACCACCCATTGCACCCACATGGCCCGCAGGATTCAATGCACCCGCCACCACAGGATTAATCAACCCAGGATTTGATGCCGCCAACAACCCTCCATAAGCCGCCGGATTCATCACTGGATTCATCACTGCTTGTGGGTGCTGATGCTGCTGCCCGAACAAGGCGAGATTTTGAGCTGCAGCCACTGCAGCCAGCATCTGGTTCTGCCCCTGCACATGCCCTCCTGGAGCATTGCTGTTATCAACATTGTTATTATTATTAGTTCTATTCTTCGAATCGGTTGCTTTTTGGCAATGCAATTGGTGTCCCTGAAACAGCTTATGGGGTTGCTCCAGGGCCCTCCTGGCTCCCTCCAATGTTCTATATACGAAAATGGCGAAGCCCCGTGATTTCCCAGTGTTTATATCAAACCCAATCGGGCCCGTCTCAATCTCTCCGAATTGCTCGAAAAACGACCTCAGCCTCTCCTTATCAACATCCCTCTGCACATTGCTCACGTATATCTTCCTATCCCCGGGGAGCCCGCCCTGCTCCTTCGACGCAGCAGCCACGGTGGGCCCCACCGAAGCCAGCTGGCACGAGACGATCCTGTTGTTGATCCTCCTCTGCGGCGTCCGTAGCGCCTTCGCGGCTGCCTTTCGGGTCCTGAACAGAACAAAGGCGTAGCCTTTCGACTTCCCGGTAACTTTGTCAGTCACCACCTTGCAATCCTCGATGTCGTCGCCGCTGCCGCCGGGGGGGGAGAAGGCCGAGACGACGGCGTCGCGGGTGGTGTCCCAGCCAAGGCCGTGGACGAAGACCTTGCGGTGGGAGATGTCGCGGTCTGCCATCTCCAGCACGCGGTTGTAGAGGGCGGAGTCATCGGCGGCGGAGGAGGAGATGAAGGCGATGAGCTGGTCCTTGGTGTAGGGTTCGAGGAGGGAAACGAGGTCTTCGGTTTGGTAGTCGGATTCGGAATCGCAGGAGTCATCGGAGGAAAGAGCGGGTTTGATGATGTCGGGTTCGGGTTCCTTTTTTAGGATCTTTTTTTTGGGTTTGGTGGCGTTGTTGGAGAGCTTCGATTTCTTGGTTTTGTTGTTCAATTTCGTCATCGTTGAGAGTTGAGAGTCGAGAGAGATTTAAGAAGAAAGTGAGGATCTTTTTGGACGCTGTATGTTGTTGTTGTGGATAAAGAGAGCAAAACTAGCGTAGTTTGCCTTTTACGACCAGGAAAAACCGACATTCCCTCTAGTTTCACTATCACTCTTACCTTTAACACCTTCAAGATTCATATCGCTATTATTATTTTGAGACTCTTTGTTTCTTCTGTTACATTTGTGGACAGCAATAAATTTTGAGCGCTTATACTTCAATTTAATTTTTTTTATTAATGGTAATTTTAATCTGAATTAAAATTATTAATCAAGATAAAAAAATTCTAAAGACACTCTAAACTAATTAAATTATTAAAAAAAGTAATTCTCTCTCCTACATCATTAAATTAAATATTATATTTAACTCTCTTTCTTAAATTTATTATTACCATATTAAACAATCTCTTTTAATTACTATCTCTCCATTTAAAAAAAAAAAAAAAATTATCTCCATACTTTCTCAATTAATAGTTAAAGAAAAAAAAACCTTATGAATATTTTTTATTTTTTATTAACAGTAATATATATATATATATATCTTCGGTAAAGCTGGAGTGAAATAATCTCTCTCTCTACTTGAAGAACAGCATTTCGAAGACAGCAACAACGATCAATTGCGAGGGGAGAAACAAACGTAGACTTTACAAAGTCTTATCATGTGTTAGTTTAATTTGGAATTTTTACTTTGCGAGAGAACTTAGTGAAATGTAATATGAATAATTTCGTGAAGTTTTGCTTATATTTTCATTTTATCTTTTCCATGAAGATGATAGCGTTATACTGAAAGTGTATTTTGCAGTCGGACGGATTAGAAACTGGTCTAGTTGGTTGTAGTTTGTAATGTGGCATGTTGGATTTTTTTTTTAGTATGTTGTTGATTATTCACATCTTTGTGGATTTGAATTGATTTCAGTCATATGCTCTTTGTTTTGCTATTTCTTGCTTGAATTGCCATTTTATATGCATCTTAATATGGAAAATCTGCATTACATAGTCGACTTATTTGCAAATTCTTTTGCTAGGCTTCTTCTAATTGGCTTACTGTTAAGGAATATGCTCAATTGCTGTATTTGGATTATTTTTTTTTTTTTAATAAACTTGATTGCTTAATATATATATTAAAAAGCCAATTTTCAAAAAAATAAATAAATAGATAGATGAAAACTTGATTTATTGCAACTGGATTCGATTAAACTCATAATTTATAAGATCAATGAAATAATTAAAAACAAGGTACTTGTTTTTTGAGTTTTTATTTTTTTTATTTATTTATTTTTTACTGTTAGTCTTGCTTGAAGAGAGTGTATAATAAGTAATATTTAATCTAATGATTTATGAGAGATAATTTTTTTTTTTAATAATTTAATTCAAAAAAGATTACTCATCGGATGAATCCAAAGGCTACGATGGTTCGTCCTAACTTTTATTAAAATAAAATGGAGTGTCTTTAGAATTTTTTTTTATTTTTTTTTAAAGGAGTGTCTTTAGAATAGGAGTGCTAAAAGATAAAAAGGATAATCTTGGAACAAAAAGAATTTAGAATTTTTTAAAATCAACATTTCGAGAATGGAGTGTCTTTAGAAAAGAAGTGTAAAAAGAAAAAATTGGATTGTCAAAAGAAGCTCTCTAAATTTTTTACATTAAAAATATAACCTTTATAAATAACCTATATTTTCATTTTATTTACAATACCAAATCAACGATCAATTTCTTAGATTACCTTTCTTCTTTAACTTTAGCGGATTGTCATTTAATTCATTTAAAAAAAAATAAAAATAAAATAACTCTGCAACTTCTCTTATTTCTACTAAACTTATGTTTACAGATCTAAATTGAATTATTCAGATATTTCTTTTTACCAAATTTTCTTTACCAAATATTACTGGTTAACTTGATGGTTGTTGTATAGAATAAATAATTAGTAAAAAGAATTAGAATTAAATAATTTTAAAATATATTATAAAATTTTATATAAACCGAAAGAAATTAAATAAATGGTACATCGTTCATGAGCTAAAAGAAAATAATAAACCAAAAGAAAATTGCATAATGTTTATCTAAAAACATCATAAAATACAAAAAGAAATTCTCTTTTTTCAATTAAGACAGTATTTTTTGAGAAAATGCTTCTGACTTTTAAATACATACAAAGCATATATTAGGAAAATTAACAAATTTTAATATGAAATGAGAAATATTTTTTATGTCACTATTCATGTTATAAACCCAATACAATAAACTTATTTAATATTAAAATCAATTAAAAAATTACTTGGATACAATTGTAATAATGGTGAGAAGACAACTTACGTTTAAAAATGGTGAGAACTGCATAAACAAGTATTGAAAAAGAAATTCAAATAAAAGAAGTTGTTAACGGAAAATTGTCACTGGGGTGAATTTCCAATTAAAATTCTTATGACCGGAATCGGGGTAGATCACGGTCGGAGGGGTATCATGTAGTTCAATACCTATAAGTACTCAATAAAATAAATTGAACACAATGATCGTGAATCAAAATATAATAGCAATAAGATCACATATAACTCATTTTATTAATAATAAACACGTAATGAGAGTACAATGGAGACTTTCAGTGGTTATGATGGGAGGGTTAAAACATAGTTGGCGATGGAGATCTCGTGTATGTCGATAAGTGGAAAAGAAAAATATAGGGTTTTGGACTCAAGTTATGGTCCTCCTTTCTGTCTAGTATCGTGTTATATATATATGTCCCATTACTTGCTGTGCATTCCCCAAAATTCAGTCCAGTGACCTAGTGATTTGCGGGACATTCTATGACGATAGGCGAGAAGATCGTAGAATTGATTCAGGATTGATTCCAAGAATCGAGTGATCCCTTTTTCGACAGAATTTTGACAGAGTTGAATTTGCTTTCAAGTAAAACTCTTGAGTGACGGGAATGAATCAATTTCCTTTGTTATTTAAACGTTGGCGTCTCACTATCCTTCTTTGTAGCTTGATCCTGGCGTACATGATCTTAGTATCTTACCTTGATAGTCTGTTAATCTGATATTCTTACTGCTTGGTTGGCTGGCTCTAGGAGGGATCGGGGTACATAGGCGTCCCACCTCCTACTGGATCATGGTATCAGTGTATCTGGGTATCGGGATACCGGGTCAGTGTGGTAGTGGGGTGCTAGGATTTGTAGTAGTGGAGTCCTTAGGAACTTGGCTTCTGTGTTTCTTGGTACCTGAGAGTCTAGGAGCCTTTGATTTTGATCTGGATTGGTAGAAGGTGTACCCGATCACTTTAGTAGCGAGGTACCGGGATGCTCATCTATGATGCCTTTCTATCTCAAATATTCTCTAGTGTGGATGGAAAATTCTTCTTTGAACCCCTGCCATTTTTGGTGGTTAACAGAAGTTAAATATAAAAATTTAATCCAATACAATAAACTTATTTAATAAAAAAAAAAAAAATTACCTAGATAGAGCTGTAACAATGATGAGAAAGCAATTTTTGTTTGTAAATGTTGAGAGTTGGAGTTAACTCAGACCTAATGGAATCGTAGGAAAAAAAAGAGTTGTAAAGTCGTAGAGTAACAACACAAACCACAGACCTAATATATATATATATATATATATATATATATATATATATATATACTGTAAAGATTCTCATTCATTGATTGGCTTATTTTGTGGACAAACCATATGTTAGGGTTTGAATTGTAAGGGTAGTTCAGGTGATTGAGGATCATGCTCAATGGCCCTTTCAAGACCTCAAGGTGACAAGCACTCCAAATGTATATCTCTAGTGCTTAGTTTCTTTGAAGAGATTTAGATTGCACACACTCACTTAGCATACTTGCATTTGTGTGTATACTCTTCACATGTCACTTTTCACACTTACACTTTGTTGTTATATCTTGTTGTGTGTTCTTGTGTCATGTAATTCGTTTCTCGAATATTGTTCGGAAACATCAACGCTTGCACAATGTTGTGCTTGGTTTAGCGTGAAGATCGCCTTTGGAGAATGCTCTTGGCTTCTCCTTTGGTTTCACCTCATTTGGTGAAACAGCGGTTGTGATCGGCGGCCTTGACGCCGAATTAAACCGTTGTTTGAGTCCAAAAAGTTTTGGTTCAATTCTGCTGTTGAATCGGCGGTTTCGTAGCCGCCGAATGAAACCGCCGTTCATACCTGATTGATTTTTTATCTCGGGTTTGTTTCTGCGGTTTAATCAGCGGTTTCAAAACCGCCGAATGAAACCGCCGTTGATGCTCTGTTCTTCTCGGGTTCAATTAGGCGGTTGTAATCGGTGGCCTGGCCATCGAATGAAACCGCCGATCATGCGTTTTCAGGGGCAAACTTGTCTTTTTACATGCTCTGTTTTTGATGTCTATAAATACATCACTTTCTTATCTCTCTGAACCTAGCTCTTTCAAGATAAGAACCCTAAAGTCTATAGAGAGATTTGTGAGAGAAAAGGCAATCAAGATTGCTCATTTAAACACTCAAAATCATTTTCATATGCATTAAACTTCAATAGCATCTTCTAGCATATTTAGAATGCTTGCTTGCATGGGTCTTTCATCAACACACTTGTTTTAGTAAGTTCTTCACTATTATCATATATAATTAGTGTTTTATATATTAAGGTATCTCTTTTATTATTTGCATGTTCTTAGATTAACATATAATATTCAAAATAGAGATTGTTGTGTTGACATGATTGAGTGTTGTTTTGTGATAGCTATCTAGGTTTATTTAATCTATATTTAGCTAAGCTATTTGACATTTAATCTAGCTTTTAATATATAGGATTGAATTAATTGTAAAATCATCATCCTAGATAAGCATATAGGGTTACCTATCTCTAAATTGCATTTTAGATATTTCATATATTCACATAGGTTTATTATCTCTTCATAGAGAACTAAGTCTTGTGTAGCTTCCAGGATTAGGTTGCTTGGATCACAAGCAATTGGATTAGGTCCACTTATACCGGGATTAGGTAGGTGTGTGATTATATACCGGGAGTAGGTTGTAATTTTTAACACATTTAGTGGATTCAAGGTTCGAGTGTGGCGCACTTACTAGCCCTTGGTTTTTCCCATGAGGGTTTCCACATAAATATCAAGTGTTATTTAATTCCGCACCATATTACACTTGCTATATTATATTGTCTAGTTGGGGCATTTTCGTAAATTTGACTAAACGCAAAAATTGGGTAATAACGATTAAAATCTATTCACCCCCCTCTAGATTAATATTAGAATACACCGTTAATTTGTTTCAATTGGTATCAGAGCAGGTTCCTAGATATACTTAGGTGATCCTTGCTCATTTTGGTGTGTTTTACATTTTGTGTGATTTTTGATCATTCATACATTTGCATTCATTTCATTCATACATTTGCATTCATTTCATTCATTCATAAACACTATGAGTGGAAACGGTGGAAATGGTGGTGGCAACGAGGGTGCTTCTAGCACAAGGCCTCAACTTCTTACCGGGTTGAATTTTGTCTCTTGGAAAGGCAAAATGGAGTCGTACATATGTCAAATCCATGACCGGGCTTGGATGGCGGTTGAATACGGCTACACATCACCCATGATGACTCCTACGGGTGTAGGAGATGATGTGCTCAAGCCTAAGGCGCAATGGAACGCGGAAGAGTTTGAGTCATCAAAATGGAATAGGAAGGCGATGCATGCCATCCTATGTGCAATGGACGAAAATCAATATAAGTTGATTCAAAACACTAGGATAGCTAAAGAGGTATGAGACATCCTAGAGGTTGCACATGAGGGAACCGAAGTTGTAAAGGACTCGAAGCTTCAAGTTCTCCAAACGCAATTCGAATTGCTTAGTGAAACAAATTAACAGTGTGTTCTAATATTAATCTAGAGGGGGGGGGGGGGGGAATAGATTTTAATCGTTATTACCAAATTTTCGCATGTATGTCAATTTTACGAAAATGCCCCTAACTAGTCACAATAATATAACAAGTGTAATATAGTGCGGAATGTAAATAACACTTGATATTTACGTGGAAACCCTCACGGGAAAAACCACGGGGCTGTTATGTGCGCCACACACGAACCTCGAATCCACTAATTGAAATGATTACAACCTAATCTCGGTTTAATGATCTAATCCCGATCAATAATCATCACAACTACCTAATCCCGGTATAAGTGGACCTAGTCCAATTGCTTATGATTTAAGCTACCTAATCCCGATAGCAACACAAGACTTAATTATCTAAGAAGAGATAATACAACCTAAGTGAATATATGAAATATCCAAAAATGCAATTAGAGCTAGGTAACCATATATACTTATTTAGGATGATGATTTTGCAATTAATTCAATCCTAGATATTAAAAGCTAGATGACATGTCAAATAGCTTAGCTAAACATAGATTATAAAAACCTAGATAGCTATCACAATACAACACTCAATCATGTCAACACAACAATCTCTATTTTGTATCTAGAATATATTCTAAGAACATACAAATAATATAAGAGATGTCAATGATAAATAAAACACTAATTATATATGATAATAGTGAAGAATTTACCAAAGAATGTGTGTTGACCAAAACCCATGTAAGAAAGCATCCTAACTATGCTAGAAAATGCTAGATGATATTTTGATGCATATGAGAATGGTTTTTGAGTGTTAAAAATGTGTTCTTGATTTGATTTTCTCTCAAATGTCTCTTTTTTAAGTTTAGGGTTCTTAGAGTTAAAGAACATAATTCAGAAAATGAGAAAGTGTGATATTTATAGACATCAAGAACAGAGCATGTGAAAAGACAAGTTTGCCCTTGAAAACACACGATCGGCGGTTTCAATCGGCGGCTAAGCCGCCGTTCACAACCGCCGAATGACTCCCGAGAAAAGCAGGGGAACAACGGTGGTTTCAATTGGCGGTTTCGAAACCGCCGAACCAATCGCAGAATCAAACCCGAGATAAAAATCAATCAGGTATGAAACGGCGGTTTCGATCGGCGGCCAGGCCGCCGATCAAACCGCCGATTCACCAAAAATGGTGAAACCAAAGGAGAAGCCAAGGGCATTCTCCGTAGGCGGTCTTCGCGCTAAACCAAGCACATATTTGTGCAAGCGCGGACGTTTCCCAACATATTCGGGAAACGAATTACAAGACACAAAAACACATAACAAGATATATCAATCAAAGTGCTAGTGTGTAAAGTGACATGTGAAGAGTATGCACACAAATGCAACTATGCTAAGTTTGTGTGTGCAATCTAAATCTCTTCAGAGAGAACTAAGCACTAGAGATTATACCTTTTGCGTGCTTGTCCCTTGAGGTCTTGAAAGGGTCTTTGAGCTTAATCTTCAATTACCTAAACTATCCTTACAAACAAACCTCAACATGTGGTTTGTCCACGAAATAAGCCAAGTAATAAAATGGGAATCCTTACAATCTCCCCCTTTGGCTATTTCATGACAAAACCACCAATCACATTGATCCTCACAACATAATTGAATCTACGGGATAACAAAGATATTCTACATTACAAAGAGATATAAAAATATAAAAAACTTCAAGTCTTCAATCTCTTGTAGAACTATCAACCCTTCAAAACAAAAGATTATACTTTCCAAAGCAAGAGTATGTGAGATGATCAAGTGAGAATAAAATAAGCATTTGCATTTAAGAATTTAAGCACAACATCATGCAATGTATGTGTATGCAATGCTCCCCCTCAACGGGTTACTCCCCCTTAATGTATATTCTCCCCAACATGCACAATTGCTACTACAATTAGCAACTCCCCTTACCACCATTCTACTCCCCCTTTTTGTCATGATATAGGCAAAGGAGTAGTCCCCAACCGGGTCACTTTTAGCAAAGAGAGATAGTAGCATACAAGATATTTGCATAATCATATAAGTCACTTTATGCATCTCAATTAATTGGAGAGAAACAATGAAATTTATTTAAAGAAAATGTGTGAATCAAACATGCTTTGCATACAAGACATGTAGCATTCAAGTCCAAAATACAATGGTATTTGGCAAAGCAAATGGCAAAGGTTTCAAAAGAATTCAAATCAATTTCACCATGAGTAAAGCAAAGATATAGATATTTCATTGATTTCAATTTAAGAACAACTATATCCAACTTTATAAGCGAAACATGGCATGAGCGACTTTGCACCCTATTTGATTTTTTCGGGAATGATACCCGTATGATAGTAACCATGTTCAACTAATAAAGAAAGAGAGACATTTGGAATTTAAATTCCTTTGAACGGATACAAGATCCTTTATTCATTTTGAGTCTCATAAGCTTTTTCACACAAGTTTTGCATTTTAAGAATATGCAATCATCAATTCATGCTTTTTCATTTAAGCATGTTATATGAATTTCATGCTTTTTCATTTGACATTAGCATGTTATAAAAGAATCATCATGTCATGGAGATAACTATAGGTCATTCAAATCATACTTCCTATGTAGATCTCCTAGTCCAAAAATGCATGTTTGAACATAAATATGACATGGATTGTAAACAAGCATGGTTCACACTTATTGAATTGAAAACATATATACATATGTGCAACCAAGCTTACTCAAGCAATTAAAAAAGAAGCATAAGATATTTCAAATTTTTGCAAGTGACAAGAATGCAAAATAGCTCTCTTTGCTTGAGTTCACCATATGGGGTCATCACCATCCTTTATCATTGAAGGTCATGAGGTCCTATGGACCTACTAAGTCCATTGGACTTAGTTGAACCTATTAGAGACAAGTTTGTCTCGTAGCAAATAGGTTCATCTTTTCTAATCCACTTAGGTGAAACAATTTTCTTCCTAGTGGTAAAAGGTTCTAGAGATCTAGATGTCATAGGATCATGTAAATGAATTTCTTCCTTCATATGAGCATGCATTCTAGCTCTAGCCTTCTTTTTCTCAATCATGCTTTTAACTCTACACATTTTAATGTAATGAAAGCACTTTGGTCTAATATGACCATCAATACCACAAAAATGACATGTAGAGATAAAGTTAGGAATCATACCATGTCCTTGTGCATGCATAGGAGCCTTCCCATGTCTTTGTGGTTGTCTTGGTAGTTGGATAGGATCTCTCCTCCTTTGTTGTTGACCAAGACTTGGTTGCTTCCTCGGTTGAGTTTGCATGATTGGTCTCTTCCCTTGATGGATTTGAGTTTGATGGAAGTTAGCATGAGGAACTTTTTGAGCTTAGGGTTGTCTTCTTGAAGCTACCTTCACTTGTGCACTATAAGAGCATTGACCTAGATCAATCTTTTTCCTAGGAGTTTACACCGGTGAAGTCTCTTTCTTGCCTAAGCTCTTGACAAACATGGTCTTGATAGGAGTAGAAGTCTCCTTACTATATTCAAAGCCAAGACCTCTCTTGTCATAGGGGCTTTTTCCAAAACTCAACAAGTGGCTGAGTTTTTCCGTACTAGAGTCCATATTAGCCATCAACTCTCTAGCATCTTTAAGCTCCCTTTTCAACCCTTCTTCATTCCTCTTAGACAAAGCTAGCTCATCTTTTAGCTTGTCTTGAATCTTCTTGGATCTTTCCACTTGTTCACTTAAGTGGTCAATATGAGCCAAAAGGTCTAGATTCTCTTCTCTCAATCTTCGCATCTTTTCCTTGGTCTTCATTTCTAAGTTTTTAAACTCAGCGAGGAATTCATCTAGAACCTTTTTCTCCACATATCTATGTGTGGAGTTAGATGAAGAGTCATCTTCATTAGAGTCAATTTCTTCTTGACTCTCATTCTCTTCTTCATTGTAGGAGATCGGAAAGGTAAAATAATTATTCTCACAATCATTCAAGCTCAAGGGACTTTCTTCAACAATTTTCACTTTGTTGTCCTGCTTGTGAGAGCTAGCAAGCGCCATAAGCCTGGCCATATCCTCTTCATCACTTTCACTAGAAGTGGTGGCCATTTCCTTTCCTATTCTACCATTCTCCAAGTTTGCACATTCCTTGGAGATATGCATGAATCCTCCACATTCATAGCATTGAATCTTCTCTCTTGAAAACATCTCATGATTTGGCTTGACATTCTTGATTGTGGTATTCTTCTTCTTGAAGTCATCCCCCTTTGAGCCATAACCACTCTTTTGTAGATTCAAGAACTTCTTGAATCCCTTGGCAATGAGTGCAATGTCTTCATTTGAGTCATCCTCTTTCTCTTCCACATTGAAGGTTTTCAAGGCTAGATTCTTTTTCTTTTTAGGAGGTGAGGTGGTAGCCTTTCTTGATTCATAGGCTAGAAGTCTTCCAATGACTTCACTCGGCTTCATATCCTTGTAGGAGTCATTGAAAGTTCTCACAGTGTGTTAAATATTAATCTAGAGGGGGGGGGGGGGGGGGGGGGGGGGGGGGGGGGTGAATAGATTTTAATCGTTATTACCCAATTTTCGCATACAAGTCAATTTTATGAAAATGCCACTAACTAGTCAAATAGACATACAAGTGTAATATGGTGCGGAATGTAAATCACACTTGATGTTTACGTGGAAACCCTCACGGGAAAAACCACGGGCTAATAAGTGAGCCACACTAGAACCTCGAATTCACTAAATGTGTAAAACGATTACAACCTAATCCCAGAAGTAATCACACACCTACCTAATCCCGGTATAAGTGGACTTAGTCCAATTGCTTGTGATCTAAGCAACCTAATCCCGGAAGCTAAACACAAGACTTACTTCTCAATGAAGAGATTAACACCCTAAGTGAATATGTGAATATCCAAAATGCAACATAGAGCAAGGGAACCCTATATGCTTATCTAAGATGATGATTTTGCAATAAAAACAATCCTAGATATTAAGAACTAAATGACATATCAAATAGCTTAGATAATCATAGATTATAAAAACCTAGATATCTATCACAATACAACACTCAATCAAATCAACACAACAATCTCTATCTTGAATATTAGAATCTAATATAAGAACAATCAAGTAATGAAAGAGAGGCCATAATAAATAAAACACTAATTATATGTGATAATAGTGAAAAACTTACCAAGACAAGTGTGATGATGAAAGACCCATGCAAGTAAGCATCCTAGATATGCTAGAAGATGCTAGATGAATTTTGATGCATATGAATTTTGGTTTGAGTGTTTAAATGAGCAAACTTGATTGCTTTCTCTCTTAAAAATCTCTCTTTTAAAAGTAGGGTTCTTGATAATTAAAGAGTCACACTCAGAACAAGAGAAAGAGATGTATTTATAGGCATAAAAAACAGAGCATGTGAAAAGATAAGTTTGCCCCTGAAACGCACCGATCGGCGGTTTCAATCGGCGGCCAGGCTGCCGATTACAACCACCGAATTGAGCCCGAGAAGAACAGAGCATCATCGGCGGTTTCATTCGGCGGTTTCGAAATCGCCGAACTAACTGCAGAATCAAACCCGAGAGATTATATCAATCAGGTATGATCGGTGGTTTCGAACGGCGGTCGTGGCTGTAGATCATAACCGTAGAATTGCTCCAGAGGTCTCTGGACTGAAACAGCGGTTTCATTCGATGGCCAGGCCACCGATCATAACCGCCGTTTCACCTAAAGAGGTGAAATCAAAAGAGAAGCCAATGGCATTCTCCATAGGCGGTCTTCGCGCAAACCAAGCACAAACTAGTGCAAGCACAGACGTTTCCGAGTAATATCGGGAAATGAATTACAAGGCACAAAAGCACACACAAAATACAACATCAAAGTGCAAGTGTGAAATGTGACATGTGAAGAGTATGCACACAAATGCAAGAATGCTAAGTGAATGTGTGCAATCTAAATCTCTTCAAAGAAAGAACTAAGCACTAGAGATTATACCTTTGACGTGCTTGTCCCTTGAGGTCTTGAAAGGGCCTTTGAGCTTGATTCTCAAACTCCTAAACTACCCTTACACAATAAACCCCAACATGTGGTTTGTTCACGAAATAAGCCAATAAAAGAATGGAAATCCTTACAATCTCTCCCTTTGGCTATTTCGTGACAAAACCACTACTCACATTGATCCTCACAAACATAATTGAATCTACGGGATAATAAAGATATTCTACAATACAAAGAGATATAAGAATATATAAAAGAAAACTTCAAGTCTTCAATCTCTTGTAGAACTTGTAAGGATTCCCGTTTTGTTGATTGGCTTATTTCGTGGTCAAACCACATGTTGGGGTTTTGAATGTAAGGGTAGTCTAAGTGTTTAGTGTTGAAGATCAAAGGCCCTTCCATGACCTCAAGAAACAAGCACGCCAAAGGTATAATCTCTTGTGCTTGTTTTTCTTTGAAGAGATCTAGTAGCACACACTCACTTAGCATTCTTGCTATGATTGCATACTTGCTTATTTTTATGTGCATCTCTTCACATGTCACTTTACACACTAGCACTTTGGTTGATATATCTTATTGTGTGTATTTGTGCCTTATAATTCGTTTCCCGACATTGTTCGGAAACGTCCGCGCTTGCACTAATTAGTGCTTGGTTTCGCGCGAAGACCGCCTATGGAGAATGCCCTTGGCTTCTCCTTGGTTTTCACCATTGTTGGTGATCGGCGGTTATTATCGGCGGCCTGGCCGCCGAATGAAACCGCCGTTTCAGTCCAGATTGGTCTGAAGCAATTATGCGGTCAAGATCGGCGGTCACGACCGCCGTTCGAAACCGCCGTTCATACCTGATCGATTTTAATCTCTCGGGTTTGATTCGGCGGTTGTATCGGCGGTCACGAAACCGCCGAATGAAACCGCCGTCAATGCTCTGTTCTTCACGAGCTCAATTCGGCGGTCGTCATCGGCGGCCTGGCCGCCGATTGAAACCGCCGAACGGTGCATTTCAGGGGCAAAAGTGTCTTTTCACATGCCCAATTCTTGATGTTTATAAATATCTTGTTTTCTCAATCTCTGAACAAGTTTTTGAGCAATTAGAACCCTAATCTTTCAAGAGAGATTTTTGAGAAAAAATCAATTCAAGAACCCACCTTTAAACACTCAAATCAAATCCTTTTTGCATCAAATTTCATATTGCATCCTCTATGTCTACATAGAAAGCATCTATGATTGGATTGGCATCATCACAATATGCTTGGTAAGATTTTGATTAGTTTCATCTTATTTTAGTATTTTTACTATCAAGCATATTCTCTTTTTATTTACTTGTATGTTGTTGATCATATGATAAATACAAGAATAGAGAATTAATTGTGATGAATTAATTGAGTGTTGTTTTTGTGATAGCTAATTAGATTTTTGCTTAATCTTGATTAGCTAAGCTATTTGACATGTCATTTAGCAATTGATATCTAGGGTTGATTTAAATTGATTATCTCATCATCCTAGATAAGCATCTAAGGTTACCTAGCCTTGTTTGTTATTTGAATATTAATACATATTCACATAGGTTGCATAATCTCTTCTTAGAGAATTAAGTCTTGAGGCTAAGGTTGCTTAGGCCTCAAGCAATTGGACTAGAGCCACTTTTAAAGGCCCGAGTGGTAGAAGTGGGGGGTTATTGACCGTAGTGTTAGACGAGGTCTACATAGGTTGTAAACTCCATTTCGATTAGTGGATTTCGAGGTCCGAGTGTGGCGCACTAATCAGCCCGTGGTTTTTTCCCAGTGGTTGGGTTTCCACGTATACATCAAGTGTTATTTTAATTCCGCACTATATTACACTTGCTTGTATATTTAACTAGTAGGGGCATTTTCGTAATATTGACTTGCATGCGAAAATTGGGTAATATTTGTTAAAATCTATTCCCCCCCCCCTCTAGCTTTATATTGATAAACACACCTCGAGTATTTTAATAACTTACAATTGGTATCAGAGCGGGTTCCTAGATATACTTAGGTGATCCTAGCTCATTTTAGGTGTGTTGTGCATTTGTGTGATTTTTGCTCATTCATACATTTTGCATACATTTTGCATACATTTCATTCATTCATTTGAGACAATGAGTGGATTCGGTGGCAACCATGAGGGTGCTTCAAGCACACGGCCTCCTCTCCTCACCTGTGTGAATTATGCCTCATGGAAAGGCAAGATGGAGGCATATGTGTGCCAAATCCATGATAGGGCATGGATGGCAATTGAAGATGGGTATGCACCTCCTATGATGACTCCCACGGGTGGTGGAGAAGAAGTACTCAAGCCAAAGGCCCAATGGTCACCTGAAGAGTTTGAGACTTCAAAATGGAATAGGAAGGCATGGCATGCTCTTCTATGTGCAGTGGATGAAAATCAGTACAAACTGATTCAGAACACTAGGATAGCCAAGGAGGCATGGGATATCCTAGAGGTTGCACACGAAGGAACCGATGTGGTTAAGGATTCGAAGCTACAAGTCCTTCAAACGCAATTTGAGTTGCTTAAAATGGAGGAGGATGAGTGCTTCAATGACTTTGAAGTCAAGTTGATGGATATTGTGAATCAAAGCCATCAACTCGGTGATCCTTATTCGGATAGGAGAGTTAAGCAGAAAATTATGAGGTCTCTCCCCGCTAGGTTCGAATCAAAAGTGACGGCTTTAGAGGAGAATAGCACTTACAAGGATATGAAGCCGAGCGAGGTGATTGGAAGACTCCTCGCCTATGAATCTAGGAAGGCTCCTAGTATTTCACCTCCTAAAAAGCAAAAAGGAATTGCTTTGAATGCTTCCAAGGTTGTGAAGGAGGAAAAAGGTGACTCGGACCAAGACATGGCTTTGCTACTTAGAAGATTCAAGAAGTTTGTCAAGTTCGAGAACAAGGGCGTTGGATCCAAGGGCCAAAACTTGAAGAAAAAAGCTCCCTTCAAGAATTTTGAGCCTAGGCAAGAGCATAGTGAGAAGAAAGGGGTCCAATGCTATGAGTGTGGTGGTATAGGTCACATCTCACCGGATTGTGGGAACTTGAAGAACAAGATGGCAAAAGTGATGGCCGCCACATGGAGTGAAAGTGATGACTCCGGAGAGGGAGATAAGTCATCAAGTGATGATGAGCTTACCATCAACTACACGGTATTTGGGGCCACGTGTGTAGAAGATAAAGTTGTTGGTAAGAATGACTTGACTAGTGATCCCATAGAAGAAAAAGATGAAGAAGTAGCTCTAGAGAAGATATATGTAGCTACTCATTGGGATATGACTCTCATTGACTCAAGAGATCAAGGTGGAGGTCTAAATGAGGGAAATGACTCCATTAGTGAGAATGAGAGTGGAGGAGATAACTTAAGTGAAGATGACTCCTCATCTATCTCTACAAATGGAGGTGTAGAGAAAATGGATGTAAATGACTTTATAGTCAAGTGTGAAAGTTCATTGGAGAAGAAAAATATAAAGTTGAAGATTTTAGAGGATGAAAATCTAGAACTTTCAACACACAATGACTACTTAAGTAAACAAGTGGAGGCATCCAAGAAGATTGAAGACAAGCTAAGGGATGAGCTAGCTATGTCTAAGAGGAATGAAGAAGGGTTGAAGAGAGAGCTTGTTGAAGCCATAGAGTCATTGTCTAGGATGACTACAAGCACCAAGAAACTTGACCACATTCTTGGTAGTGGAAAGAACCCTTGTGACAAGAGAGGTATTGGGTATGAAGAAACAAAGGAGATCACTACTCCAACCAAGACCGTCTTTGTCAAGAGTTTGGGCAAGATAGAAGCCTCACCGGTGCACACTCCTAGGAAGAAAATTGATCTAGGACAATGTTCAAGAAATGCACAAGTGAAGGTAGCTCCTAAGAGACAACCTCAAGCTCAAAAAGTTCCTCAACCTAACTTCCCTCAAACTCATATTCATCAAGGGAAGAGGCCAATCATGCAAAATGAAACAAGGAAGCAAGCTAGACCGGTTCATCAACAAAGAAGATTTGAACCCGCTCAACCACAAAGTCATGGGATGGCTCCTATGCATGCACAAGGACATGGTATGAATTCTAAATTTATCCCTACATGTCACTTTTGTGGTATTAATGGTCACATTAGACCAAATTGCTTTCATTTCATTAAATTATGTAGAATCAAAAGCATGATTGAAAAGAAAATGATAAGAGCTAGAATGCATGCTAATAGGAAGGAAAACATTCATATTCATGATCCTATTAATTCTAGTACTCTTGAACCTTTGTCCACTAGGAAGAAAAATGTTATATCTATGTGGATAAGGAAAAATGAACCCGCTTGCTACGAGACTAACAAGTCTCAAATAGGTTCAACTAAGTCCAATGGACTTGGTAGGTCCATAGGACCTCATGCCCTTCATTAATGAAGGATGATACTAACCCCATATGGGGAACTCAAGCAAAGAGAGCTATTTTTGCATTCTTGTCACTTGCAAAAAATTTGAAAAATCTTATGCTTCTTGGTTGATTGCTTGAGTAAGCTTGGTTGCACATATGTATATATGTTTTCAATTCAATAAGTGTGAACCTTGCTTGTTTACAATCCATGTCATATTTATGTTCAAACATGCATTTTGGACTAGGAGATGTATGTAGGAAGTATGATTTGAATGACCTATGATTATCTCCATGACATGATGATTCTTAAATAACATGCTAATGTCTTATGAAAAGCATGAAATTCATGTACATGCTCAAATGAAAAAGCATGAATTGATAATTGCGTTCTTAAATGCAAAAACTTGTGTGAAAAAGCTAATGAGACTCAAATGAAAAAGGATCTAGTATCCATTCAAGGATTTTACAATCCAAATGTCTCTCTTTCTTTATTGGTTGAACATGTCTACTATCATACGGGTTTCATTCCCGGAAAAATCAAATAGGGTGCAAAGTTGCTCATGACATGTTTAGCTTATAAAGTTGGATATAGTTGTTCTTAAATTGAAATCAATGAAATTTCTATATCCTTGCTTCTCTCATGACAATGGTGAAATTGGTTTGAATTCCTATTAGAAACCTTTGTCATTTGCTTTGCCAAATACCATGGTATTTTGGACTTGAATGCAATATGTCTTGTATGCAAAGCATTTTGTTTCACACATTTTATCTAATAAATCTCCTCGTTTCTCTCGGATTAATTGAGATTGCATAAGGTGACTTATATTGATTATGCATATACTAGAATGCTACTATCTCTCTTTGCCTTGAGTAACCCGGTTGGGGACTACTCCTTTGTCTATATCATGACAAAAAGGGGGAGTAGAATGTGGTAAGGGGAGGTGCAAATTGTTGTAGCAATTGGTGCACATTGGGGAGAATATACATTGAGGGGGAGTAACCCTTTGAGGGGGAGCATTGCATTCATCATACATTGCATGATGTTGTGTTTAATTTCTTAGAAATGCAATTGCTTGTTTATGTCCTCACTTGATTCATCTCACTTTTACTTGAATTGGAAAGTATAGAAACCTTGTTTCAGGGAATGATTGTTCTACAAGAGATTGAAGACTTCAAGTTTTATTTTTATATATCTCTTTGTATTGTAGAAAATCTTCATTGACCCATAGGTTTATTTTTGTTGTGAGGAATCAATGTGAGTGGTGGTTTTGTCACGAAATAGCCAAAGGGGGAGATTGTAAGGATTCCCGTTTTGTTGATTGGCTTATTTCGTGGTCAAACCACATGTTGGGGTTTTGAATGTAAGGGTAGTCTAAGTGTTTAGTGTTGAAGATCAAAGGCCCTTCCATGACCTCAAGAAACAAGCACGCCAAAGGTATAATCTCTTGTGCTTGTTTTTCTTTGAAGAGATCTAGTAGCACACACTCACTTAGCATTCTTGCTATGATTGCATACTTGCTTATTTTTATGTGCATCTCTTCACATGTCACTTTACACACTAGCACTTTGGTTGATATATCTTGTTGTGTGTATTTGTGCCTTATAATTCGTTTCCCGACATTGTTCGGAAACGTCCGCGCTTGCACTAATTAGTGCTTGGTTTCGCGCGAAGACCGCCTATGGAGAATGCCCTTGGCTTCTCCTTGGTTTTCACCATTGTTGGTGATCGGCGGTTATTATCGGCGGCCTGGCCGCCGAATGAAACCGCCGTTTCAGTCCAGATTGGTCTGAAGCAATTATGCGGTCAAGATCGGCGGTCACGACCGCCGTTCGAAACCGCCGTTCATACCTGATCGATTTTAATCTCTCGGGTTTGATTCGGCGGTTGTATCGGCGGTCACGAAACCGCCGAATGAAACCGCCGTCAATGCTCTGTTCTTCACGAGCTCAATTCGGCAGTCGTCATCGGCGGCCTGGCCGCCGATTGAAACCGCCGAACGATGCGTTTCAGGGGCAAAAGTGTCTTTTCACATGCCCAATTCTTGATGTCTATAAATATCTTGTTTTCTCAATCTCTGAACAAGTTTTTGAGCAATTAGAACCCTAATCTTTCAAGAGAGATTTTTGAGAAAAAATCAATTCAAGAACCCACCTTTAAACACTCAAATCAAATCCTTTTTGCATCAAATTTCATATTGCATCCTCTATGTCTACATAGAAAGCATCTATGATTGGATTGGCATCATCACAATATGCTTGGTAAGATTTTGATTAGTTTCATCTTATTTTAGTATTTTTACTATCAAGCATATTCTCTTTTTATTTACTTGTATGTTGTTGATCATATGATAAATACAAGAATAGAGAATTAATTGTGATGAATTAATTGAGTGTTGTTTTTGTGATAGCTAATTAGATTTTTGCTTAATCTTGATTAGCTAAGCTATTTGACATGTCATTTAGCAATTGATATCTAGGGTTGATTTAAATTGATTATCTCATCATCCTAGATAAGCATCTAAGGTTACCTAGCCTTGTTTGTTATTTGAATATTAATACATATTCACATAGGTTGCATAATCTCTTCTTAGAGAATTAAGTCTTGAGGCTAAGGTTGCTTAGGCCTCAAGCAATTGGACTAGAGCCACTTTTAAAGGCCCGAGTGGTAGAAGTGGGGGGTTATTGACCGTAGTGTTAGACGAGGTCTACATAGGTTGTAAACTCCATTTCGATTAGTGGATTTCGAGGTCCGAGTGTGGCGCACTAATCAGCCCGTGGTTTTTTCCCAGTGGTTGGGTTTCCACGTATACATCAAGTGTTATTTTAATTCCGCACTATATTACACTTGCTTGTATATTTAACTAGTAGGGGCATTTTCGTAATATTGACTTGCATGCGAAAATTGGGTAATATTTGTTAAAATCTATTCACCCCCCCCCCCCCCCTCTAGCTTTATATTGATAAACACACCTCGAGTATTTTAATAACTTACAGAACTATCAACCCTTCAAAACAAAAGATTATACTTTCCAAAGCAAGAGTATGTGAGATGATCAAGTGAGAATAAAACAAGCATTTGCATTTAAGAATTTAGGCACAACATCATGCAATGTATGTGTATGCAATGCTCCCCCTCAACGGGTTACTCCCCCTCAATGAATATTCTCCCCAACATGCACAATTGCCACTACAATTTGCAACTCCCCTTACCACAATCTACTCCCCCTTTTTGTCATGATATAGGCAAATGAGTAGTCCCCAACCGGGTCACTCTTAGCAAAGAGAGATAGTAGCATGCAAGATATTTACATAATAATATAAGTCACTTTATGCATCCTAAATAATTGAAGAGAAACAAGGAGATTTATTTGAAAGAAAATGTGTGAATCAAACATGTAGCATTCAAGTCTAAAATACAATGGTATCTGGCAAAGCAAATGACAAAGGTTTCTAATAAGAATTCAAACCAATTTCACCATTGTCATGAGAAAAGCAAGGATATAGAGATTTCATTGATTTTAATTTAAGAGCAACTATATCCAACTTTATAAGCGAAACATGGCATGAGCGACTTTGCACCCTATTTGATTTTTCCGGATAAGATATCCGTATTATAGTAGCTATTGTATGTATAAATTCGCCAAGCAGACATGTCACCAAAGGAACCAATAAATGATGAAGAAAAGGTTGCCACGTCACTCGTTGACCGGGTCAAGGGAGAAAATGTGGCCAGTCAGAATATCAACGTCCTAAATCAAAAGTTAAAGATGTGGTCGCCAGAGCTGGATACATACTCGCCAAAGGTAGAAACGTGGTCGCCGAAGGATAATACCTAGAAGTGAAGGTGCTCGCTGCATCAGCATACTAGGCCCAAAGCGATTCGGTAGAAACACAGAAATAAAACCCTAACCTCTAGAAGACCCATGGCAACAAGGGATCATAAAAAGGAAAGAAGATAGGGCATATCCGGATCCGTGACAACATGAGAATCCTAGTGCGAATCAAAGGGGGAATCCTACCACCAACATGGCTAAAAACAAGGGGGAAACCTAATTAACGTATATAAATAGAACCACCTATCCCATGAGAAAGGGGTTCGAAAACCTAGAGAGAAAAGAGCAATTGTATGAGAGATTTGAGTGTGTAACAAAATAATAGAATCGAGTATTATCTTTCTGCCCTCTAGGGCGCCGTGGTTTTTTCCCATTCAAGGGTTTTCCACGTAAAAACTGTCTCTTGCATGCATTCTTGATTTTCTCGTTTTAAACTGAATTAATATAACTGTTGAGTGCGTGGCAATCCAAATTTCACCGTCAACAATTGGCGCTAGAAGGAGGGGGTTATAGAACAGAAACTTCGAGGAACCCTTGCGAATTGAAGAATATGAACAACGACAGTGACAAAGATGGTAACTTCAGCGGAGATCTAATTGTTGATCCAACCGCACCAACGGGAGATAGGGCGATGGCGATCGGGGAACAATCAGCGGCAATACCAGGAACTAGGGCAGCCGACCCTGGGGTTCTGCAGCACTTTCAAACTGCATTGATAAACCTAATCAGCGAAGCTAGCAAAATAGGGCTTTCGCTGCCCTTAGGGTTGGGAATTTCTTCTCCTTACGAGTTAACCACTCCCAGAATCCGTCCACCCGGAAGACTGCGGTCAGAAGTTCACATTGCAACCCCTGATGCTTAAGCAAGACAATCCACTAAAGAGACTCCCCAGGATCACCTTGAGGATTTCGAAGGGGGGAAAACAAAGGAAGGGAAAATGTGTGATGAATGAAGAATCTAGGGAGGAACGAGACCAGATACGAACACATGGGGTCAATTCCAGTGACACTTACCAAAGGAACCGGCGGAGGCACCATTCTATCTCGTCTGAAGATAGGAGTCCTCGTCCACGAAGGGAATTACGATCCAAAAGGGCACGGCGAAAGAGATCCGAAAGCACAAAAGACCGAAGGAGCCCGGATGATAGAGGCAATCATGGGAGAATGACAATCAAAAGCAGACTCGATCCAGAAGGAGAACCAACTGGCCAGCGAGATGTCACCCTACAAGAGCTATCAAGAAAGGTTTCAGCGATGGCACGAAAATATGGCCGTAACGTATTTTCAGATGATGAATCAGATAGCCCATTCATCGATAACATTGCCCGCACCCAATTTCCAGACAGATTTAGAATGCCAACCATTGAGCAGTCCGAAGGAACATGTTCACCGATTCCGTAACATCATGGCCCAGTATTCATCTAATGACGGGCTATTGTGCCTGACCTTCCCGTAAACATTTGGCGACCTCGCCTCCAGGTGGTTTGGAAGACTCCTAAACGGAAGTATAAGCAGTTTTTTGAACCTTAGCAAAGCATTCATAAGGCAATTCATGGGGAGCGTCCAGAGAAGAAAATCACTCGCTCACCTATCAAACTTGAAGCAGGAGCGTAATGAGTCAATCAAGAAATACCTGGCAAGATTCGGGAAGGAGGTTGCTCAAATCGAGGAAGCCAGTGATGTAGCTGTGATCGCCGCTTTCACCAATGGGTTACAAAGTGGGCGATTATCTTTTGACCTGCGAAGAGAGAGACCGAAAACTTATGAGGAAATGATGGAGATAGCTGGCGACTATGCATTGGCAGAAGAAGAAGAAGTAGCGCAAGGGGGTAGCTACGTACACGAACACAAGCCTGACTCAAAATCAGATCACAGGGATGATAAAAAGACGCAATCACGCGATCGCCAGAGAGACGAGAAAGGCCAAAAGGGACATCCAAGAGAAAACAAAGGAAACGCTCGAGCCAATAGGTTTCGAGGAAGGTACAACCATTACACCCCTTTAATCGGCGATCAGGAAGAAATACTTTCTGTGGTAGAAGACAAAGAACTTACTAAATACCCTCGACAGCAATCAGCAAATGCCAGGAAAGATACTACCAAATACTGTCGATTTCACAAAGATCATGGGCATGAAACTTCAAAGTGTTTCCAGCTGCGTGATCACATTGAAAGCTTGATCAGAGATGGGCACCTGAAGGACTTTGCTTTGAGAGGGGTCAACCAGGGTGGTCGCCAGAATAACCGCCAAGGAAATGGGCAGGAAAGGAAGAGTCCAAGAAGAAACAGCCCTAACGCCACTATAAACACCATTTTTGGCGGACCTCATACTGGGAGAAGCAATCGGGAAAGGATGTCAGAAGTCCGAGAAGTAATGTACGAAAGCAGAAGCATGGAGATTAATTCTGTGTAAAGAAACCCTAAGAAAGGAAGAGAAGGGCATGATCCCATAACATTTACAGCAGAAGACTCAGACGGAATTAATGCAAAGCCTAACGATGCAATCGTAGTGGGGGTTCGAATAGCCCATAGGGATGTCCTCCGAGTAATGATTGACAACGGAAGTTCAGCTGATATTTTAAGCGCTAGGGTATACGATGAGTTGCGGCTGGACAGAAAAGATCTTGAACCTTTCCATGTGCCGTTGAAAGGTTTCGGGGGTGCAGAAGTGAGATCATTAGGAACTGTGAAGCTGCCGGTGAGGTTCGGCACATCACCATGCCGGCGAACAATCCTGCTGGACTTTGTTGTAGTCGACATCCATAATTGGCCGTATAATGCTTTGCTTGGTCGACCGTTTCTCAACAAAGCTCGAGCCGTCACTTCAACCCACGCGTTAAAAGTAAAATTTCCCACAGAATTTGGAGTTGGAGAATTGAAAGGGTCATAGGAGATGGCACGCTGCGCCAACCTATCAATCTTTAAGGATAAGGCCGGGATGGAGACCTTAAGCATATTCGAGGTGGACAAAGAAGTGCAGGAGGATAATCCAGAAACTTTTGAATTGGACCCAAGGGACAGAACGAGCAGAGAAAAGGAGGAGCCGACTGAATCGATTGTTTTAAACAAGGCTGAACCGAACAAAACAGTCAAGATTGAGGCAAGACTGACCGAACAAGTTAAGAGAGATGTGACAAACTTGTTAATATAATACAAAGAGATTTTCGCTTGGATCCATGAAGACATGCCAGGAATTGAAAGAAGCATGATTTCACACAACCTGGCTACAAACGAAAAATGCAAACCAGTAGTGCAAAAGAGGAGAAGCTTTAACCCAGAGAGAAGTGCGGTAATAAAAGAGGAGGTGTCTAAGTTACTCGCCGCAGGATCAATCAGAGAGGTTAAGTATCCAGAATGGGTAGCGAATGTAGTTCTGGTGAAAAAGAAGAACAGCCAATGGAGGATGTGCGTCGACTTCACCGATTTGAACAAAGCCTGCCCCAAGGACAGTTTCCCACTACCAAGAATTGACCAGCTAGTTGACGCAACATCTGGACATGAAACGTTGAGCTTCATGGACGCATATTCAGGATACAACCAAATAAAAATGCACAAGCCAGATGAGGAAAAAACAGCGTTCACCACAGATCAAGGATTATACTGTTACACAGTCATGCCATTCGGTTTGAAAAACGATAGAGCAACTTACCAGTGCTTAGTCAACAAAATGTTCGCCAGGCAAATAGGAAGAAATATGGAGGTGTATGTCGATGATATGCTGACAAAAAGCATCACAGCGGATAAGCATATAAATGACCTAAGAGAGACGTTCGAGGTGTTGGTGAGGTATGGAATGAAATTGAATTCGGCAAAATGTGTGTTCGGCGTCCCATCTGGAAGATTTCTAGGATATCAAGTGCATCAAAGAGGAATAGAGGTGAATCCCGAAAAAATCCAAGCACTGGCAGAAATGGTCTCTCCAAGAACTTTGAAAGACGTCCAAAGACTCACGGGATGCCTGGCATCGCTGAGCAGGTTTATAGCTAAATCAACGGATCGATGCCTACCATTTTTTAAAGCCTTAAAGAAAGGAAAGGGAGTCGAGTGGAATGAGGATTGTGAAAGAGCTTTCCAGGCCTTGAAAGATTACCTTGGGCGGGCACCGCTGTTATCAAAGCCAGAAACAAGAGAAACACTGTATATGTACTTGTCCGTTTCTGAGGCAGCCACAAGCTCCCGTACTAGTAAGGCAGGAAGAGGGGATCCAGAAACCGATATACTACACCAGCAAAGCACTGTTACCAGCTGAAACAAGGTACTCGCCGGTCGAAAAAATGGCACTCGCTCTAATAACAGTGGCAAGGAAGTTAAGGCCATATTTCCAAGCTCATAAAATCGGAATATACACCAATTGCCCACTGAAACTAATCCTGCAGAAACCAGAAGTATCCGGTCGATTAACGAAGTGGGCGATCGAGTTAAGTGAATTCGATGTAGAGTATCTCCCAAGGACGGCAATTAAAGCTCAAGCAGTGGCAGACTTTGTAGCAGAGTTTACCGAGCCAAGTATAGAGGTGGCGAGAATGATGGTGGAGCAAAATAAGAAAGTATTCAAATGGCAACTCCGCGTTGATGGCTCGTCAAACACACACGGCAGCGGGGCAGGGGTAGTAGTGTCAACTCCGGAAGGAGATTCAGTCGAATATGCCTTGCGTTTTGACTTCAAAGCAACTAATAATCAAGCTGAATACGAGGCACTCATAGCAGGCTTAAAGGTTTGCACTGTCCTAGGAGCAGATGAGGTAGAAATCTTCAGCGACTCTCAAGTTGTTGTTAATCAGGTGCTAGATGAATACCAGGCGAGAGATGAAAGCATGATCACCTACCTAGAGCTAGCAAAGGAGCTACTGGAAAGATTTAAAGAATACAGAATTATTCATGTCCCCAGAGAAGAAAATGAGCAGGCTGATGCATTGGCTAAGTTAGCATCCGCCACAATCAACATCTGGCCCAAAACTATCTCTATGATCCGCCTATTACAGCCGAGTATAGTCAGATCAAAGGAAATGGGGGCAGTCTTTGGTGAGAGGAACAGCTGGGTCACACCAATCCAAGAATATCTCGTCAATGATGTACTCCCAAGTGACCCATTGGAAGCAAAACGGTTGAAGTACAGAGCTACAAGGTATTCAGTGCTCAATGGAGAACTGTACAAAAGGGGGTACTCAAGGGCACTGCAGAGATGTGTCGGGCCTGAAGAAGCAGAAGGTATCCTGAGAAGCATACATAGTGGAAACTGTGGGAACCACGCTGGGGGTCATCTTAGCCCACAAAACATTAAGACAGGGTTTTTATTGGCCAACACTATTTGCCGACGCCAAAAGAGTGGCAGCGAGATGTGAGGCGTGTCAAAAGATTGGCAATAACATCCGCCAACCACCTGAACTCTTGAAGAGTATTACCTCGCCTTAGCCATTCGCTATATGGGGAATTGACTTGATCGGCCCAATGCCAACAGCAACTGGAGGAGCAAAGCACGCTATAGTAGTTGTGGATTATTTTACGAAGTGGGTAGAAGCCGAACCATTGGTACTTATAACAGAAGCAAACACTATAAGCTTTGTGAAGAAAAATATCCTGTACAGATTCGGGATACCAAACACCATCATCATGGACAATGGGACCCAATTCGACGGTAAGAAATTCAGGGAGCTGTGCGACAAGTACGGCATTAACAACTACTACGCCTCCCTAGCACATCCATAAACGAATGGCCAGACTGAAGCAGTGAACAAGATCATAAAACACAACCTGAAAGCTAAGTTGGCAGCAAAAAAAGGGAGCTGGGCCGATAAATTACCACAGGTACGCTGGGCATATCGAACCACAGAAAGGGGTTCAACAGGGGAGACCCCATATTCCATGGCATATGGGGCTGAAGCTGTCATTCCCGTGGAAACAACATTCTCTTCATCAAAGGTACAGCTCTTTCAACTAGAACTCAACATTGATATGCTAAAATGCGGTCTGGATGAGTTAGAAGAAAGAAGAGAGCGCGCACAAATAAGGAATACTGCATACCAACAGAGGGTAGCCAGATACTACAACTCACATGTGCGTGAAAGAAGGTTTTCGCTTGGCGACTTAGTGCTGAAAAGGGTGAACCCAGGAACAAGAGACAAAGCTGCAGGGTCACTCGCAGACAAATGGGAAGGGCCTTATCAAATTACAGGCATAGCTGGCCACAGGGCATATCGCATTACTCGAGAGGGTTTGAGCGAACTACCTCGTCCATGCAATGCGCAGTACTTGAAGATATATTACCCTTGATTTTTCATAACTTTTAGGATTTATTTCAATCTTTTTATTCTTAGACAATTTTCATTTTTAGCAGTTTTATCTGTGACTATGTTAACGAGTTGTAGGAAGTATTCAATAAAGAGTAATTTATTATTGAAGATTCATGATTTGACTCGCTAGTCACAAAGGGCATTCGCTGTCATACATCACTACCATCGCGTACAGATGAATCTAGTACTCGCAGCAAACTGGCGAGAAAAATAAAATCCCAAGTCATAGAAATTGGCAATCGCCATTACGGGAAAAGTAAAATCCCTAAAAAGACAAGCAAAAAGCATGAGGGAGACGTCCCAATAATATGCTAAAACTCAGCAATGGCAGCTGACTAAATAACATGTTAAAAACTTAGTGTATGGTCGGATACGTCCTGACAAACACTGAGTACGCCGAAACTCAACAATGGCAGCTGAATAAAGCTGTAAAATATGCTAAAAACTTGGTGAAAAACTAAGTAAGCCGAAAACTCAGCAAAGGCAGCTGAACAAAAATAGAGCTAGAGGAGTTGTAAAATAATTTATAGAATCAAAAAGTCATTTACACTCAAAGGTTCAAGAAATATATAAATATTTACAATTGAAGACATAATCTCAACTAGCTGCAGGAGGTCCCTCGCTGTCTTCCTCATCTTCGATCTCCTCTTCAGAAGGCCAGGTAATCTCTTCGTCCCCATCCGGCATGAAAGGTCCATAATCCCTACCGGCAACAGGACCTAAATCAGGTTTAGCACCAGAACCAGAAAAGATGCCCTTCTGGCCGGAGTAGTAAGTGTTGAAAACACGCCTACTGGGAATTTCTAAATGCATAGGATGAGGCTCAGTCCTATTATAACGGCAGTGGGCTTTCCATCGTTTTATCTGATCTTTAATCGAACCCACTCCGCTGGCCATGTGCTGTTTAAGAGACCTGTCAAAGCGGTTTAAAGCCTTTTCATTCGAATGGTCTTTCATGGCGAAGAACTTCTTCGACTGCCTCATGCCCCGTTCGAATTCACGCAGCAAAAGCGCATCATAGGCAGGGGATCTCTTGAAACGATCAACTACTTCAACCTCTAGCACAGCTTTGAGATTTTCAAAGATGAGTTCACGCGAAGACAATTGATTGCGCAAGTCTAGCACCTCATGCTCAGCTTTTTCCTTAGCCTCCTCAGCCACCCGCTCAGCCTCCAAACGTGCTGCAAAGGATTTTTGACTTGCAGACAAAAGCTCCTTCAGTGAGCGAATCTCCTCCTCAGCAGCATATAGGTTTTCCTCGGCAGCCAGTTGAGCAGACAGATGGCCATCAGAAGATTCTTGTAGCTGAGCTAGCTGTTGAGCGTAGGATTCTTCAGCAGTAAGCTTCTCAACAGCCAAAGTTGAAGCCTGCTCGCGTAAACGTTTAATCTCCCGGGAAGCTTTGTTCCCATACTTGTAAGTATCAGCCAACTCAGACATCATCTGAAAAAGAAAAAACAGCCAAATAAGGAAGAATATATGAAGGAGAGACAGATTTATGGCGAGAGGCTTACCAAAGAGTGGCAGTTGAAGAAAAATTCCATCTTCTTGTTGCAGGATTTGCCTTTGACATGTTCCCAGCCCTCACCTTTGTACATATCATTATTAATCAAGTGCGCACAAATTTCGGTAGCTAAAAAATCAGATAGAGACACGGTCCCTTCATCGGCTTCTGTGGGCCCTACGGGAGGGGCTTCATGGGCAAAACTTGAACCAGAAGCAGAGGTCCAAGGTTGCTTCGAGGGTCCTGGCCGATCAACTGACTCTAGCTGGCTAGACGGCCTAGGCTGATCTGAAAAAGCATTTGACTCGCCCATGGCCACCGGAGGAGAAGCTGTTCGAGGTGGAGTAGAAGCAGGGATATGTAATTCGTTAACCTCCTCAGGGGGAGGCACCGCTGCATCAATCCCCTCAACAGGCCCCTCGCAAGCGGCCATTTAAGTAGGGGGAGTCTCTCTAATAGCTGGCTCGTCAGCTCCCTCATCGTCCGAAGAAACGACATACTGCACTACCCTAGATGCCCGCTTAGGGGGTCGAGCATCATGATCAGGAGTACCCTCAGCTGGGCGTTTACCTCTACCAGCTCTGGGGATTAAATCACTTGCAGGATCAAGAGGAGTCTCAGGGACATCCGCGTCAAAAATAGGGATGTCATTGACCCCTCCTGAAGCACCCACTTTCTCTTTACCTTTACGACTGTGGGTAGTCGCAGGAGAAGTATTCACAGGAGGGGTAGCCGCAACAGGAGCATTCGCAGGAACCTCTGCACGAATAGGGGGCTCCCCCGATTCGACACCTCCCCCAGTAACATCACCAACCTCTTCGCCATCCGAGGGATCTTCGCTATCCGGGCTAGCAATTCCCTCATTGGCCAAACCAGCAGCATGTCTTTTACTGGCAACCTCGGAATTATTTACTGCCCGGGCTTGTAAGTCGCAAACGGTGTCAAAATCACTCACTGTAAGAAAAATAAACCAAGTATCACTAACAGAATAAAAAGAAACGGTAATACGAAAGGAAAAAAGAACGGATAAACTTACGACGAGGTAGCTTAGCAGGTAGGCGTGGGAAAATCCGTTATTTGATCATTTTTTCCTCATCCAAGAGGAAGGACCTATCCCTCAAGTTTAACGGAAGGACGGCCACCGTGGCAAGGTGAGAGATCTCCCCATCCAGCAAAACGGGGACTGCCTTCGACCAGGCTTCAGGAGATATGAAGTGCCTGGGAACTTTCTTCGCCGAAAGGTTACGGCGACTGCTGGCTGGCACATCTTGTCCCCACTCGCCACCAGCAAAAAACCAACTGGTTTTCCACCTCTTGTTTGAAGTGGGAAAACCCCATATAAAACCTTTCTTCTTATCGTCACCTGAAATCTCCATCTGACCAGGGTTCGCCGCACCCTCAGGGATCCAGTTCTCTACAGGTGAAGAGAGAAGGAAATACGTGCCACCATTGCCCGCCTGTCTTAACGTGTAAAAATGACGGATCTCGCGAGGTGTAGGGGGCCCATAACCTTTCAACTTCCACATTAGGCACAGGCACAGGCACATCAGTATCCTATAACTGTTTGGGGCGAGTTGTGCTGGTGCAATTCGGGCCTCCGCGAGGAACCTGGCGATGAAAGGTTGAAGAGGAAGGGTTACCCCACAGCTGAGCATGGCGCCATAAATAGCGACCGCATTCTTGGGGGGATTCCAGACGGCTCGATCACCAGGTAGCATCAAGGTCACCGAGTTTGGAATATCAAAGCGACTCTTGTACTTGAGGAGCTCGCCTTCGCTAACCACATTAACTTCCGTATCGAAAGAGCACGGACGATCTAACGAAAAATGCAGCCTATCTCGTTGATGAGCTTCAACGTCAGAATCAATAGTCGTCTGCGCATCTAGTAGGGACTCACGAGGAGCCCTAGAGGCGCGTCGTTTGCTGCCACTTGATTTAGAAGACTTCGACATCGCTGGAGAATCACTAATGGAGGACGATGGAGAATCACTAATGGAGGACGAAGGAGAAATATTAGGGATAAAATTATCTTCAGAAGATGGAACGAAAATAGAAAGTGGAACCGGAGAATCCGGGTGAAAATTACGAATCAAAGATTCGATTTTGTCCATAGTACATTTATCACCAAGCTCTATAGCTTGCATCATCTGATTAAAAAGAGCAGAACGCAAGGAGGGATCTACGGACCCTTGGAAAGTTCGAGTGTGTGCGTGGCCTCCCTAAGCTTGGGAAGAAAGCCAATGGTGTTTGTGGACCTTGCCAACAAGGAAAGCAAACTAAAAGCATGCACAAAAAGGGTAAGTATCTCACCACCAAGGAGCCACTTGAGCTTCTCCACATGGACCTCATGGGTCCTATGCAAACCGAAAGTTTGGGTGGAAAGAGATACATTTTTGTATGTGTTGATGATTTCTCTAGATTTACATGGACATACTTTCTTAGAGAAAAATCTAAAACTTTTGATAAGTTTAAAATGCTTTGTACTAAATTACAAAATGAAATGAAATCTAACATTAGAAGCATTAAACGGATTAGAAGTGACCATGGGAGAGAGTTTGAGAATGCCTCTTTTGAAAGCTTTTGTGATAGCTTAGGCATCTCCCATGAGTTTTCGGCTCCTAGGACACCTCAACAAAATGGAGTTGTTGTGAGGAAGAATAGGGTCCTCCAAGAGATGGCCCGAGTGATGTTGCTTAGCAACAATGTCCCTAGGAACCTATGGGCCGAAGCCATCAATACGGCTTGCTATATAGGAAATCGTGTGTTCCTAAGGCCCGGTTCTAGAAACACCTCCTATGAGCTATGGAAGGGTAGGAAGCCAAATGTTAGCTACTTCCACACATTTGGAAGCAAATGCTACATTTTAAATGACCGTGATCAACTTGGCAAGTTTGATGCTAAGAGTGATGAGGGTATCTTTATTGGCTACGCCTTGAATAGTAAAGCCTATAGAGTTTTCAACTTGAAGACTCGAACCGTCATGGAATCATCAAATGTGGTCATTGATGATACTAGGCTCAAGTCTAATAACCATGAGGAGGAGGATGTTCTAGAGGATGACTCTCCTTTGGAGAGGGTTGTGGTGACTCCCAATGTTGGGACATCTAATGAAGTCACACAACCCATTACTAGAGTTCCTAACTTGGACTCTAATGAACCCGCTCCATGGGTTAGAAGACTCCATAACAAAGAGGATGTTATTAGAGATGTTAATGAGGGTGTTAGGAATAGGCGTCAAATAGCTAATCTAATTAGCTTTACATGCTACACCTCTCAAATAGAACCCAAAAAGGTTGATGAAGCCTTGAATGATGAATTTTGGGTTCTTGCCATGCAAGAAGAGCTAAACCAATTCGAAAGGAATGAGGTTTGGACTCTAGTTCCTAGGCCTAAGACCACTAATGTCATAGGCACTAAATGGATTTTTAGGAACAAATCTGATGAGGATGGCAACATAGTGCGGAACAAGGCTAGACTTGTAGCACAAGGGTACTCTCAAATTGAGGGTATCGACTTTGAGGAGACATTTGCTCCCGTTGCCCGCTTAGAGTCCATTAGGCTTCTCTTGTCCATCTCTTGTGTGCACAAGTTCAAATTGCACCAAATGGACGTCAAGAGTGCCTTCCTCAATGGCTTCTTGCAAGAGGAAGTGTTTGTTGAACAACCCAAGGGGTTTGTGGATGCACACCACCCCAACCATGTCTATCGCCTCAAGAAGGCACTATATGGGTTGAAACAAGCACCGAGGGCTTGGTATGAGCGCCTCACTCAATTTCTTGTTGACAATGACTACACAAGAGGTAGTGTTGACAAGACACTATTCATCAAGAGAGATAATGATGAGCTTTTCATAGCTCAAATATATGTTGATGACATAGTGTTTGGCTCCACCAACAACACCAAGGTCCAACAATTTGTTGATGTCATGTCTCATGAATTTGAGATGAGCCTTGTTGGTGAGCTTAGTTACTTCCTAGGTTTGCAAATTCGGCAACTAGACAATGGGATTTTCATAACCCAAGCCAAATATGCCAAAAACCTAGTGAAGAAGTTTGGTTTAGAAAATGCCAAACATTGTGATACACCCATGAGTACCACTTTAAAGCTAAGCAAAGATGCTAGTGGTAAAAGTGTGGAACAAACGTTATATCGTGGCATGATAGGTAGCTTGCTTTATTTGACCGCAAGTAGGCCCGATATCTTTTTTAGTGTGGGTATGTGTGCTAGGTACCAAGCGGATCCTAAGGAGTCCCATCTCTCTTCCGTTAAGAGAATCATTCGCTATGTGAATGGGACATCCAACTATGGGATTTGGTACTCTTTTGACACTAATGCTAGTCTTGTAGGCTTTAGTGATGCGGATTGGGCAGGAAATTGTGATGATAGGAAGAGCACATCGGGCGGTTGCTTCTTTCTAGGCAACAACTTGGTGTCTTGGTTTTGCAAGAAGCAAAACTCGATTTCCTTGTCCACGGCCGAGGCCGAGTACATAGCCGCGGGGAGTGGATGCACACAACTCCTATGGATGAAGCAAATGCTAGTAGACTACGGATTCAACCAAGGTACTCTCACTCTCTTTTGTGATAACATGAGTGCTATTAATATTTCCAAGAATCCGGTGCAACATTCTAGGACTAAGCATATTGACATCCGCCATCACTTCATTAGAGAGCTTGTTGAAAATAAATGCATAGTACTTGAACATGTAGGTACTAATGATCAACTTGCGGACCTATTTACTAAACCCTTAGATGCTACTCGATTTAAAACTCTTAGTAGATCTATTGGGGTATGTCTTGTGGAGTGATGTTCTATGATTGACCCCATATGGGGAACTCAAGCAAAGAGAGCTATTTTGCATTCTTGTATCTTGCAAAAAATTTGAAATATCTTATGCCTCTTCTTTTGATTGCTTGAGTAAGCTTGGTTGTACATATGTATATATGTTTTCAAATTCTATAAGTGTGAACCTTGCTTGTCTACAATCCATGTCATATTTATGTTCAAACATGCATTTTTGGACTAGGAGATTTACATAGGAAGTATGATGTGAATGACCTATAGTTATCTCCATGACATGATGATTCTTTAATAACATGCTAATGTCAAATGAAAAAGCATGAAATTCATATAACATGCTCACATGAAAAGCATGAATTGATGATTGCATATTCTTAAAAATGCAAAACTTGTGTGAAAGCTTATGAGACTCAAAATGAATAAAGGATCTTGTATCCGTTCAAAGGAATTTCTATTCCGAATGTCTCTCTTTCTTTATTGGTTGAACATGGCTACTATCATACGGATATCTTATCCGGAAAAATCAAAAAGTGTGCAAAGTTGCTCATGCCATGTTTCGCTTATAAAGTTGGATATAGTTGCTCTTATATTGAAATCAATAATCTCTATATCCTTGCTTTTCCCATGACATTGGTGAAATTGGTTTGAATTCTTATTAGAAACCTTTGTCATTTGCTTTGCCAAATACCATTGTATTTTGGACTTGAATGCTATATGTCTTGTATGCAAAGCATGTTGGATTCACACATTTTATCAAAATAAATCTCTTTGTTTCTCTCAAATTAATTGAAGTGCATAAAGTGACTTATATGTATATGCATATCTTGCATGCTTCTATCTCTCGTTGCTATGAGTGACCCGGTTGGGGACTACTCCTTTGCCTATATCATGACAAAAAGGGGGAGTAGGATATGGTAAGGGGAGGTGCAAAATATAGAAGTTAATTGTACACTTTGGGGAGAACATGTTAGGATTATGCTCAATAGCAAGAGTGTAATGTTGTAATTAACAATCTTTTTCATATTAATAAAGTGATTTCTGGTTTAACAAATCATATAGCACTTATAGTTTAATATTATAATTGTCAAAGTAAATAAACATAAGGTCTAAAGACTATGAGAAAAGAAGAATTGTTCGTACATCTGGATATGTATGTGTAGACACAATTCTTTAGTTAGTCTTGAATAATGTTCACAACTTAAGTTAAAGGTTGGGCACCTTTATCTTGTTAAAGTTGTAGAATTCTTTTGCTAGCATTTGAGTGGGATCAAATGAGATATGATGAGTCTAAAATCATCGGAGTGTCTTCGAGCAAAAGGATCTAGTGCACTGGGTGTATTGAACTGGATCACAATGAAATACTTTATCTATAACCGTCAATAGATAATAGTCTTTTCATTATCAGGACAATCGGAGAGTCTATCTTAATCCTGAGATAAATGATGGACTTATGGTTGCAAGTGATATCATTTGAGTTATCAATGAGTACGATTATATCGCATAGTCTATCCTCGATAGTTTGGTGATATTCATTTGTTAATCGATAGAGGACTTCATTTATAGATATGGACATCGTGGCTCCATTTATTAAATGAGAGTATAATATCATCATATGGATGTTTTGAGGTAATTGGATATTAAATCTCAACGTTGAGTTTTCGATAGTGTCTATTGAAAACATGGCTTCTGGACAAGTCAAAATATCCAAGTTCAAAACGTGGTCATATGAGTAAATATGGTAACTTGGAGAGTTGTAGGCGGTCTATGAACTCTTGGCGATTACTGATATTAATCACGAGGATACACTATCTCCAACATGATTGTCTAGGGTATGAATGAGGAACATCTTCCTTTTCTATCTTTATTTAAGAGTTCAGTTTTAGCTCTTTAGTGGAATGAGTTAAAATTAATGGATCGGACCTAAGTGAATCATTTGTTGATTGTGATTAGGTTATGTCTATTGAAGCTTAAATTTAGATGGCCCGCCAAGATCCCCAATCCACACGGACTTGCATGGATCACTTGATATATTCTACCGGATCAATTTAAGGGTCCATCTAGAATTGCATTTAATATATTAAGAATATAATTTGCACATTATTTATGTAATGGGCTGCTCAATTATATTAATATATTAATGAAAGACATGTGGGCTTGTTTCTTTTAGTAAGAATGGATCTGGTTCACATGTGGGCTTTTTATTTAAAGTCCAATGGATTAAATGAAATAAGAAAATAATATTAGGCCCAATTTTATTCAAGTGGGGCGGCAAGGTTAAAGTTTTAACCTAATATATTATTTTGTTTCATTTGTTTTAATTAAATAAGAATTAATTAATTAATTAGTTAATTATTTAATTAAGAAACAAATCTTTTTCTGATCAGGAAATATGTTTCCTAGAGTTATACTATTGGTAGTAGTATACTAAAAGTAAAAGACTTATTTGGTAAGAAAATAAATAATAAGGTTTATTTATTTAATCAAATAAGGAAGTCTTTGAGATAGTCACAAATACACTAAAGAGTTGGATTAGGGTTTGGAATTCTAAAGAAATCTACCTAGGGTTAGGATTTAAGTCAAAAGACAAATCCTACATGGTAGAGTTTTTTGGTCACAATATATAAATATATATTAAATATATATGGCACAAGGCCGAAAATTTATAGATATATAATGCATGCAGTATTTATTCTGCAATATATATATAGATATAAATATAAGAAGTTGGGCGTGCAGTAGATACATATATATACATATTATTGGTTTGGTGAGGGGTGCAGAATTGATGCACTTATGTATTAGTTGTGCAAAGTGCAGTATTCGGTGCACTATATATATTTTAATATATATAGATATTATATATAGGTTGAATTAGTTGAACCCTACTTGTAAGGCTTGAGAGTTTTTCTTTTGGTTAAAAAAAAATAGAATCCAACTCTAGTGATTAGTGTGTGTTGATTTCTACTAAAACATAAAAGAGTGAATAGATTATTCTTTGATGGTACACTAATTGCTTGTTCATCAATAAGCTTGTGTGTACAACATCGATTGAGGTTTACGCGAGTTTCGATCATAAGATTGAGAACTCAAAAGTGACCGGAATAATCTTAGTCTTCTTTTGATTGTTTTTGTGACTAACAAAGAAAAAGAAAAGTTTGTTTGTCCATTCTCAGGTTTGCAATTCAAAGAAAAGGGAGACCACGCTCCTAGGTGATCCACGTTCGTGCTAGGATTGAAGATCTTGCGGATTACCATCAACGTAAGTCAATCGGATCACGCGACAAAAGGTATTCTTCTTTTGTTAGATAATATATATGTTTAATTGATTAAAGGGTTTAAGGTTCATAAAAAGGAAAAATTTTAAAAGTTACTAAATCTATTTTTAGTCTCGCTTCCGCTGCGTGTACTACGGTATTTTTCCCTACAGAACATACATTGAGGGGGAGTAACCCGTTGAGGGGGAGCATTGCATTTATCATACATTGCATACATTTGGTAATGTTGTGCCTAAATTCTAAAAATGCAAATGCTTGGTATTGTTCTCACATGATTAATCTCACACTTTTCTTGTATTAGAAATGTTAGAAACTCTTTTCAGGGATTGATTATTCTACAAGAGGATTGATGACTTCAAGTTGCATTAGCTTATCTCTTTGTAATGTAGAATATCATTATAGTCCCGTAGTTTCTATTTTTTTGTGAGGAATCATTGTGAGTGATGGTTTTGTCACGAAATAGCCAAAGGGGGAGATTGTAAGGATTCCCGTTGTTTTTAATTGGCTTATTTCGTGATCAAACCATATGTGGGGGTTCTTTGTAAGGGTAGCCTAAGTATCGGTATTATTGTTCGAAGCCCTTTGAAGACCTCGTGTTGATAAGCACCGAAGGTAAATTTCTATGTGCTTACTTTTCTTTGAAGAGATTAGTTGCACACACACACTAAACATTCATTGCATATGTGTGCATTCTCTTCGTTTGTCACATTTCACACTTGCACTTATTTATTATATTTTGTTGTGTGTAATTGTGTCTTGTTGTTGTGTAATTCGTTTCCCGATAACTTTCGGAAACGTCTGCGCATGCACGAGAATGTGCTTGGTTTAGCGCGAGGACCACCTATGGAGAATGCCCTTGGCTTCTCCTTGGTTTTCACCTATCTAGGTGATCGGCGGTTATGATCGGCGGCCTGGCCGCCGAATTAAACCGCCGTTTCAGTCCAGATTGGTCTGAAGCATTTCTGCGGTTAAGATCGGCGGTCACGACCGCCGTTCGAAACAGCCGTTTCAAGACCTGATTGATTTATCTCTCAGTCTAATTCGGCGGTTGAAACGGCGGGCATGAAACCGCCGTTCGAAACCGCCGTTCATACCTGGTTGATTTTGATCTCTCTGTTCTGTTTCGGCGGTTGGGATCGGCGGTCACGAAACCGCCAAATGAACCGCCGTTTATGCTCTGTTCTTCACGAGCTCAATTCGGCGGTCATGAACGGCGGCCTGGCCGCCTAATGAAACCGCCGATTGGCGCGTTTCTTTGAAACTTACTTAAACGACCTCACTTTGATTTGGCCCCCTATATATATGCCACTTTGACTTTAGGTCAATTAAGAGAGTTCATATTCAGAATTCATACTTAGGATATTTTTCAAAGAGAAGAAAAATTCCAAGAACTCCATTCTTGATTCTCAAACACTTTTTCATGATCATCAATCATCATCTAGCATCATCTTAGATCATCTAGATGTTATCTAGCATGGAATCTTCATCATACTTTGCTTGGTAAGCTTTTCACTAATATCTTACATGTTTTGTGTTTCTCTTATCTAGCAATCTCAATTAATTACTTGTTTGTTATTTTGTATGCTTTAGATACAATATTGAGATGAGTATGATGTATGTTTGAGATTTTATATTGTGCTTGCATATTAGGTTTTGTGCTTAATATTTATTAGCTAAACTAATTGACATGTCATTTAGTTTTAATATCTAGGATTGCTCTTAATTGAATATTAATCATCTTAGATAAGCATATAGGGTTTCCCTTGCTCTATGTTGCATTTTGGATATTCACATATATTCACTTAGGGTTGTATTCTCTTCATAGAGAAAGTAAGTCTTGTGTGTAGCATCCGGGATTAGGTTGCTTAGAACGCAAGCAAATTGGACTAGGTTCACTCATACCGGGATTAGGTAGGTGTGTGATTACTTCCGGGATTAGGTTGTAATCGTTTGCACATTTAGTTGATTCGAGGTTCGAGTGTGGTTTACTTACATAGCCCGTGGTTTTTCCCGTGAGGGTTTCCACGTAAAAACCAAGTGTTGTTTTAATTTCCGCACCATATTACACTTGCTTGTTTATATTATCTTGAGGGTATTTTCGTAATTTTGACTAACACGAAAAATTGGGTAAAAAGCGTAAAATCTATTCACCCCCCCTCTAGATAGCTTTATACACACCGTGCTATAATTTGTTTCAAAATGAATATCACCAAACTATCGAGGATAGATTATGCTATATAATCGTACTCATTGATAACTCAAATGATACCACTTGCAACCATAAGTCCATCATTTATCTCAGGATTAAGATAGACTCTCCGATTGTCCTGATAATGAAAAGACTATTATCTATTGACGGTTCTAGATAAAGTATTTCATTGTGATCCAGTTCAATGCACCCAGTGCACTAGATTCTTTTACTCGAAGACCCTCCGATGATTTTAGACTCATCATAACACATTTGATCCCACTCAAATGCTAGTAAAAGAATTCTATAACTTTAACAAGATAAAGGTGCCCAACCTTTAACTTAAGTTGTGAACATTATTCAAGACTAACTAAAGAATTGTGTCTACCTTATACATATTCAGATGTACGAACAATTTTTCTTTTCTCATAGTCTTTTGACCTTATGATTATTTACTTTTGACAATTATAATATTCAATCTATAAATGCTATAAGATTTGTTTAAATCAGAAATCACTTTATTAATATGAAAAAATTGTCAAAAACAATATTACACTCTTGCTATTGAGCATAATCCTAACATTAAGAACTAAATGACATGTCAAATAGGTTAGATAATCATAGACTATAAAAACCTAGATATCTATCACAATACAACACTCAATCAAATCAACACAACAATCTCTATCTTGAATATTAGAATCTAATCTAAGAACAATCAAGTAATGAAAGAGATGCCATAATAAATAAAACACTAATTATATGTGATAATAGTGAAAAACTTACCAAGACAAGTGTGATGATGAAAGACCCATGCAAGCAAGCATCCTAGATATGCTAGAAGATGCTAGATGAATTTTGATGCATATGAATTTTGGTTTGAGTGTTTAAATGAGCAAACTTGATTGCTTTCTCTCTTAAAAATCTCTCTTTTAAAAGTAGGGTTCTTGATGATTAAAGAGTCACACTCAGAACAAGAGAAAGAGATGTATTTATAGGCATGAAAAACAGAGCATGTGAAAAGACAAGTTTGCCCATGAAATGCACCAATCGGCGGTTTCAATCGGCCACCAGGCCGCCGATTACAACCGTCGAATTGAGCACGAGAAGAACAGAGCATCATCGACGGTTTCATTCGGTGGTTTAGAAACCGCTGAACCAACCACAGAATCAAACCCGAGAGATTAAATCAATCAGGTATGATCGGCGGTTTCGAACGGCGGTCGTGGCCGCCGATCATAACCACAGAATTGTGACTACACTCTCTTTTAGTGAGCGACACTCACAATAGGACGAGGTCGGAGAGTAGCACAATGATGAATAAGATTCGTTCCCACAGGGATCGAGTGATCGATTACCGAAATTGATTAGCCTAGATGCTATTCAAACAAGCGAAAAAAGATTTTAAAACTAAGTAAATTAAACTAAATTAAACCTAAGGATTAATGCTAATGCAAGAAATAAAATAACACTAAAATAAACACAAGTTTAATATCGAAGAAAAACATGCTAGGACTTGACTACACCCCACCCTCAATTGACTTCCGTTTTAGACTCAATTATTCACCCAAAATATGCTCATGCAATTTATAGATTCATGCACCCTAATATTAACCTACAATCTTGGTCAAGCAGAGTAGATTACACCCGAAACGTACCCAAGCCTATCTCTCGATTACCCGGAATATACGAACGAGTTCATTAAGTTTATTGGTACACTTAACGAATCCTATACGCTAGCCTAAGTGGGTATGCTTTTCTAGACATGCATAGAGGGTATTTTAACGAACACGTGGTGTGCGTCTCCGGTCAGTACATAACACACCATAATAAATCAATCAAATGGAGATCAATCACTTGAAAGCTTTAAGCATACAAAAATACCCATACAAACCACAAGTTGCACATAAATGGATAAACAAGAATCAATATAAATATATAGTCATTGGATGAGGTTTCATCAAATCCTAGCAATCAAAGTTTAGCTCATCATATTACACAAAATAGCCATACGATAAATAAATACATGGCTACAATAAAGAAATAAAAGAGAAAGAGATTAGAGAAAACTAAATGGAGAGCTTTCTCTTCTTCTTTGGATCTTCTTCTCCTTCTATCTTTCTTCAACTCTCTCTTGCCCAAAAGGTGGAATAATGGTGGATGTGGTAGATGGAAATGGGAGATGTGATGGTGTGTGGAAGAGATGGTGAAAAGAGAGAGTTTTTGGGAGAGTTGGAGTGGATTTTCGGATTTGTGTGTGTGGCTCTCTCCCCCATCATGAAAAAACATAAGTTGTATTTATATAGGCTCAAAATAGGGCAAGAATCTCTCCCAAAATGATGTGGAGACGGACTGCCGCGGTCTGGGCGACGACCGCGACGGTTTGACTGCGGCAAGCTCGAAAAAATCTCTGTCGCTCGACTACCGCGGTTTGGGACCACGGCACTTCAACCGCGGCGACGAAGGGGAGTTTCTGTCGCTTGGGACGCCACTTGCATGCCACGGTTTGGGAGAAACGAAGCTTGGAAAAGCTTGGAAACCATGGAAGCTTGGGAAGCTTAGAGGGCTTGGAAAAGGTGTGCATGGGGTCTCGAAACTGGCGCCAAACGGATGGGAGGATGACCGGCCAGCGATCTGGGTGAAAAACGGTCGGAAACGGTCGAAACTGATCGGGTCAAAAAATGGGTCGCTACCGGGTCGGGTCTGCAACCGGGTGCACAAGGAAGAAGATGACATGATGTCATCATAACGTCACGCTGATGTGGCGGGGCGCGCTAAGTACTGGGCCGGGGTGCACTCAGTACCGGGTCAGCTCTCTTCTTTTGGCGAACCGGGTATGGTCTGGTCCGGTCCGGGTCGGGTCAGGCCCAACTGATGAAACGCATCGTTTCATTTAAGACACGTGACGCGCTGCGGTGCGTTGCCTAGCAAATTACAAAAGGCTGCCCTCAACTTTTCTTTAATTACAGAATCTTCAATAATTTCTCCAAACTTTGCACTTTCACCCCTGATTCTTCAAAATTACTCCAATGCCCTTGAACTTCATAAATACCTGAAACACTTATTTTATTATATTAAATACCCGGTTTTACCCGAGAAATGAACACAAATCGGGCTACACTATGTGTAGAAATTAAAGCAATCAAATTGCTTTAGAGGTCTCTAGACTCAAATGGCAGTTTCATTCGGTGGCCAGGCCGCTGATCATAACCGCCGTTTCACCTAAAGAGGTGAAATCAAAGGAGAAGCCAATGACATTCTCCATAGGCGGTCTTCACGCAAACCAAGCACAAACTAGTGCAAGCGCAGACGTTTCCGAGTAATATCGGGAAACGAATTACAAGGCACCAAAGCACACACAAAATACAACATCAAAGTGCAAGTGTGAAATGTGACATGTGAAGAGTATGCACACAAATGCAAGAATGCTAAGTGAGTGTGTGCAATCTAAATCTCTTCAAAGAAAGAACTAAGCACTAGAGATTATACCTTTGACGTGCTTGTCCTTTGAGGTCTTGAAAGGGTCTTTGAGCTTGATTCTCAAACTCCTAAACTACCCTTACACAATAAACCCCAACATATGGTTTGTTCATGAAATAAGCCAATCAAAGAATGGGAATCCTTACAGTCATTTTCTTCTAAAGTCGTCACTTTGGGTTCAAACCTCTCGGGAAGTGATCGCATGATCTTTTGCTTTATTCTTCTATCCGAGTAAGGATCACCGAGTTGGTGACTTTGGTTCACAATGTCCATTAGCCTCACTTGGAAGTCATTGAAATGCTCATTCTCTTCCATCCTAATGGTCTCAAATCGAGTTTGAAGGACTTGGAGCTTGGAGTCCTTGACCACCTCGGTTCCTTCATGTGCAACTTCTAGGATGTCCCATGCCTCTTTAGCAATCCTAGTAATTTGAATCAGTTTGTACTTATTTTCATCCACTGCACATCTGATGGCATGTAAGGCTTTGTTGTTCCACATGGAGTCAACAAACTCTTGAGGACTCCACTGAGCCTTAGGCTTAAGAACCTCTTCTCCTCCATCCGTAAGAGTCATCATAGGTGGAGCATATCCATTTTCAACCGCCATCCAACCATGGTCATGTATTTGGCATAAGTATGCCTCTATCTTCCCCTTCCATAAGGAGTAATTATCGCCGGTGAGCAATGGTGGCCTCACGCTCGACGCTCCCTCTTTGCTCATCCCGAAATCACTCATAGTGTTTGGATGAATACAAATGAGATGAATGCAAAATGTATGAAGAAATCAAACAAACACACACAATGCAAGACACACCAAAAATGAGCTTGGATCTCCTAAGTATTTCTAGGAACCCGCTCTGATACCAATTGAAACAAATTAACGGTGTGTTCTAATATTAATCTAGAGGGGGAGGGGGGGGGGGGGGGAGGGTGAATAGATTTTAATCGTTATTACCCAATTTTCGCATGTATGTCAATTTTACGAAAATGCCCCTAACTAGTCACAATAATATAACAAGTGTAATATGGTGCGGAATGTAAATAACACTTGATATTTACGTGGAAACCCTCACGGGAAAAACCACGGGATGTTATGTGCGCCACACACGAACCTCGAATCCACTAATTGAAATGATTACAACCTAATCCCGGTTTAATGATCTAATCTCGATCAATAATCATCACAACTACCTAATCCCGGTATAAGTGGACCTAGTCCAATTGCTTGTGATTTAAGCTACCTAATCCCGATAGCAACACAAGACTTAATTCTCTAAGAAGAGATAATACAACCTAAATGAATATATGAAATATCCAAAAATGCAATTAGGGCTAGGTAACCCTATATGCTTATCTAGGATGATGATTTTGCAATTAATTCAATCCTAGATATTAAAAGCTAGATGACATGTCAAATAGCTTAGCTAAACATAGATTATAAAAACCTAGATAGCTATCACAATACAACACTCAATCATGTCAACACAAAAATCTCTATTTTGTATCTAGAATATATTCTAAGAACATACAAATAATATAAGAGATGTCAATGATAAATAAAACACTAATTATATATGATAATAGTGAAGAACTTACCAAAGAATGTGTGTTGACCAAAACCCATGCAAGAAAGCATCCTAACTATGTTAGAAAATGCTAGATGATATTTTGATGCATATGAGAATGGTTTTTGAGTGTAAAATGTGTTCTTGATTTGATTTTCTCTCAAATGTCTCTTTTTTAATTTAGGGTTCTTAGAGTTAAAGAACATAATTCAGAGAATGAGAAAGTGTGATATTTATAGACATCAAGAACAGAGCATGTGAAAAGACAAGTTTGCCCTTGAAAACGCACGATTAACGGTTTCAATCGGTGGCTAGGCCACCATTCACAACCGCCGAATGACTCTCGAGAATGGCAGGGGAACAACGACAGTTTCAATCGGCGGTTTCGAAACCGCCGAACCAACCGCAGAATCAAACCCGAGATAAAAATCAATCAGGTATGAAACGGCTGTTTGATCGGCGGTGCAAAATCAAACCCGAGATAAAAATCAATCAGGTATGAAACGATGGTATCGATCGGCGGCTAGGCCGCCGATCAAACCACCGATTCACCAAAAATGGTGAAACCAAAGGAGAAGCCAAGGGCATTCTTCGTAGATGGTCTTCGCGCTAAACCAAACACACATTTGTGCAAGTGCAGACGTTTCCCAACATATTCGGGAAACGAATTACAAGACACAAAAACACACAACAAGATATATCAATCAAAGTGCTAGTGTGTAAAGTGACATGTGAAGAGTATGCACACAAATGCAAGTATGCTAAGTGTGTGTGTGCAATCTAAATCTCTTCAGAGAGAACTAAGCACTAGAGATTATACCTTTGGCGTGCTTGTCCCTTGAGGTCTTGAAAGAGCCTTTGAGCTTGATCCTCAATTACCTAAACTACCCTTATAAACAAATCTCAACATGTGGTTTGTCCACGAAATAAGCCAATCAATAAATTGGGAATCCTTACAATTTAGGATGGATGAGAACGAATGCTTTAACGACTTCAAAGTAAGGTTGATGGACATTGTGACCCAAAGTCATCAACTTGGTGACCCATATTCAGATAGGAGAATCAAGCAAAAAATTATGAGATCTCTCCCCGATAGATTTGAGTCCAAGGTGACGACTTTAGAGGAGAATAGGACATTCAAGGATATGAAGCCAAGTGAGGTGATTGGAAGACTACTAGCTTATGAGTCTAGGAAGGGTCCCATCTCCACACCTCCTAAAAAGCAAAAGGGAATTGCTTTGAAAGCCTCCAAAGTTGAGAAAGAGGAGAATGATGACTCAGACGAAGAAATGGCCTTGTTGATGAGAAGGTTCAAGAAATTCTACATGTTCGAGAAGAAGGGTTTCGGATCCAAGGACCAAGACTTGATGAAAAAGACTTCATTCAAGAAGTTTGAGCATAGACAAGAGAAGACCGAAAGGAAAGGGATCTGATGCTATGAATGCAAAGGGATAGGTCATTTTGCCCTCGAATGTGCTAATCACATTAACAAGAAAAAGAGAAAAGTGATGGCCGCCATATAGAGTGGAAGTGATGACTCAAATGGGGGAGATGAGTCTTCGGATGATGAAGATCTCATGGCTAACTTCATAGCCTTTGCCTTCTCCCACAAAAGCAAAGTTTCTAGTGAAGAAGAGAATGAGAGTCAAGTAGAAATTGACTCAAGTGATGATTGCTCTTCATCACAATCCACAAATGGTAATATGGATAGGATGGATCTCAAAGACTACATGGAGAAATTTGAGAGTTCAAGGTTAAAGAACAAGAGAGAAATTATGAGGTTAAAAGAAGAAAACCTAGATCTCTTAACATAAGTTGACCACTTAAGTGAAGAAGTGGTGAGAACCATGAAGAGTGTAGATAAGCTAAGAAAGGAATTAGACTTATCTAAGAGGAGTGAATAAGGGTTGAAGAGGGAACTTAAAGTTGCTAAAGAGTTGATGGCCAAGATGGACTCTAGCACTAAAAAACTTAATTACATGCTAGATGTTGGAAAGAGGCCAAGTGACAAGAGGGGTCTTGGGTATGAAAATGGCAAGGAGATCTCAACCTCTAACAAGACCGTGTTTGTCAAGAGCTTGGGCAACAAAGAAGCTTCACCGGTGCAAACTCCTAGGAAGAAAATTGATCTAGGACAATGTTCAAATAGTGCACAAGTGAAGGTTGCTCCAAGAAGGCAACCTCAAGCTCAACTTACAAGAGCTCTTCAAGCTAACATTTCTCAACCGTTGGTGTAAGGATTCCCTTTTGTTGATTGGCTTATTTCGTGGTCAAACCACATGTTGGGGTTTGGTTGTAAGGGTAGTCTAGGTCATTAAGGTTGAAGATCAAAGACCCTTTCCAAGACCTCAAGAGGACAAGCACCAAAGGTATATCTTGTTCTTACTTTGGCTTGAAGAGATATAGTTGCACACACACACAACATGCATAACTCCTATTCTTGAATGTTGTGTTTATATTTTGTGTGCATTGTGCTTTATTGTTTATTCAATGTCTCTTCTTGCATTAAATTGATTGCATCTTGTTATATGAAATGCCATGACATGATAGGCATTAGGATGCATTCAATACCCACACTTGCACTTCATGTATGTTAGCTTTTAGTGTGGTGTAATTCGTTTCCCTAAGGATGTTCGGAAACGTCCGCGCGTGCACGTTGATGTGCTTTGTTTTGCGCGATAATCGCCGGTGGAGATGCCTTTGGCTTCTCCTTGGTTTCACCATTTTTGGTGAATCGGCGGTTACGTTCGGCGGCCTGGCTGCCGTTCGAAACCGCCGAATGAGACCTGATTGAAACATATCTTCGGGTCCAAAACGGCGGTTGGGATCGGCGGTTTCCAAACCGCCGAACGAAGTTGCCGAAGTTCCCCTGTTCCACTCGGGAGCCATTTGGCGGTTCAATTCGGCGGCCTTGTCGCCGATTGAAACCGCCGATCGGTGCGTTTCAAGGGCAAAATTGTATTTTCACCTGCCCTGTTTTTGGTCTCTATAAATACATCCTTATCTCTGGTTCAGAATACAAGTCTTGCATCCCAAGAACCCTAGAGAGATATTTAGAGAGACTTGAGAGAGAAAGCTTAAAGATCACATCTTTAATTCTCTAAACCCATTCCCACATGCACAAATCATCATCTAGGCATCATCTAGGTTCATCTAGCATATGCTAATGCATGGGTCTTCTTCAACACACATGGTATGATTTGTTGAACACTTTTATCTTACATAATTAGTGTTTCTACTTATCAATTTTATCTCATATTTTACTTATATGTGTTTAGATTAATTTCTACATATAAGATTGAGATTATGTGTTGATTAGGTTATTATTTGTTAGCTAGGCTTTAATGTTCATATGCCATCTAGCTAATTGATCTCATTTATTGATTGAGATTATTTTTCATAGCTTATTTGATCAGGTCATTATTGCCTAAAAGCTATGCCATGAACATTCTTGTGTGATGTATTGATAACTAGGTTGATAGATTGTTTTTTAATCAACTAGTTAATCATTTGAATGTTTGTGGGTTTTATATGATAGCTTTGTATCTAGGATTGGTTATCCTTTACTTAGCTAAAGTTATATGCCATGACATATAGCTATATGTGATATCTAGGATTGATTATATTGTCATCTTATAATCCTAGGTAAGCATTTAGAGTACCCTAGCTCTTATTGCAATAATTGAATATTCATACATATTCACATAGGGTTGTGCATCTCTTTTGAGAGATTGAAGTCTTGGTCTAGGGTTGCTATTACAGGCCCGCTGGGTAGTAGTGGTGGGTTACAGACCGGGATTAGGCTGTAAACATCATTATAAGTAATGACTTCGAGGATCAAGCAAATTGGACTAGAGCCGCTATAAAAGGCCCGCGTGGTAGATTAGAGGGTGCTCACGCCAAGAGTAGTGTATCAGGGGATATCACTAGGGATTGAACCAAGAGTGGCGATTGGTAGTGTCCATAGCCTGAGGTTATCTAGGGTGAGGGTCCGAGAATCACTTGAGGGTGTAACCGTATTTTCATATAGTGGATTTCGAGGTTCGAGTGTGGCGCACTTACCAGCCCGTGGTTTTTCCCTGTTGAGGGTTTCTACGTAAACATCAAGTGTCATTTATTATTTCCGCATCTTATTACACTTGTATGTTTTGTTGACTTGCTAGGGGTATTTTCGTAAAATTGACATGCATGCGAAAATTGGGTAATAATTAGATAAAATCTATTCACCCCCCCTCTAGCTTTATATATAGAACACACTTTGAGAACTTTCAGTTGGCTCACAAAGGAAAGGGACCAATCATGCAAGCTATACCTCGGAAGCAAGCTAGACCGGTTCAACAATGAAGATGGATTGAACCTACTCAACCACAAAGACATGGGAAAGCTCCTATGTACACACAAGGACAAGGTATGATTCCTTATTTTATTCCTACATGTCATTTTTGTGGTTTTGATGGTCATATTAGACCAAGATGCTTTCGTTATATTAAAATGTGTAAAACTAGAAGCATGAATGAGAAGAAAAAGAAAAGAGCCATGATGCATGTTCCTAGGAATGATAAGATTGATTTTTATGATTCTAGGACATCTAGAGCCCATGTACCAAAGACCACTAGGAAAGAAAATGTGTTACCTAAGTGGATTAGAAATAATGAAAATGTTTGCCTTGTTGCTCAAATTGCCTTAAAGGCTAATTCTTCTAATTTTTGCTATTTGGATAGTGGATGCTCTAGGCATAAGACGGTAAACAAGAGTTTCTTCGAGACTCTTGTCATAGAGGAATGAGGATGTGTCACCTTTGGTGATGGATCCAAAAAGAGAGTTGTAGGGAAAGGAACCATTCCCATTCCCGGATTACCCTCCTTGTCCAATGCTTTATTTGTTGATGGCTTGAAAGCCAATTTGATAAGCATTTCACATCTAAGTGATGAAGGACTTTCCATCTTATTTAGTAAAAATGATTGCTCTATCCTATTGCCCGATGGACAAACCTTGTTAAAAGGTATGAGATCTAGCGACAATTGCTATTGTCTTGAAGCTAGAATAGTCTCAAACAATGTGTCCATGGATGAGCAAATTGAGTTGTGGCATGAAAGACTTGGCCACATAAACTTTAGGGATTTACGAACCCTTGGAAAGTTCAATTATGTGTGTGGCCTCCCTAAGCTTGGGATGAAAGCCAATGGTGTTTGTGGACCTTTCCAACAAGGAAAACAAACCAAAAGCATGCACAAAAAGGGCAAGTATCTTTCCACTAAGGAGCCTCTAGAGCTTCTCCACATGGATTCCATGGGTTCTATGCAAACCGAAAGCTTAGGTGGAAAGAGATACATTTTTGTTTGCGTTGATGATTTCTCTAGGTTCACATAGACATATTTTCTTTGAGAAAAATCCGAAACTTTTGATAAGTTTAAAATGCTTTGTAATAAAATTCAAAATGAAATGAGCTCAAACATTAAAAGCATAAAACAGATTAGAAGTGACCATGGGAGGGAATTTGAGAATGCCTCTTTTGAAACCTATTGTGATAGTGTTGGCATCTCCCATGAGTTTTCGGCTCCTAGGACACCTTAACAAAATGGAGTTGTTGAGAGGAAAAATAGGGTCCTTCAAGAGATGTCCCGTGTGATGTTGCTTAGCAACAATATCCCTAGGAACCTATGGGCTAAAGCTGTCAATACGGCTTGCTATATAGGAAATAAAGTTTTTGTAAGGCCCGGAACTAGGAATACCTCCTATAAGTTATAGAAAGGTAGAAAGCCAAATGTTAGCTACTTCTACTCCTTTGGAAGCAAATGCTACATTTTGAATGACCATGATCAACTTGGCAAGTTCGATGCTAAGAGTGATGAGGGTATATTTATAGGCTATACCTTGAACAGTAGAGCCTATAGAGTTTTCAATTTGAAGACTCGAACCGTCATGGAATCATCCAATGTTGTCATTGATGATACAAGGCTCAAGTCTAATGACCGTGAGAAGGAGATTGTTTTAGATGATGACTCTCCCTTGGAGAAGATTGTGGAGACTCCCAATGTTGGGACGTCCAATGGTGATAATGAGAACACACAACCTATTGATAGAGTTCCTCTATTGAACTCTAAAGAATCCGCTCCATGGGTTAGACAACTCCATGATAAAAATGACATCATTGGAGAAGTTAATAAGGGTGTTAGGACTAGGCGTCAAATAACTAATCTCATTAGCTTTACATGCTACACCTCTCAAATAGAACCCAAAAAGGATGATGAAGCCTTAAATGATGATTTTGGGTTCATGTCATGCAAAAAGAGCTAAACCAATTCGAAAGAAATGAGGTTTGGACTCTAGTTCCTAGGCCTAAGACCACTAATGTCATAGGCACTAAATGGATATATAGGAACAAATCCGATGAGGATGGCAACATAGTGCGAAACAAGGCTAGACTTGTAGCATAAGGGTACTCTCAAATTGAGGGTATCGACTTTGAGGAGACATTCACTCCTGTTGCCCGTTTAGAGTCTATTAGGCTTCTCTTATCCATTTCTTGTGTGCACAAGTTCAAATTGCACCAAATGGATGTCAAGAGTGCCTTCCTCAATGGCTTCTTGCAAGAGGAAGTGTTTGTTGAACAACTAAAGGGGTTTGTGGATGCTCACCACCCCAACCATGTCTATCGCTTCAAGAAGGCTCTTTATGGGTTGAAACAAGCACCGAGGGCTTGGTATGAGTGCCTCACTCAATTTCTTGTTGACAATGACCACACAAGAGGTAGTGTTGACAAGACCTTGTTCATCAAGAGAAACAAAGATGAGTTATTTATAGCTCAAATCTATGTTGATGACATTGTATTTGGCTCCACCAACAACACCAAAGTCCAACAATTTGTTGATGTTATGTCTCATGAATTTGAGATGAGTCTTGTTGGTGAGCTTAGTTACTTCTTAGGTTTGCAAATTAGGCAATTAGATGATGAGATTTTTATTACCCAAGCCAAATATGCCAAAAACCTAGTGAAGAAGTTTGGTCTTGAAAATGCCAAACATTGTGATACACCCATGAGTACCACTTTGAAGCTTAGCAAGGATGTAAGTGGAAAATGTGTGGAACAAACTCTATATCGAGGCATGATAGGTAGCTTGCTTTATTTGACCGCAAGTAGGCCCGATATATCTTTTAGTATGGGTGTGTATGCTAGATACCAAGCGGATCCTAAGGAGTCCCATCTCTCTTCCGTTAAGAGAATCATTCGCTATGTGAACGGGACATCTAACTATGGGATTTGGTACTCTTTTGACACTAATGCTAGTCTTGTAGGCTTTAGTGATGCGGATTGGGCAGGAAATTGCAATGATAGAAAGAGCACATTGGGCGGTTGTTTTTTTCTAGGCAACAACTTGGTGTCTTGGTTTTGCAAGAAGCAAAACTCAAATTCCTTGTCCACGGCCGAGGCCGAGTACATAGCCGCGGGGAGTGGATGCACACAACTCCTTTGGATGAAGCAAATGCTAGTAGACTACGGATTTAACCAAGGTACAATCACTTTTTTGTGTGATAATATGAGTGCCATTAATATTTCCAAGAATCCGGTTCAACATTCTAGAACTAAGCATATTAACATCCGCCATCATTTCATAAGAGAACTAGTTGAGAATAAATGCATATTACTTGAACATGTAGGTATTAATGATCAACTAGCGGACTTATTTACTAAACCCTTAGATGCTACTTGATTTAAAACACTTAGTAGATCTATTGGGATTTGTCTCGTGGAGTGATGAGTTTTTGTGATTGACCCCATTTGGGGAATTCAAGTAAAGAGAGTTATTTTGCATACTTGTCACATGCAAAAATTTGAAATAACTTATGCTTCTTTTTTAATTGCTTGAGTAAGCTTGGTTGCACATATGTATATAAGTTTTCTATTCAATAAGTGTGAACCATGCTTGTTTACAATCCATGCCATATTTATGTTCAAAAATGCATTTTTGGACTAGGAGATTTACATAGGAAGTATGATTTGAATGACCTATAGTTATCTCCATGATATGATGATTCTTTTATAACATGCTAATGTCAAATGAAAATGCATGAAATTCATATAACATGTTCAAATGAAAAAGCATGAATTGATGATTGCATATTCTTAAAATGCAAAACTTGTGTGAAAACGCTTATGAGACTTAAAATGAATAAAGGATCTTGTATCCGTTCAAAGGATTTTATAATCCAAATGTCTTTTTTTTTTATTAGTTGAACATGGCTACTATCATACGGATATCTCACCCGGAAAAATCAAATAGGGTCAAAAAGTCGCTCATGCCATGTTTCGCTTATAAAGTTGGATATAGTTGCTCTTATATTGAAAAACAATAAAATCTCTATATCCTTGCTTCTCCCATGACAATGGTGAAATTGGTTTGAATTCTTATTAGAAACCTTTGTCATTTGTGTAAGGATTCCCATTTGTTGATTGGCTCATTTTGTGGACAAACCACAATCGGGGTTCATTGTAAGGGTAGCTTAGGTGTTGATGTTCAAGTTCAATGCCCTTTCAAGACCTCATATTGATAAGCACCAAAGGTAAAATTCTAAGTGCTTATTTTCTTTGAAGAGATTTAGAAGCACACACACACTTTGCATTATTACAATTGTGTGCATTCTCTTCATATGTCACATTACACACTAGCACTTTGATTGTTATATCTTGTTGTGTGTTTATGGGTCTGGTAATTCATTTCCTGACATTATTCAGAAATGTCCGCGCATGCACGAAAGTGTGCTTGGTTTAGCGCGATGATCGCCGATGGAGAATGCCTGGGCTTCTCCTTAGGATTCACCTTCAATGGTGATTCAGCGGTTTGATCGGCGGCCACGACCGCCGAATGAAACCGCCGTTTGCATCCAGAAGTGTCTAGAGCAATTCTATATTTACGATCGGCGGCCATGACCGCCGTTCGAAACCGCTGTTCATACCTAATTGATTTAATCTCTCGGGTTTGATTCTACAGTTAAATCAGCGGTTTTGAAACCACCGAATGAAACCGCCGTTGATGCTCTGTTCTTATCAGGCTCAATTCGGCGGTTGTAAACGGTGGCCTGGCCGCCGATTGAAACCTCCGATTGGTGCGTTTCAGGGGTAAAATTGTCTTTTCATATGCCCTGTTCTTGATGCCTATAAATATCTCACTTTCTCATTATCTGAATTAGTTCTTTTACTCCTTAGAACCCTAAACTTCAAAGAGAGATATTTGAGAGAAAATCAAATCAAGAACTCACCTTTAACCACTCAAATCAAATCCTTTTTGCATCAAATTTCATATTGCATCTTCTATGTCTACATAGAATGCATCCATGCATGGTTTTGGATCATCACATCTTACTTGGTATGTTCTTCACCAATTTCATCTATTTTAAGTGATTTTCATATTAAGACATCTCTTTAATTACTTGTATGTTTTTAGATCATATGCTAAATACAAGTTAGAGATTATTTGTGATATAATTGATTGAGTGTTGTATTGTGATAGCTATCTAGGTTTTGCTTAATCTTGATTAGCTAAGCTATTTGACATGTCATCTAGTTATTGATATCTAGGATTGCTTTATTTGATATATCTTAATCCTAGATAAGCATATAGGGTTTACCTACCTCTTGTTGCATTTTGAGTATTTTACATATTCACATAGGTAGCATTATCTCTTCATTGAGAATTAAGACTTGGGGCTAAGATTGTTTAGGCCTTAAGCAATTGGACTAGAGCCACTTTTAAAGGCCCGCGTGGTAGAAGTGGGGGGTTATTGACCGGAGTGTTAGACGAGTCTACATAGGTTGTAAACTTCATTTCAATTAGTGGATTTCGAGGTTCGAGTGTGGCGCACTATACAGCCCGTGGTTTTTCCCAGTGGTTGGGTTTCCACGTATACATCAAGTGTTATTTAATTTCCGCATCATATTACACTTGTTTGTATTTTTGACTAGTAGGGGCATTTTCGTAAAATTGACATGTATGTGAAAATTGGGTAAAACTAGTTAAAATCTATTCACCCCTCTCTAGATAATATTGTACACACTGTTAAATTTGTTCTTTCAATTTGCTTTGCCAAATATCATTGTATTTTGGACTTGAATGCTACATGTCTTGTATGTAATGCATTTTTGATTCACACATTTTCATAAAATAAATCTCATTTCTCTCCAATTAATTGAGATGCATAAAGTGACTTATATGATTATACAAATATCTTGTATGCTACTATCTCTCTTTGCTAGAAGTGACCCATTTGGGGACTACTCCTTTGCCTATACCATGACAAAAAGGGGGAGTAGAATGGTGGTGGTAAGGGGAGTTGCTAATTGTAGTAGCAATTGTGCATGTTGGGGAGACTATACTTTGAGGGGGAGTAACCCTTTGAGGGGGAGCATTGCTTACACATACATTGCATGATGTTGTGCTTAAATTTTTAGATACAAATGCTTGTTTTATTTTCACTTGATCATCTCACATACACTTGCTTTGGAAAGTATAATCTTTTGTTTTGAAGGGTTGATAGTTCTACAAGAGATTGAATATTTGAATTTTTTATATTTTTTATATTTTTACATCTCTTTGTAATGTAGAATATCTTTGTTATCCCGTAGATTCAATTTTGTTGTGAGGATCAATTTGAGTGGTGGTTTTGTCATGAAATAGCCAAATGGGGAGATTGTAAGGATTCCCATTCATTGATTGGCTTATTTCATGGACAAACCATATGTTGGGGTTTGAATTGTAAGGGTAGTTCAAGTGATTGAGGATCATGCTCAATGGCCCTTTCAAGACCTCAAGGTGACAAGCATTCCAAAGGTATATCTCTAGTGCTTAGTTTCTTTGAATAGATTTAGATTGCACACACTCACTTAGCATACTTGCATTTGTGTACATACTCTTCACATGTCATTTTTCACACTTATACTTTGTTGTTATATCTTGTTGTGTGTTCTTATGTCGTGTAATTCGTTTCCCAAATATTGTTCGGAAACGTTCACGCTTGCACAATGTTATGCTTGGTTTAGCGTGAAGATCACCTTTGGAGAATGCTCTTGGCTTCTCCTTTGGTTTCACCTCATTTGGTGAAACGACGGTTGTGATTGGCGGCCTGGCCGTCGAATTAAACCGCCATTTGAGTCCAGAAAGTTCTAGATCAACTCTACAGTTGAATTGACGGTTTCGTAACCGCCATTTATACCTGATTGATTTTTTATCTCAGGTTTGTTTTTGCGGTTTAATCGGTGGTTTCGAAACCGCCGAATGAAACCGCCGTTGATGCTCTGTTCTTCTCGGCCGCCGAATGAAATTGCCGATTGTGTGTTTTCAGGGGCAAACTTGTCTTTTCACATGCTCTATTTTTGATGTCTATAAATACATTACTTTCTCATCTCTCTAAACCTAGCTCTTTCAAGATAAGAACCCTAAAGTCTATAGAGAGATTTGTGAGAGAAAAGGCAATCAAGATTGCTCATTTAAACACTTAAAACCATTTTCATATGCATTAAACTTCATCTAGCCTCTTCTAGCATATCTAGGATGCTTGCTTGCATAGGTCTTTCATCAACACACTTGTTTTGGTAAGTTCTTCACCATTATCATATATAATTAGTGTTTTATTTATTAAGGCATCTATTTTATTATTTGCATGTTCTTAGATTAACATATAATATTCAAAATAGAGATTGTTGTGTTGACATGATTGAGTGTTGTTTTGTGATAGCTATCTATGTTTATTTAATCTATGTTTAGCTAAGCTATTTGACATGTCATCTAGCTTTTAATATCTAGTATTGAATTAATTGCAAAATCATCATCCTAGATAAGCATATAGGGTTACCTATCTCTAAATTGCATTTTGGATATGTCATATATTCACATAGGTTTATTATCCCTTCATAGAGAACTAAGTCTTGTGTAGCTTCCGAGATTAGGTTGCTTGGATCACAAGCAATTGGACTAGGTCCACTTATACCGGGATTAGGTAGGTGTGTGGTTATATACCGGGAGTAGGTTGTAATCTTTAACACATTTAGTGGATTCGAGGTTTGAGTGTGGCGCACTTACTATCCTGTGGTTTTTCCCATGATGGTTTCCACGTAAATATCAAGTTTTATTTAATTTCCGTACCATATTACACTTGCTATATTATATTGTCTAGTTTGGGGCATTTTCGTAAATTTGACTAAACGCGAAAATTGGGTAATAACGATTAAAATCTATTCACCCCTCTAGATTAATATTAGAATACACCGTTAATTTGTTTCAATAATATATATAAATATATATATATATATATATTTAAAGTTGATATTAAATGAAGAATAACAATCTAGGAAATTAGATGTTGATTTGTATTGTAAATAAAATGAAAAAGTAGATTATTTATAAAGATTAAATTTTTAATGTAAAACATTTATTGTTGTCCACATGTCAACAACGGAATAGAGAATGTGTTGAGAGAGTGAGTTGAGAGAGTGAATTTAGCACTCCTCTATTATTTTTGATAAAATAAAAAAATTTTACGAGATGAGGTTGCTCCGGTGCTAAAACTCATCACACCTGCACCATGAGATTATAGTTTCGAGTCCTGCCCCTCCTAAAAGGTGGAGATCATTCATCAGTGATGGATATTTCGACGTTCAGGATCTCTATCACAATAGAGATCCAAACTCCATCACAATGGAGATCCAAACTCCATCGCGCTCCATATAGAGATCCTATCGACGAGATCTCCATCATCCATTTTCGTTTTTTTCTTCTTCTTCCTTTTTTTTAATTTTTATATTTTTATATCCACTATTCATATCTAAGATGAATGGTCGTGCCAAAAATGTGCTATATTTTGGCCTTCATTTCCATGTCATTTGTCTCGTTTTGAAGTGTTTTGAAGTGTTTTTGTGTGTCTAATAGGCTCTTTATAGTGATTGCAGGCATTCAATGTGTTCAAGATGTTGGTGACAGAAAGTGGGACTTTCGGGTGCAAAATGGGTCTAAGTTCAAGAAATGAGGCAGTGTGCTAGTGCATTGCGGGTAAGGTTACGCACAAAGAATGGCCCAATGTGCGGGTAAAGACCTACACACAACCCGCACAGCTTTCTGCCTTTCTGTCTCAAATATTCTCTAGTGTGGATGAAAAATTCTTCTTTGAACTCCTGCCATTTTTGACGGTTAACAATTGCCACGGAACGTCCCGAAAATCACTAGCTCACTGGACCAAATTTAGGGGAGTGCACAGCAAGTAGACCTGGCAAAATTTTACACGATCCATTAACATGACCCAAATCCATTCAAAAATAGCGGTTGGTGGGTCAAGTTTATTGGATTCGGTTGTTAATGGGTCAACCCATTAAGCCACGAAATATAATGGGTCGGTTTTGGGTTCACCCTTAAAAAAACCGTTAATTCGATAACCCATTAATATAAAGATTTTTTTATTAATGTGTTTAAGAAAGTTATTAAAAAAAATCTTTGTAGTCACATTATGGAATTTATATATATAAAAAATCTCTATAATTATGGTTAGAATATATTTTACTAATTAATTTTTAAAAAATTTCTAATTTTTTTCTTTTTTTGAAAGAGGAAAAATTTCTAAATTAAAAACTCTAAAACTCTAAATCAATTATTTCACAATATTATAACCTTAACCCTAATCCTAGGGTACGGATATTGACACCCATAAATATGATAAGCACACCCATATTTATAAGTACATCTATGTCTAAAATTTAAAATTAAAATATTACTAGAAACACCCATCTTAATGCCAATAGTACCCTTATTTAAATGAATGTTTTCATTTTAATACAATTTATTTATGAACCCTCATAAGTTATTTACACACCCAATTTTACAAATGCACAGCTCCTACACAAATTTTTAAACATAAATTGACAGATTTTCCTCCATTAAAACCGGATAAAACACCACAATAATAGAAAAATTATACAAAAGAAAGAATAAGAATGGATAGAATACAAGCTGCAAGGAAAAAGAGCATCATCAACTAATCGAAAATCGATTAAATAACAAAGCAAATCCTCAATTTTTTCTTTTGCTTCTTCGGCTTTGGAGGTTGGAGAACAGCCTTGATAGCAGCATCAAATGCGGCCTTAACATTCTGCATTTGCAACACAACATTCATTAGCATATGCCCAATTAGCCTTTTCAGGCACTACGTTGAATTAGAATTAGGGTTTTTTTTTTTTTTTTTTTTTTTTTTTTTTTTTTTAATAAAGTGATGTAGTTGAAGATATGGGTGTAATTAATGGGTGTAAATAGTATTTTTTTTTAATAAAACTAATTTGTTCTTATTGGTAAATTCCTATTAGGATATTTTTGTAATTAAATTTTTTATTAAAATATGGGTGTGCTTAACATTTTTGTGGGTGTCAATATTGCCTCCCCTAACCCTAAAACTCTAAAAGTAGCTAGTGAACTTGATTGCATGAGTTTGATCATGCTTCAGTGCTATGTATTTTCAACTTTTTAATAAATCTCAAATATAATATTTTGTAATGGGCCGGGTAGGGTTACCCATTAATTTAACAAATGGATTCGGGTTTGTATATTTCAACCCATTAAACTAATGGGTCGGGTTCGGGTGGAGCAATTTTAACACGATAAAAACACGAAATGACACGAATTCGCAATAATACGACCCATTGCCAGGTCTAACAGCAAGTAATGGGACGTATATATATATAACATGATACTTGTTAGGATTTTGAGTTGTGTTGGCACTATTCTATATCAAAACGACATTTCATTTGTATTGATTAGTTGTCTAGAATTCACGGTTTAACAAGCTTCAAGGAAATTGCGCAACATATCAAGCAAAGTGAAGCCTTCAAAAGGAGAAAGCATCGAAGGTATACTTAGACCTCTATCCTCTTGCAAGGCCTTAAGGCACACACACACAATTCATTCATAAGGGTCTCTGCATTGTTGTACACCATTTATATAACACATTCACATGTTTTAGTATGCTCATGCATTGAATTCATATTGTCATACATTGTAGAATTGCATGTTTTAAGACTATGTCTAGGAAATGACATACATGTGTGATCTTGTATTTATATGCTTGTGTTTTATTGTATTTAGACTTGATTATGATCTCATTTGATTCCTTGTTGAGTTTTGTTCATTTCGGTTACTCACTCATTTGTTTTCGAGTTTCGAGTTGGAAGTTACGAATCTTTCTGTTCATTTATCGTATATGGTTTTTGTCTTTTCGATTTCCATATTTTTTCATGAAATTTGTGTTGATGTCCATGTCTGTGAGGGAGTTACGGTTCGTAATCCAAAATCAGATTCGAATTCAGAGTTCGGAGATCGGAGAACGATCAAAGAACGTTAGAGGTGCGCGAAAGGGTGTAAAAGGGAAAAAGATGATAAATTACCATTTGCCCCCTTAGCCTTGGAGGGCGCGTGAGGCTTACGCCAAACACAGCCCTCTGTCCATGTGAACCTCACGGCAAACGTAGGTTGATTCTTCATTTGATTCACGAGCTGCTAGTTTGAATTTAATTCACATTTTGAAATGGTATTTTATTGTGTGCAAGCATACACATGAATCTTGGTGTGCCATGCTCAACCTCATTCATGTGTTGACTTAGGGGCTGTTTGTTTTTTTATCTAAAGTCTTATAAGACCTTAATTTATTAGACATATGGATAAGTCTTATAAATTAAGATACTATGATATGTTTGTTTTTTTCATTTTGGATGACTTATTATAAATATACAATTGATTAGGTTGTGTTAGGGTTTCTTCAAAATTGGAAATTTTTGGAAAATTGATTTTTAGGATTTTATTATGTGTAGATAAAATTATAAATGTATAAATTGTTATAGGATATTTATGGAAATTTATTGAAAAACTCTACCGTATCACTTTTTGAATAAGATAAAAGTCAAAAAAATTTACTTTTTCTAAAAGACATATATATCTTAAAATAAGATATAAGTTGAAAAAACAAACAAATTGATTTATCTTAATTTAAGATATAAGGGGCAATAAGTCTTATAGTGAAAAAAACAAACAGCCCCTTAGCCTTACTTTCTATTGGTCATATAAAAGTTTTCTTGTGTGAGCTTACCACACCGGATAAGGTTTTTGTCTTTATAATTCCCTCCACCGAAAATTCAAGTGTGCTTGGAGAAGAATTAATTGTGCAGTTTTTATTGTTTTGATTTTCTCCCAACTTTCAAACACCATATCTCTCTCATCTTTCATCCGATTTGAGTGATTCAAGTTGGAGAATCTTCGTATTGGAGTCCTATACAAACCCTAAGCAACCTTGTGGTCATTTGATCAAGCTTTCATTTGGTTCATCACCATTTTCGGACTGCACATACTTGTTCTTGGTAATTGTTCAAACTTTTGTGTTCTTGAGCTTAATTGATTTTCAATTACCTTGGGCTTTTTCCTATATATGTGTATGTTCTTGATCAAGTGTTATTAGGTTTGTAGACTTCAAATTGAAAGCTAATTTTATCATGATTAGATTCTCAAATGTGAGTTAGGTTTTCTAAACCTATGTTTTCACATGATTGTGAGTTGTATTGTAATTAGCTTTGTATCTAGGAATATTTGAGCATTGATTATTGATATTCAAATGATAAATGATTCCTAGTTATGCTATGTTTCATTGATTGATCATATTTGAAAATAGCACATGTATGTATGCTTTTAGAGCTTTGATTGGATTCACTTAATTGAATATTTGAATACATGCTTTAATTGTTTACTAGAAGAAGTTTGTAGATATTATCTCACTTCTCTAGGATTTTTGTGTATGTTTCTAATATCTTGAATATGTGCTTCATGTATATGATTTATTCAAGTGTTAGCTTTGTGAATGAAACTAGGAATCACATGTGTTAGGTGTTTCACATGCTCTAGGTTTCAATTCATGTTTTGTAACTAGACAATTATTGACTTGTGTGTTCACATGACTAAGTCTAGTTTCCATGGGATGTATTGATCATATATTCTATGTTGCATGTGTTTGCATCATTTGTATCACTTAGATCATTTGTGAAACAAATAATAGCACGGTGTGTATAAAGCTATCTAGAGGGGGGGGGTGAATAGATTTTACGCTTTTTACCCAATTTTTCGTGTTAGTCAAAATTACGAAAATGCCCTCAAGATAATATAACCAAGCAATTGTAATATGGTGCGGAAATTAAAACAACACTTGGTTTTTACGTGGAAACCCTCACGGGAAAAACCACGGGCTATGTAAGTAAGCCACACTCGAACCTCGAATCCACTAAATGTGCAAACGATTACAACCTAATCCCGGAAGTAATCACACACCTACCTAATCCCGGTATGAGTGAACCTAGTCCAATTTGCTTGCGTTCTAAGCAACCTAATCCCGGATGCTACACACAAGACTTACTTTCTCTTTGAAGAGAATACAACCCTAAGTGAATATATGTGAATATCCAAAATGCAACATAGAGCAAGGGAAACCCTATATGCTTATCTAAGATGATTAATATGCAATTAAGTATAATCCTAGATATCAAAACTAAATGACATGTCAATTAGTTTAGCTAATCAATATTAAGCACAAAACCTAATATGCAAGCACAATATAAAATCTCAAACATACATCATACTCATCTCAATATTGTATCTAAAGCATACAAAATAACAAACAAGTAATTAATTGAGATTGCTAGATAAGAGAAACACAAAACATGTAAGATATTAGTGAAAAGCTTACCAAGCAAAGTATGATGAAGATTCCATGCTAGATGACATCTAGATGATCTAAGATGATGCTAGATGATGATTGATGATCATGAAAAAGTGTTTGAGAATCAAGAATGGAGTTCTTGGAATTTTTCTTCTCTTTGAAAAATATCCTAAGTATGAATTCTGAATATGAACTCTCTTAATTGACCTAAAGTCAAAGTGGCATATATATAGGGGGCCAAATCAAAGTGTGGTCGTTTAAGTAAGTTTCAAAGAAACGCGCCAATCGGCGGTTTCAAACGGCGGCCAGGCCGCCGTTAATGACCGCCGAATTGAGCTCGTGAAGAACAGAGCATAAACGGCGGTTCATTCGGCGGTTTCGTGACCGCCGATTCCAACCGCCGAAACAGAACAGAGAGATTAAAATCAACCAGGTATGAACGGCGGTTTCTAACGGCGGTTTCATGCCCGCCGTTTCAACCGCCGAATTAGACTGAGAGATAAATCAATCAGGTCTTGAATCGGCGGTTTAGAACGGCGGTCGTGACCGCCGATCTTAACCGCAGAAAAGCTTCAGACCAATCTGGACTGAAACGGCGGTTTCATTCGGCGGCCAGGCCGCCGATCATAACCGCCGATCACCTAGATAGGTGAAAACCAAGGAGAAGCCAAGGGCATTCTCCATAGGCGGTCCTCGCGCTAAACCAAGCACATTCTCGTGCATGCGCGGACGTTTCCGAAAGTTATCGGGAAACGAATTAACACAACAACAAGACACAATAACACACAACAAAATATAATAAATAAGTGCAAGTGTGAATTGTGACAAATGAAGAGAATGCACACATATGCAATGAATGTTTAGTGTGTGTGTGCTTCTAAATCTCTTCAAAGAAAGGTAAGCACATAGAAATTTACCTTCGGTGCTTATCAACACGAGGTCTTTAAAGGGCTTCGAACAAGAAGACCGATACTTAGGCTACCCTTACAAAGAACCCCCACATATGGTTTGATCACGAAATAAGCCAATTAAAAACAACGGGAATCCTTACAATCTCCCCCTTTGGCTATTTCGTGACAAAACCATCACTCACAATGATTCCTCACAAAAAATAGAAACTACGGGACTATAATGATATTCTACATTACAAAGAGATAAGCTAATGCAACTTGAAGACTTCAATCCTCTTGTAGAATAATCAATCCCTGAAAAGAGTTTCTAACATTTCTAATACAAGAAAAGTGTGAGATTAATCATGTGAGAACAATACCAAGCATTTGCATTTTTAGAATTTAGGCACAACATTACCAAATGTATGCAATGTATGATAAATGCAATGCTCCCCCTCAACGGGTTACTCCCCCTCAATGTATGTTCTCCCCAAAGTGTACAATAGCTTCTATATGTTGCACCTCCCCTTACCATATCCTACTCCCCCTTTTTGTCATGATATAGGCAAAGGAGTAGTCCCCAACCGGGTCACTCATAGCAACGAGAGATAGAAGCATGCAAGATATGCATATACATATAAGTCACTTTATGCACTTCAATTAATTTGAGAGAAACAAGGAGATTTATTTTGAGAAAATGTGTGAATCCAACATGCTTTGCATACAAGACATATAGCATTCAAGTCCAAAATACAATGGTATTTGGCAAAGCAAATGACAAAGGTTTCTAATAAGAATTCAAACCAATTTCACCAATGTCATGGGAAAAGCAAGGATATAGAGATTATTGATTTCAATTTAAGAGCAACTATATCCAACTTTATAAGCGAAACATGGCATGAGCGACTTTGCACCCTATTTGATTTTTCCGGATAAAATTATCCGTATGATAGTAACCATGTTCAACTAATAAAGAAAGAGAGACATTTGGAATGTAAATTCCTTTGAATGGATACAAGATCCTTTATTCATTTTGAGTCTCATAAGTTTTCACACAAGTTTTGCATTTTTAAGAATATGCAATCATCAATTCATGCTTTTCATGTGAGCATGTTATATGAATTTCATGCTTTGTCATTTGTCATTAGCATGTTATTAAAGAATCATCATGTCATGGAGATAATCATAGGTCATTCAAATCATACTTCCAATGTAAATCTCCTAGTCCAAAAATGCATGTTTGAACATAAATATGACATGGATTGTAGACAAGCAAGGTTCACACTTATGGAATTTTAAAACATATATACATATGTACAACCAAGCTTACTCAAGCAATTAAAAGAAGAGGCATAAGATATTTCAAATTTTTTTTTTTTGCAAGATACAAGAATGCAAAATAGCTCTCTTTGCTTGAGTTCCCCATATGGGGTCAATCATAGAACATCACTCCACAAGACATACCCCAATAGATCTACTAAGAGTTTTAAATCGAGTAGCATCTAAGGGTTTAGTAAATAGGTCCGCAAGTTGATCATTAGTACCTACATGTTCAAGTACTATGCATTTATTTTCAACAAGCTCTCTAATGAAGTGATGGCGGATGTCAATATGCTTAGTTCTAGAATGTTGCACCGGATTCTTGGAAATATTAATGGCACTCATGTTATCACAAAAGAGAGTGAGAGTACCTTGGTTGAATCCGTAATCCACTAGCATTTGCTTCATCCACATAAGTTGAGTGCATCCACTCCCCGCGGCTATGTACTCGGCTTCCGCCGTGGACAAGGAAATCGAGTTTTGCTTCTTGCAAAACCACGACACCAAGTTGTTGCCTAGAAAGAAGCAACCGCCCGATGTGCTCTTCCTATCATCACAATTTCTTGCCCAATCCGCATCACTATATCCTACAAGACTAGGATTAGTGTCAAATGAGTACCAAATCCCATAGTTGGAAGTCCCATTTACAAAGCGAATGACTCTCTTAACCGAAGAGAGATGGGACTCCTTGGGATCGGATTGGTACCTAGCACAAACTCCTACACTAAAAGATATATCGAGCCTACTTGCGGTCAAATAGAGCAAGCTCCCTATCATGCCACGATATAAGGTTTGGTCCACACTTTTACCGCTAGCATCCTTGCTTAGCTTCAAAGTGGTGCTCATAGGAGTGTCACAATGTTTGGCTTTTTCAAGACCAAACTTCTTCACAAGGTTTTTGGCATATTTGGCTTGGGTTATGAAGATCCCATTATCAAGTTGCCTAATTTGCAAACCTAGGAAGTAATTAAGCTCACCAACAAGACTCATCTCAAATTCATGAGACATAACATCAACAAATTGTTGGACCTTGGTGTTGTTGGTGGAGCCAAACACTATGTCATCGACATATATTTGAGCTATGAAAAGCTCATCATTGTCTCTCTTGATGAATAGTGTCTTGTCAACACTACCTCTTGTGTAGTTATTGTCAACAAGAAATTGAGTGAGGCGCTCATACCAAGCCCTCGGTGCTTGTTTCAACCCATATAGTGCCTTCTTGAGGCGATAGACATGGTTGGGGTGGTGAGCATCCACAAACCCCTTGGGTTGTTCAACAAACACTTCCTCTTGCAAGAAGCCATTGAGGAAGGCACTCTTGACATCCATTTGGTGCAATTTGAACTTGTGCACACAAGAAATGGACAAGAGAAGCCTAATAGACTCTAGACGGGCAACGGGAGCAAATGTCTCCTCAAAGTCGATACCCTCAATTTGAGAGTACCCTTGTGCTACAAGTCTAGCCTTGTTCCGCACTATGTTGCCATCCTCATCGGATTTGTTCCTAAAAATCCATTTAGTGCCTATGACATTAGTGGTCTTAGGCCTAGGAACTAGAGTCCAAACCTCATTCCTTTCGAATTGGTTTAGCTCTTCTTGCATGGCAAGAACCCAAAATTCATCATGTAAGGCTTCTTCAACCTTTTTGGGTTCAATTTGAGAGGTGTAGCAAGTATAGCTAATAAGATTAGCAAGTTGACGTCTAGTCCTAACACCCTCATTAACATCTCCAATAACATCCTCTTTGTTATGGAGTCTTCTAACCCATGGAGCGGGTTCATTAGAGTCCAAGTTAGGAACTCTAGTAATGGGTTGTGTGACTTCATTAGATGTCCCAACATTGGGAGTCACCACAACCCTCTCCAAAGGAGTGTCATCCTCTAGAACATCCTCCTCCTCATGGTCATTAGACTTGAGCCTAGTATCATCAATGACCACATTTGATGATTCCATGACGGTTCGAGTCTTCAAGTTGAAAACTCTATAAGCTTTACTATTCAAGGCGTAGCCAATAAAGATACCCTCATCACTCTTAGCATCAAACTTGCCAAGTTGATCACGGTCATTTAAAATGTAGCATTTGCTTCCAAATGTGTGGAAGTAGCTAACATTTGGCTTCCTACCCTTCCATAGCTCATAGGAGGTGTTTCTAGAACCGGGCCTTAGGAACACACGATTTCCTATATAGCAAGCCGTATTGATGGCTTCGGCCCATAGGTTCCTAGGGACATTGTTGCTAAGCAACATCACTCGGGCCATCTCTTGGAGGACCCTATTTTTCCTCTCAACAACTCCATTTTGTTGAGGTGTCCTAGGAGCCGAAAACTCATGGGAGATGCCTAAGCTATCACAAAAGCTTTCAAAAGAGGCATTCTCAAACTCTCTCCCATGGTCACTTCTAATCCGTTTAATGCTTCTAATGTTAGATTTCATTTCATTTTGTAATTTAGTACAAAGCATTTTAAACTTATCAAAAGTTTCGGATTTTTCTCTAAGAAAGTATGTCCATGTAAATCTAGAGAAATCATCAACACATACAAAAATGTATCTCTTTCCACCCAAACTTTCGGTTTGCATGGGACCCATGAGGTCCATGTGGAGAAGCTCAAGAGGCTCCTTGGTGGTGAGATACTTACCCTTTTTGTGCATGCTTTTAGTTTGCTTTCCTTGTTGGCAAGGTCCACAAACACCATTGGCTTTCTTCCCAAGCTTAGGGAGGCCACGCACACACTCGAACTTTCCAAGGGTCCGTAGATCCCTAAAGTTCATGTGGCCAAGTCTTTCATGCCACAACTCAATTTGCTCATCCATGGACACATTGTTTGAGACTATTCTAGCTTCAAGACAATAGCAATTGTCGCTAGATCTCATACCTTTCAATAAGGTTTGTCCATCGGGCTTTAGGATTGAGCAATCATCTTTACAAAACAAGACGGAATATCCTTCATCACTTAGATGTGAAATGCTTATTAAATTGGCTTTCAAGCCATCAACAAATAAAGCATCGGATAAGGAGGGTAATCCGGGAACGGAAATGGTTCCTTTCCCTACAACTTTCTTTTTAGATCCATCACCAAAAGTGACATATCCACCTTCCTCCATAACAAGAGTCTCGAAGAAACTCTTGTTTCCCGTCATGTGCCTAGAGCACCCACTATCTAGATACCAAAAATTAGAAGAATTTGCCTTCAAGGCTATTTGAGCAACATGGCAAACAATGTCATTCTTTCTAATCCACCTAGAAACAATCTTAGCTTTCTTAGTGGTTTTTGGTATATGGGCTCTAGATGTCCTAGGATCATGCATAATAGTATTATCATTCCTAGGAACATGCATCATGGCTCTTTTCTTTTTCTTCTCTATCATGCTTCTAGTTTTGCACATTTTTATATATCGAAAGCAATGTGGTCTAATATGACCATCAAATCCACAAAAATGACATATTGGAGTGAAATAAGGAATCATACCTTGTCCTTGTCTTTGTGGATGAAAGGGTTCAATCCTTCTTCGTTGTTGAACCGGTCTTGGTTGCTTCCTAGCTTGAGGTTGCATGATAGGTCTCTTTCCTTTGTGAGCCATTTGAGGAGGAATGTTGGCTTGAGAGACCCTAGGGGGTTGAGCTTGAGGTTTCCTTCTTGGACCCATCTTCACTTGTGCATTAGAGCATTGTCCTACTTCTAATTTCTTTCTAGGAGCTTGCACAAATGAAGTTTCTTCTTTCTTCAAGCTCTTGACAAACACGGTCTTGTTAGAGGTAGAGATCTTCTTGTCATCTTCATACCCAAGACCCCTCTTGTCACATGGACTCTTTCCAACACCAAGCATATGGTCAAGCTTCTTGGTGCTAGAATCCATCCTAGTCATAGAATTTCTAACTTCTTCAAGCTCACTCTTTAGACTTTCTTCATTCCTCCTAGATAAAGCTAACTCCTCTCTTAGCTTATCTTCTATCTTCTATCTTCTTGAATTTTTCCACTTGTTCACCTAAGTGGTCATTATGAGATGCAAGCTCAAGATTTTCTTCTCTCAACATCTTGATCTTTCTTGTGCTCTTGATTGCTAAATCATTAAACTCGGCATGGCATTTAGCAAGCACCTTTTTCTCCACAAAACTACTTATGGAGTTAGATGAGGAATCACTTTCTTCTTCACTTGAGTCATTTTCCTCTTGACTCATTTCCTCTTTCTCACTACCACTTTTGCTCTTATGTGAGGAGGCAAAAGCTAGGAGGTTAGCCATGAGCTCTTCTTCACTTGAAGACTCATCTTCCTCATTGGAGTCATCACTACTCCCACTCCAAGTGGCGGCCATCACTTTGCTCTTCTTCTTATCATTGTGATTAGCACATTCGGGGGCAAAGTGACCAATCCCACCACATTCAAAGCATCGGACCCCTTTCCTTTCGGTCCTCTCTTGTCTAGGCTCAAACTTCTTGAAGGAACTCTTTTTCTTCAAATCTTGTCCTCTTGACCCAAATCCCTTCTTCTTCTTGAACCCCATAACCTTGTTGAACCTTTTCACAAATAAGGCAAGGTCTTCATCCGATTCATGCTTTGCCTCCTTTGCATCCTTAGATGCTTTCAAAGCTATTCCTTTAGACTTCTTAGGAGGAGTAATGGTGCTAGGAGCCTTCCTAGACTCATATGCAAGGAGACGCCCAATCACCTCACTTGGCTTCATATCCATGTAGCCACTATTTTCTTCTATGGCCGTCACCTTGGATTCAAACCTATCGGGGAGAGATCTCATAATTTTTTGCTTGACTCTCATATCCGAATACGGGTCTCCGAGTTGATGGCTTTGATTTACAATATCCATCAATTTGATTTCGAAGTCATTGAAGCATTCATCCTCTCCCATCCTAAGTAGCTCAAACTGAGTTTGGAGGACTTGAAGCTTGGACTCCTTCACCACCTCGGTTCCCTCATGTGCAACTAGAAGGATGTCCCATGCCACTTTGGCAATCTGAGTATTCTGAATAAACTTGTACTGATTCTCATCCATAGCACACATAATGGCATGCATAGCCTTCCTATTCCACTTAGAAGCCTCAAACTCTTGCGCGTTCCATTGCGCCTTAGGCTTCAAAACATCTTGTCCTCCACCATCGGGAGTCATCATAGGGAGATCATATCCGTCTTCCACCGCCATCCATGCACGGTCATGAATTTGGCATATGTAGGATTCCATCTTCCCTTTCCATTGGGAATAGTTCAATCCGGTAAGAAGTGGAGGCCTTGTGCTAGAAGCTCCTTCGTGGCCACCACCATTTCCACCGTTTCCACTCATAGTGTTTATGAATGAATGAAATGAATGCAAATGTATGAATGATCAAAAATCACACAAAATGCAAAACACACCAAAATAAGCAAGGATCACCTATGTATGTCTAGGAACCCGCTCTGATACCAATTGAAACAAATAATAGCACGGTGTGTATAAAGCTATCTAGAGGGGGGGTGAATAGATTTTACGCTTTTTACCCAATTTTTCGTGTTAGTCAAAATTACAAAAATGCCCTCAAGATAATATAACCAAGCAATTGTAATATGGTGCGGAAATTAAAACAACACTTGGTTTTTACGTGGAAACCCTCACGGGAAAAACCACGGGCTATGTAAGTAAGCCACACTCGAACCTCGAATCCACTAAATGTGCAAACGATTACAACCTAATCCCGGAAGTAATCACACACCTACCTAATCCCGGTATGAGTGAACCTAGTCCAATTTGCTTGCGTTCTAAGCAACCTAATCCCGGATGCTACACACAAGACTTACTTTCTCTTTGAAGAGAATACAACCCTAAGTGAATATATGTGAATATCCAAAATGCAACATAGAGCAAGGGAAACCCTATATGCTTATCTAAGATGATTAATATGCAATTAAGTATAATCCTAGATATCAAAACTAAATGACATGTCAATTAGTTTAGCTAATCAATATTAAGCACAAAACCTAATATGCAAGCACAATATAAAATCTCAAACATACATCATACTCATCTCAATATTGTATCTAAAGCATACAAAATAACAAACAAGTAATTAATTGAGATTGCTAGATAAGAGAAACACAAAACATGTAAGATATTAGTGAAAAGCTTACCAAGCAAAGTATGATGAAGATTCCATGCTAGATGACATCTAGATGATCTAAGATGATGCTAGATGATGATTGATGATCATGAAAAAGTGTTTGAGAATCAAGAATGGAGTTCTTGGAATTTTTCTTCTCTTTGAAAAATATCCTAAGTATGAATTCTGAATATGAACTCTCTTAATTGACCTAAAGTCAAAGTGGCATATATATAGGGGGCCAAATCAAAGTGTGGTCGTTTAAGTAAGTTTCAAAGAAACGCGCCAATCGGCGGTTTCAAACGGCGGCCAGGCCGCCGTTAATGACCGCCGAATTGAGCTCGTGAAGAACAGAGCATAAACGGCGGTTCATTCGGCGGTTTCGTGACCGCCGATTCCAACCGCCGAAACAGAACAGAGAGATTAAAATCAACCAGGTATGAACGGCGGTTTCTAACGGCGGTTTCATGCCCGCCGTTTCAACCGCCGAATTAGACTGAGAGATAAATCAATCAGGTCTTGAATCGGCGGTTTAGAACGGCGGTCGTGACCGCCGATCTTAACCGCAGAAAAGCTTCAGACCAATCTGGACTGAAACGGCGGTTTCATTCGGCGGCCAGGCCGCCGATCATAACCGCCGATCACCTAGATAGGTGAAAACCAAGGAGAAGCCAAGGGCATTCTCCATAGGCGGTCCTCGCGCTAAACCAAGCACATTCTCGTGCATGCGCGGACGTTTCCGAAAGTTATCGGGAAACGAATTAACACAACAACAAGACACAATAACACACAACAAAATATAATAAATAAGTGCAAGTGTGAATTGTGACAAATGAAGAGAATGCACACATATGCAATGAATGTTTAGTGTGTGTGTGCTTCTAAATCTCTTCAAAGAAAGGTAAGCACATAGAAATTTACCTTCGGTGCTTATCAACACGAGGTCTTCAAAGGGCTTCGAACAAGAAGACCGATACTTAGGCTACCCTTACAAAGAACCCCCACATATGGTTTGATCACGAAATAAGCCAATTAAAAACAATGGGAATCCTTACAATTTGCCTTGTAAAAGGTGGAAGTCTCTTTCAAAGTGAGTGAAGCTTTGTTTAGAGCAAGAAGACTTGGCTAGGTAAGTGTTCCGGATAGCCAAGCAAGAAGTCTTAGTTAGGATCAAGGGGATCTAGATAACTACGCAAGAAGTCTTAGCTAGGAGTGTAATACTCCAGATGGTTGAGCTAGGGAAGCTTAACTAGGATCTTTGTGATCTGGATAGCTAAGCAAGAAATCTACCTAGAGACGTGAGCGTCTTGGATAGGAAGTTGCTTTCTAGAGACATGAGTGAAGTGTCTTGGATAGAAAGTAGGCAAAGTGATTCATTAGGCCCGAGGGTAGAATATGGGTTGATAGCTTAGAGAGTGTATCTTAGGATTGGTCATGTCTTTGAGTGTGTATCTCCTTTTCGTCATAGTGGATTACGGTTTACCGGTGGTTGTGGATTCAATCTGTGGATGTTTCCTCTTCGAAGGTTTTACCACGTAAAAATCAATGTGTCAAATGTCTCTATCTCTATCTCTATCTCTCTATATTTGTATGTATGATCAATATATCTCGTTTAAGATCTTCATTTCCTCACATCCTTGTAAACAATATTTTTGTAGAGAAAGAGATGCACACATTATTTGTTGAATTAACATGTGTTTCTTGTATCTTGTAAGTGTTTGAACTTCTTATCTTGTGATATTCTATATTAAGTTGTAAAGTTTTACTTAGTGAACTTGCATTGTAATATTCAAAGTACAACTTGTGGAATTTGCTCTTTATTGAATATACTTGTATATGAGATACATTATTTCTTGGTATTTGTTTTGTAGACTAAGGGTGGTGAATTGAGCATACATGTGTTAATTGTTTTCTCATAACAATCATGTTAAAGGTTAATTTATATGCTCACCAAGGTTTTGACATAAGTCACGAAAGAGTTTTAAAATTAGAGTGTCAACCTATTCACCCCCCTTCTCTAGGTTGTTATGCACGAGAGCTCCACTGCCATCTCTATCGCCAACTATGTTTTAACCCTCATACTATGACAACTGAAAGTCTCCATTGTATACTCATTACGTGTTTATTTTCAATAAAGTGAGTTATATATATAATCTCTACTGATATTATATTGTGATTCATCGTCGTTGTATTTAATTTGTTTTATTGAGTGCTCATAGGTATTGAACTACGTGATATCTCTCCGACTGTGATCTACCCCGATTTCAGTCATAAGAATTGTTAATTGGAAATTCACCACAGTGACAATTTTCTATTAACACTTTTGGCGCCATCTGTGGGAAACTTACTCCTATATCATTTACAAAAGCTACCTAGCTCTACCCCGAAGACACAGAAGATAGGATTCCGATCCTCTTAAAGTAGCCCGGCCCATCGGGACCCCATTCCCTCACTTCCACTCAGAGAAACCAAAGGAATGGAAGGGGATCTAGAAGCCATATCCCTGCACCGGTTCCTCCACCCAATGCGAGCTCCACGCCCTAGGAAACCGCGGTCCAGGAGATAAATCGGGATACTATGGAACAGCATGCTGCTGTCTATGTGGAAAGCATCCACCTCCGAATGATCACCTAAGGGATACCCTTCAAAGCACTTAGGCTCGTAGGAGAAGCTGGACCGAGTACCTGGGTACTAGTTTTTGACAGACTCTGACCGCCACTGCCAGTTCCAAGTCATCCTGGAGATTTCAGACCTTGACAGGTGAAATTTGCATTTGACATTCCTCCCAGAAAGAACTAGCCAGCGACTAAACCAGCGGTAGAAAATAGGGCTCCATAGCCCGATGTTGGTGGTAGTACCAGACCCAATAGAAATTCACAAGGTTGTCGACCTCAGAAGGAGGAACGTAGGGAGGCAACCGTGGTATCCGAAACTTCGGATAATGAAGACTCAATAGCCCGATCCAGGCACGATGGGTTCAAGCGCCTTGAAGACCAAATGACCAAAATGGCAAAGGAACTCGAGGAGCTAAGGAAGGGGAAGCATCAGAGTACCCGAAAGAATCCCTTGGGGGAAATGAATGCACCCTTCTCCAGGAGAATCAAAGAAGTAGAGTTACCCCTCGAATTCAAGATGCTAGCTGAAAATTATTTTGGATCGGAATACCCATGAGCCACATGAAGAGTTTTGTCCACCAAATGGAGGTCCATAATGCTACCCGGTCAGCGATGTGCAGGATGTTCCCTTCCACTCTGACAGACTGTGCCAAGACCTGGTTCAGAAAGTTACCTCTAAGTAGTGTGGATTCTTTTACAAAGCTTACTACAGATATTTGTGCTCAGTTTCAGGGGATCAAACCTTGTTCTAAGGACCCCGTCCTACTCCAGTACGTGATCCAGGAGCAGGGTGAGACACTGAGATCCTATGTAGAGAAGTTCCACAAAGAAGTGATCTAGATGGGAGTGTTTGCCGAGAAGGAGACCTCGGCTAATTTTAGAAGAAACCTGTGGGCTGGCAGATTATTTCGGTCATTTGCCAAACATCCATCTGAGACTTACCAAGAAGCCTTGACAAGGCATTGGAACAGGTGGACATAGTGTTAGGATTATGCTCAATAGCAAAAGTGTAATATTGTTTTTGACAATCTTTTCATATTAATAAAGTGATTTCTGATTTAAACAAATCTTATAGCATTTATAGATTGAATATTATAATTGTCAAAAGTAAATGATCGTAAGGTCAAAAGACTATGAGAAAAGAAGAATTGTTCGTACATCTAGATATGTATGAGGTAGACACAATTCTTTAGTTAGTCTTGAATAATGTTCACAACTTAAGTTAAAGGTTGGGCACCTTTATCTTGTTAAAGTTGTAGAATTCTTTTGCTAGCATTTGAGTGGGATCAAATGAGTTATGATGAGTCTAAAATCATTGGAGGGTCTTCGAGTACGTAAAAGAATCTAGTGCACTGGGTGCATTGAACTGGATCACAATGAAATACTTTATCTAGAACCGTTAATAGATAATAGACTTTTTATTATCAGGACAATCGGAGAGTCTATCTTAATCCTGAGATAAATGATAGACTTATGGTTGCAAGTGATATCATTTAAGTTATCAATGAGTACGATTATATAGCATAGTCTATCCTCGATAGTTTGGTGATATTCATTTGTTAATCGATAGAAGACTTCATTTATAGATATGGACATCGTGGCTCCATTTATTAAATGTGAGTAGAATATCATCATATGGATGTTTTGAGGCATTGGATATTGAATCTTAACGTTAAGTTTTCGATAGAGTCTGTTGAAACATGGCTTCTGAACAAGTCAAAATATCCAAGTTCAAAATGTGGTCATATGAGTAAATATGGTAACTTGAAGAGCTATAGGTGGTCTATGAGCTCTTGGCAATTACTGATATTCTTCACGAGGATACACCATCTCCAATAAGATTGTCTAGGGTACGAATGAGAAATATTTACTTATTCTATCTTTATTTAAGAGTTCAATTTTAGCTCTTTAGTGGAATGAGTTAAAATTAATAGATCGGACCTAAGTGAATCATTTGTTGATTGTGATTAGGTTATGTCTATTGAAGCTTAAATTTAGATAGCCCGCCAAGATCCCCAATCCACACGGACTTGCATGGATCACTTGATATATTCTACCGAACCAATTTATGGGTCCATCTAGAATTGTATTTAATATATTAAGAATATAATTTGCACATTATTTATTTAATGGGCTGATCAATTATATTAATATATTAATGAAAGGCATGTGGGCTTGTTTCTTTTAGTAAGAATGGGTCTGGTTCACATGTGGGCTTTTTAATTAAAGTCCATTGGATTAAATAAAAGAAGAAAATAATATATGACCCATGTATATGTATGTGGGGCAGCAAGGCTAATATATTATTTTATTTTATTATTTGATTAAATGGGAATTAATTAATTGATTGATTAATTATTTAATTAAAAATCAAAATCTTTTTCTGACTAGGAAATATGTTTCTTAGTATTATACTATTCTGGTAGTATAATGAGAATAAAAGACTTTATTTGATAAGAAGATAAATAAAATGATTTTATTTATCTAGTCAAATTAGGAAGTCTTTGATATAGTCACAAATACACTAAAGAGTTGGATTATAGTTTAGAATTCTAAAAAAATCTACCTAGGGTTAGGATTTAAGTCAAAAGACATAAATCCTACATGGTAAAGGATTTCGGCCTCAATATATAGATATATATGAAATATATATGGTAATTAGCCAGATATATATATATATATATATACAGAAATTCTATTATCAGTTCAAACTGACAAAAGTTATATCACTTCCTTGTATGTGGGCCACTGGATTTAAATACTTTGACTTGGTTGTATGCACTTGTCAGTCAAAGTATTTAAATCCAGTGGTCCACATACAAGGAACTGATATAAATTTTGTCAGTTCGAACTGATAATAGAAAAATCGTATATATATATATATATATATATATATATATATATATATATATATATTTATTATATATTATTTATATAGATATATATATATATTGAAATAGCATGCATAATTGATGGGATGCAGAATTCGCTATATATTAGGATATATATATATATTATTTATAAGGAGAGCATAATTGGTGGAACATATATATTATATTCAGCAAGCAATTCGTACGACACACATATATTTATATATATATATTATATTGATAAAAGGAAAACCCTAATGCAAGGCTTGATAGTTTTTTCTTCTGCTTGAGAAAAAATAGAATCCAACTCTAGAGATTAGTGTGAGAATTCGGTCTAGAGGAAAAGAGAGAAAAGTTTGTTCTTATTTCGATAGTGCACTAGTAACTTTTATATCAAAAGGTTTTGTGCACAATTTCGAATAAAGTTCATGTGAGTTTCGATCTAACGATTGTGAATTCAAAAGTGACCGGAACATTCGTTGTAGCCTCTTGGAATTTATTGTGACTAACGAAAAAGAAAAAGTTTTGTTAATCCATCCTCAGGTACATAATTCAAAGAGAAGGGAGACCACGCTCCTAGGTGATTCACGTTCGTGATTGGATTGGAAGATCTTGCGGATTACCATCGACGCAATGTCAATTGGATCACGCGACAAAGGTATGATATCTTTAGTATTATATGTTAATTAATTAGAGGGTTAAGGTTCAAATTATGGAAAAATTTTAAACTATACTAAACTCGATTTTAGTCTCGCTTCCGCTGCATGCAAGTATTTTTCCCTACAATTGGTATCAGAGCCTTGGTTGTACCCTTTAATTGATTAACGTATATATACGTGAATCTATTTCTTTTTATTGTGACTATACATGTTTAAAAAGAGATGGCACTCTAGGTATTCTCATATATAATTACATTGGAATGTATGGATTTATATATGTTATATGTTGTTATAAAGTGAATTGTTATTGCTCAATTTTGATCCTAGAATTTCAATGTATTTTTGTTTCGGAATTGTAACAAGAAGGGTGGCCTATTATTATCACAATTTCCTTCTTGGTAGTTGCTAAGTTTTTTTTATTGTATTAAAATTAAGTGCAGTTTTTTTTATTGTATTAAAATATAGTGCAGTTTTTTTTGTATTAAATACTGCAGTGATTAAAAAAAAAAAAAAACTGCAGTTTTTGATTGTTTTAATAATGTTGTAATACATTCAAGCATCGAAGATTTGAAAACTTGAAGAATTGGAAGCAACTGGAACAAGTTTGGGACCGTGCGCACCATAGCAACATGCATGCGCGCAAGATTGCACGCAGCTGTGCATGTTGGACTGTGGGCTGCGCACGGCAGCCCCATGAAGTGCCATGGGCTGCGCATGGCAGCCCTTGTTGGGGTTGTGGAGTGCGCACGCCCATAGGGGCAGCCATGGGATGCACAAGTGATCGGTGGCCGCTTGAAGACTTGTTCGTCAAGAAAGGAGTTTTTTGTATTCCAAACAAATGTAATTTACTTGTTTTTCTAGGATGGATCAAAATTGTGGCTATTTATTTTGCGTAAATATTACAATATTTGTTATTGTGTGATGACATGTCATATAGAATAGGAGTGCCACTCATATATCTCTTTTAGTATGAACATGCATTGAATGATTTAGGTATCTAAATTGGCATCTAGATAACTTGGTAAATCCATTCTATGGGATTTAATCACACGCCTTAAATAATTGAGTGGGAGAAGGTGTTTTGCAACACCTATGGCCTCCAAGGTTAGTTGAGCTTTATTATTTATTGGTAATCCCCCCCAAGGGGCGTCCATGAATGGAATTTAGCAACATACTTCCTTACAAGGATAGACTAGACAATTGACTCAAACGAGATCTACTCCCCAATGAGGGATTTTCGTGAGAGAAAATATTGAGGGTCGATATCTTGGTAACACACTCAATGTGATTTTATTGATATCCTCCCAAGAGTTCTTGTCAATAAAATCACAAGGCTAAAATTGAAAACGCTGGTTGTTATGTTAACAATTAGGTGGGACCTAGTCCAACTAGTAAATGGTACGTACTCCCAAAGGAGGCGTAACATTTATGGGTGTTGGATCACCGTTGAATTTTTATGATTGAGTTATTTATTTAAATCAAGATAAATATTCGAAAGTGCTTTACCATGATTATTTACTCATATATAATTTTGTTTTATTAAGAAATCATGACCCCATCCCTAATGATCATCCTAAAAGATAAATATTTTAACTAGTGATAATTATGTCACATGGAAAAGGAAATTTGGGTTGTTGCTGCAAGCTGAAAAACATAAGTTTGTTCTGACTACTCCTAAAAACCACCTGCTCCCACTAATGAATCTAATGTGATGCAAATAGACGAGTATGAGTAGTGGAAGACCTCGAGTGATATGGCCAAATGGCTACCATCTCCGACGTGTTACAATAGCAGCATGAAGGAATGGGGTCTGCTGCTGATATGATGATGTCTCTAGAAGAGATTCATATGGTTGGTAAAGTTGCTACTGTTAAGACCCGTCAGAAGGTCAAGGAAACAGAAGAAAAAGCAACTTGGGCCTACCAAGAAGGAGACTAAGAAAGTAACCAAGATCAAAAGGAAGTGCTTCTTTTGTGGTGAAAAGAGATATTGGAAAAGTAATTGCCCAAAGTCTCAGAATAAGAAGGAACAAGGTAATGTGAGTTATCTTGAAACATGTTTACTGGCAGATTCTACAGATTCTTGGATTGTAGACTTAGTAGCCAATAATCATGTTTGTTATTCCTTATGGGGGTTTCAAGAAAGGAGAAGGCTGAATAAGAATGAAATCAACTTGCGTTTAGGCAACAGAGCGTTGGTGTTTGCTAGTGCAGTGGGAGATATTAGAGTTAATCTAGATTCTAGTAGGCATTTAGATTTGATAGACATTTATTATGTACCTCAATTCAAGAGAAATTTAATTTTCAGTTTCTTGTTTAAATAAATTTGAATATTCGATTACTTTTAATAAATTTTTTATTATTAGTAAAGATGACAAATTTGTTTGCAAAGGTACATTGGAAAATGGTCTATTATATTTACATAGAAATATCTCTCACTTGTTAGACACAGAATTAACGCAATCTAACCATAAAAGAGTAAAATTATCATAAGATGAAACCTACCTATGCCATTTGCGCCTAGGTCATATTAACCTTAATAGGATTAAAAGATTGGTTAGTGATGGACCTTTAAGTGACTTAAAGGTTGATGATCTACCAACTTGAGAATCCTGTTTGGAAGGTAAAATGACCAAAAGGTTGTTCAGGACCAAAGGCAGAAGAGCCACTGAATGTTTAGGATTAATGCATACTGATGTATGTGGTCCTATGAGCATTCAAGCTAGAGGTGGATATGAGTACTTCATCACTTTCATAGATGATTATTCGAGATTTGTTTATGTGTATCTCATGAGACATAAGTCGGATGTTTTTGACATGTTCAAAGCATTTAAAGCTGAAGTGGAAGAATCAGCTAGAGAAACACATAAAAATCTTGAGATCTGATCGTGGTGGAGAATATCTATCTGGTGAGTTTCAGCAATATCTTGTTGATAATGGAATTGTTTCTCAGTTTTTTGCACCAGGTACACCTCAACAAAATGGGGTGGTAGAAAGGAGAAATAGAACTTTTTTGGACATAGTTAGGTCTATGTTGAGTTATTCAACACTTCCTATTTCTTTTTGGGGATATGCTACTGCGCATGTGTTAAAAGGAAAGATAGAAAAGATGGAGTCCCGTTCGGAAATATGCATATTTATGGGGTATCCAAAAGAAACTAAGGGATATTATTTCTATAGTCCTTTAGATCTTAAAGTATTTGTTTAAACAAATGCTAAATTTCTGGAAAAGGACTATATGAATGATTTTGTACCAAAAAGTAGAATTGTCCTGAATGAGATGTCAGGAGATACAATTCCACAAGAGGTAACTTAGGTGTTTCAAAGGCATTTGGGTCCGAAATGACGAAAAGAGGACAAAGAAGGTAGAAAAGACATACCCTGTGGGTTCACACACAAAATGCCGTGGGAATTAACCAGCTACAGGAAACCGCGGGCCATTCAATTGTCAATCCGATGAGTTCAGTTCTTTTGTCTCGTAAGAAATTAGCTGTGGAAGGAAGTCGCGGGAACTCCACGTATGAAGCCAGCAAGTTCATTCTCTCTGCCCCACAGGAATAAATCCGCTGTGTAAACCCATCGGACAAGCCAACGAGTTTAGACCTTCCAGAGAGAAATTACCCGCGGAAGGAATCCACGTTGAAAGGGAAAGATCACCCGCGGGCTCGTACTGATCGCGCTACAAATGTTCACATTTAGCGCACCTTTTTCCTTTCTTTTGTTTTTGTTTCCGAGCATTTTTGTGTACATAACGTGTGTTTTGGTTAAGTACAGATAATATACCCTTTCAGGAAGGTGTTTGCATTAAAGTTGGTCAAAAGAGGAGCAAAAACTTTGGAAGAAGGTTTGGCGGGACAAAACCCGTGGCACAAAGTCGCAGCAAGAAGACGGCGAGACTTTAGCCACCAAACAGAAGACCTGAACTAGCTGGAGAATTTACCGCGAGTTCCTCCGATGAGACAAGTCCCTCCAGGTAAAAGGTCTGAAGCCGCCAAGAATCGGGAACGAGTTGGCTAGTTCGTGCCAGTGAGAAAGAAGCCGCCGAAATGAGGACCAGAAGCCGCTAGAACCCACCGCGGGACTTAACCGCGGGTTCGAACCTACGGAAAGAACCCGCCAGAAGCACGACCGAGGGGCAATTATGGCATTTCCATGCCCATTTTGAATGGAAAGACATAAATACACTAGTTTTCAGTGGAACAAGTGTGACAAATATAGCTTAGTAATAGTTTTCTTAGTAGTTAATGGAAATTGCACCATAGTTTTCAGTAGAACAAGTGTGACAAATATAGCTTAGTAATAGTTTTCTTAGTAGTTAATGGAAATTGCACCATAGAATAGAGTAGTTAAGAGATACTTGATCATTTTTTTAAGTGTGATTAGTTCACCCAGCTCTTGAGAGTTACTTGTGATCATCTTGACTTGTATTTGCTGTGGAGAAAGGTGTTGTCCGACCCTGGAATCGATCAAGACTTCAAGGGTTGTATTCCTTTTTCTTTCTCTACACTTATGCTATTTTTAGACATCATGTGTAACTAAACCACTTATGTTGGGGGATTTATGAAAGTAATGATGTAATCTACTTGCTGCCACTCTTCTTGTATGAATCACTTGTGTTTATGTATGCTTAAATGGATGAATCATGACATGTCTCTCATAAACCTTAGAAAGCATGTATTGGTTATTATATAAGAGTTGATGAAATACTATATTCCTAACATTTGAATTGAGTATTGTCCTTCAATAACTCATTGAATAGAGTGTGTTGATTAACAAGAAACTCTTATGAACTCACTCTATCAATCTTAGTTCCAAAGCCAACATTCACTTAATGATTTATCTAAAACTTTCGAGTATATATTGAGTGAGTTGTTGTGTGTGTCTTATTGTATAAATGGAACTTGACTTAGTGATTTTGATCTAAATTGCATAAGAGTGGTTACTTGGAGGTGCATCATTGCTAATTTCATATGTCCCCTGGCATCTTAGCTTATTAATCTTAAATTGTTTTAATCTCGCATTAATTTAGCCTAATAACTATTCAGCAGCGTTAATTCTCACTAGCCGTCCTAATTCTCTATGGGTTCGATACCCTTACTTTGTACACTATACTAGTCTAACGACTTGTACGATTGCAAAGGGTGTAAGACTTGCGCATCCTTTTAGTAGAGTCGAGGTAGGATAGAGTAATTAGTAGTGATATTTGTAGAATCGGTCCGAAGGCATCACATACCGTGGGAAAGAAGCCGTGGAACATACCCGCGGAGGAGTCTGACGAGCTTCAATTGGATCAATTCCAGTCCAAAACAAATCAAATCAAATCAATCCATTTTTGATCCACCTCCCATTATTAGCCTTGGACATAGACAAAAAGACCCTCTTTTGCTTTTGGAAGGCCTCCCCTTTTTGCACAAACCATCCCAATTTACTTCTCTATTAATGACCTCAACCACCACTTAGTGAATATAGCTACTATTACATTCTAGTAAGTTAGATATTTATTCTCTTAGAAAGAAAGAACCAAGTTAGTTTTCTTGGGACTTTCTAGGCAACCAAACACCCACTTTGGTACCTTAGTTAGCTAATCTTAAGTTTGCATAGAAGAAGTTATTGCTTGGATTATAAGGAGGATCACATCTTCATCACAAGAGTTACTCATTGGTGATGTTTTCTTCATTTGCAATCCCTTGTTACTTTGATTCTATGTGTAACTAAATCCCTCTTGTTAGGGGATAGGTGTAATTCTTGTACATGACCTTGTTATATAATCAATCATATTATTTCACTTCTCAAGTTGTGTATTTATTATTTCATTTATGTATGATGGTTGTTGCAACCATTCATCCATTATTTAAAGCACCACATGCTTGAAGTTTTAATATGCTTTAAAGACCATTATTGCATAGGACACTTATGCCATCTATGTGGTAGAGATTCACTAATCTTGTGAATTCTTACCAACACCTTTGAGTAAACCTCCTTTAAATCACTCCTCTACTCTTAGGTTGTGATTAAAGTGAAGGATTTAGTGCCTTATAATTGATATGATAGATCTATGCTTATGGTCCTTGTGAATGAGCTTAATGAATGATTAATTAGCTAATAGGTTGTAACTTGAAAGAATCTTTCCCCTAGCAATCTTTTAATCTAGTGTTGAAATCAAGAAGTTGTAGTTCTTAATCTTAATCAATTGCAATCTTAATTTAGTTAATGTTTAGATCACCTTAGTTAATAAATTTGGCATTTTAGTAGAGTTAGTTTCAAGAGTTATTACTTTCTAGCTATGTTAACGTAAATCTACGCTCTCGTGGGAACGACAGCCCATACTCGTGCACCCTATACAAGTTGAACGACTCGTGCACTTGTGAAGGGTGAAACACTTTTGCGTCCCTTTAGTATAACCGAGGTAGAATAGCGTAGGCATTAGCAATCTTTGTAGAACAGGTTAAGGCGTGTCATGAAGATAGGAGGTGCACTGGATTATGAGGCCAGGAAGAACCTAGTAAAGCTCCTTAAAGAATACAATAACATTTTTGCTTGGAGTCATGATGAAATGCTAGGTATCCCTCTCAGCTTAGTCGCTCACAGGTTGGTAGTAGATGCGACCTTCAAGCCAGTCAAATAGAAGCGGAGGCACTTCAATGCCGAGCGGAATGCCGCGGTGTATGAAGAGGTAGATAAGCTCTTGAAGGCCAGATTCATTAGAGAATCCTGCTACCCCGAATGGATCGCAAATGTGGTCATGGTAACCAAATCAAAGGGGAAGTGGCGTACGTGCGTGGATTACACCGACCTCAACCGGGCCTACCTAAAGGATAGCTTCCCTCTACCTAAGATAGACCAATTGATTGATTCCATTGCAGGTAACAGGCTCTTAAGCTTCATGGATGCTTTTTCAGGCTATAACTAGAACATGATGCACCCCGTCGATTAAGACAATACCAGCTTTATCACTGAGCAAGGCCTCTATTGCTACAAGGTAATGCCATTTGGTCTTAAAAATGCTGGAGCCACTTACCAGAGTTTGGTGAACAAGCTGTTCAAGCAACATATAGGAAGGTCTATGGAAGTATATATAGACAACATGATCACTAAATCTATGCTGGGGCCTTGGTGAAAGAATGTAGTGACGGGGTCCAGAGACCAATCTACTATGTGAGCCGCGCTCTGACCAAGTCTGAGAAAAACTACACCCTTCTGGAGAAGCTCGCCTACGCACTAGGGACTATAGCCAGAAAGCTTTGGTCTTACTCTCAAGCTCATACCATTGTAGTAGTGACAGATCAACCACTGAGATAGTTCCTCAAGAGGCCAAATGTATTAAGCAGGTTGGTCCTATGGGCCCTAAAGCTCACCCAGTATAATATAAAATACAAGGCACGAACAACAATCAAGGCTCAGGCCTTGGCCAACTTCGTAGTAGAATTCAGCACGACCTCTAATCTGGATACCACCGCGATCCCAAACCCGGCTCCAGAATCCCCGGAATGGCCCGTTGATTGCAAGGCCTAGATATTATACACAGATGGAGTGTCAAATCAGGTAGGCTGTGGGGCAGGGATTGTCCTTACTGATCTAGAAGGGATCGAATGCAGCTACTATTTCAGGTTTGAGTTTAGAGCCACCAACAATGAGGTGGAGTATGAAGCCTTGTTAGTAGGGATAAAAGTAGCTGAAGAATTGGGGGCGGATTTCCTCCTGGTTAGGAGTGATTCACAGCTAGTAATCAACCAAGTGTCTTGTTTGTACCAGGTGAAGGGTGACAACATGGTAGCGTACCTAAAAAAAGTCTGGGAAACAGCAACAAGATTCAATGGTATGAAGATGGAACAGATTCCTCGAGAAAAGAATCATTGAGCAGATGTCTTGGCCAAGATTGCTGCAACCGAAGGACAAACATTGCCCAGAGAGGTACCACTCTAATTGATACCACGATCCAATATAGCTAGAGGAGTAGAAGTGATCCCAGTCAACTGGTTACCATGCTGGATGGATCCTATAGCTGACTATTCCAAAATGATACTCTTCCTACAGATCCGGATCAAGCACGTAAGCTCAAAAGGACTACTACCCGGTACTGCCTAGTAGAAGGATACCTTTACCGTAAAGGAAAATCCCTTCCATTACAAAGGTGTCTACATCCGGATGATGCACAATGGGTGCTAAACGAGGTACACACAGGGGACTGTGGCAACCATGTGTCAGGTGAGACCCTGGCTTACTAAGTTCTTAGAATGGGCTACTTTTGGCCTACTTTGCATCAGGATGCAAAGTAGTTTGCGTAATCCTGTGAACCTTGTCAAAAGATAGCAAATCTCCACCACTTACCTCCGGAAAGGCTCGCTTCAATCAGCACACCTTACCCCTCTGCCATCTGGGGGCTAGACCTTATTGGGCCACTTCCCATTGCTCCTGGTCAAGCCAAGCATGCTGTAGTGGCAATAGATTACTTTACCCGGTGGGTGGAAACAAAGTCCCTTACCCAGATAACTGAGGCAAACACCACGAGCTTTGTCAAGGAAAACATTGTCTGCCGATTCGGTACCCCGATGGCCATAATAACTGATCTGGGTAAACAGTTTAACAATGCAAAAATTAGGGAATTCTGTGAAGAGCGGGATATCAACCTCTGTTTTGCATCAGTGGCTCATCCTCAGACTAATGGATTGGTGGAAGCTACCAACAAGACCATCAAGAAGCTCCTGAAGAAGAAGCTTTAACAGAAGAAAGAGAAGTGGGCTGAAGAACTCCCAAATGTGTTATGGGCATACCGGACTACCAAAAGGACTACAACTGGGGAAACCCCCTACTCATTGGCTTTTGGAATAGGTGCAGTCTTACCCATCGAACATAGACTAACATCTTTCAGGGTCCAACACTTTGAACTAGAAGACAATGAAACAAAGTTGAGAGCCAGTTTAGACCTCATCGAGGAGAAGCAGGATAGGGCTGTAGAACGGGTAGCAGTGTACCAGAGCAAGATAGCTCGATGTTTCAATATAAGGGTGAAGACTCGAAACTTTAAAAAAGGAGATTGGTCCTTAGGAAGGTAACCCAGAATACCCGTAAGAGGTCTGACAGGGTACTAGCCCCCAATTAGGAAGGTCCATACCTAATAAAAATGATGGTTCAAAGGGGGGCCTACAAACTAGAAGATATGGATGGATACCCGGTAGACCACACCTGGAATACCGATCACCTCAAAAGGTTTTACCCTTAGAGCTTGAAGAAAAATTTATTTCGGTTGGTATATCTCTAAATGTGTACCCCGAGTTTGCTTTGTATCGCTTGAGAAATTCAATAAAAGTTAGTTTTTTCTCCTACATGATTCTCTTGAGTTCGCCTCGCAAATTTCACCATAACTGATTGCCTCAAGACCAGGAAGAGCCATATAGCACTTCTACTGCCTTGGTCGGGGTATACCCTCCTCTAGAAAGGATTTGATGCATAAATGCCTAAGCGGCGTAGTCGCCTACCAGACTAAGGATCCGGATTCATGGCCCTAATTGCCTATCGCATCCTCAAGACCAAGATAGCCTATACGGACCTCTTGAAGCCTCGGACGGGGAATACCCCTCTCCAGGAAAACTTGGTGCTAAAATAGCCTTGGTTGCCTACTAGGACAGATCGCCTAAGGATCAGGATACCTTATCAAGATACCTGATACCTTACTTTGCCATACATTATATATATATATATATATATATATATATGAAAACCTAGGGCTAAAGTGGCCTTGGTTGCCTACCATGATAGATCGCCAAAGGATCAAAATACCTTATCAGGATACTTTATACCTTGCTTCGCCATACACACGTGTAAAAACTCCAATGATAAAAGAAACCTTGGTTGCCTACCAAGATTGGTTTAAAGCCGGGATTCCCTATGCATGAGGTATCAAGTACTCTATTTTATAGTGTCCTGATTTGACAATCCAAACAACCTTGCCCTCCTACTGGGATCGACTTACCAAGTGAAACAAATTATAGCACGGTGTGTATAAAACTATCTAGAGGGGGTGAATAGATTTTAAGCTTTTTACCCAATTTTTCGTGTTAGTCCAAATTATGAAATTACCCCTAAATAGATAAAGCAATAAATCAAGTATAAAATGCGGAAATTAAATAACACTTGATTTTTACGTGGAAACCCTCACGGGGAAAAACCACGGGCTAGTAAGTAAGCCACACTCGAACCTCGAATCCACTAAATGTGTAAACGATTACAACCTAATCCCGGAAGTAATCACACACCTACCTAATCCCGGTATGAGTGAACCTAGTCCGATTGCTTGCGAATTAAGCAACCTAATCCTGGTCACAACACAAGACTTAATTCTCTAAAAAGAGATTGACACCCTAAGTGAATATATGAATATTCAAATGCAACATAGAGCAAGGGAAACCCTATATGCTTATCTAAGATGATGAATATGCAATTAAAAACAATCCTAGATATTAAAGCTAAATGACATGTCAAATAGCATAGATAATCATAGATTAGGGAAACCTAGATATCTATCATAAAAACAACACTCAATCAAATCAACACAACAATATCTATCTTGAATATTAGATTATAATCTAAGAACAATAAAGTAATAAAAGAGATGCCATAATAAATTAAACACTAATTATGTATGATAATAGTGAAAAACTTACCAAAGCAAGTGTGATGATCAAAGACCCATGCAAGCAAGCATCCTAGATATGCTAGAGAATGCTAGATAAACTTTGATGCAAATGGATTTTGGTTTGAGTGTTTGATGAGCAAACTTGATTGCTTTCTCTCTTAAAAATCTCTCTTTTTGAAGTAGGGTTCTTGATGATCAAAGAGTCACATTCAGAACAAGAGAAAGTGATGTATTTATACGCATGAAAAACAGAGCATGTGAAAAGACAAGTTTGCCCCTGAAACGTACCGATCGGCGGTTTCATTTGGCGGCCAGGCTGCCGTTCATAACCGCCGAATTGGCCCGAGAGGTACAGGGGACCAACGGCGGTTTCATTCGGCGGTTTCGTGACCGCCGATCCAACCGCCGAATCAAACCTGAGATTAAAAATCAATCAGGTGTGAAAACGGCGGTTTCATACGTGACCGCCGTTTCAACCGCCGAATTAGGCCGAGAGATAAAATCAATCAGGTCTTGAACGGCGGTTTCGAACGGCAGTCGAGACCGCCGATCATAACCGCAGAATTGCTCCATATACTACTGGAAGCAAACGACAGTTTCATTCGGCGGCCAGGCCGCCGATCATAACCGCCCATCACCAATAAAGGTGAAAACCAAGGAGAAGCCAAGGGCATTCTCCGTAGGCGGTCCTCGCACTAAACCAAGCACATTCTAGTGCTTGCGCGGACGTTTCCGAAAACTATCGGGAAACGAATTACAAGATAACAAGACACAATTACACACAACAAAATATAACACATAAGTGCAAGTGTGAAATGTGACAAGTGAAGAGAATGCACACATATGCAATGTATGTTAAGTGTGTGTGTGCAACTAATCTCTTTAAAGAAAAGTAAGCACATAGAAATTTACCTTCGGTGCTTATCAAGACGAGGTCTTCAAAGGGGTTGAGCAATAGCATCGATACCTAGGCTACCCTTACAAAGAACCCCCAACATGTGGTTTGTCCACGAAATGAGCCAATCAACAAATGGGAACCTTACACCAAGATCAGCCAAAACGTGGTCAAAATTACTTGCAAAATTTTTACCAAGTCTTACAATGGGACTATCGTCCAAACCGTTTTCAAAGATAGTTTAAGTCTAGGTTCCTTAAAGGCCAGATGGACAAACATAAAGGTACCAAGTACTGACAACATCTCCAACAAGTCTTAGCTGGGTTGTGAACAGGCATGCAAGTATCAGATGCTACCAATGTATATTGTGAACAAGTAAAAAAGTATAGTTGTAAAAACGAGAGACTTTCCATTGATCAATAAGGGTGCCCAACCCCCATTTTTAGGCTACAAAAATTATATGAATATAAGAAAACAAAGTAACAGATCATGCTCCATCCTACTTCTCCCTTGCTTCCTCCTTCTGGCTGGCTGCATCCTTCTCTCTAACAACCTTGGCTCCTGCATCAGCCTGGACCTCTCCAACTCCTGGTACCCAGGGTTCGGCAAGAGTCTCCACATCTTTTGCAGATTCATTTGCAGGCTCAGTAGGATCCACTACATCCTTCCCTTGATCACCTTGTAACATAGGAAGGTCAGGTAGTACCCCATCAGTTGTTTCTGCTTGTTCAATGGCAGGTGGTTCGGGCTCCTAGGGCAAGGAAGGATTTGGGGCAGCAGCAGATGAAGAGGGATCGGCTTGGGTCGAGGTAGCATTTGAAAGCTTGGCAGCCCTTGCTTCAATTTATGCACGGTCCCACCCGAAGGCCTTCAAATCATAAGAAAGAGTGAGGGCCTTAGCTACCTCGTAGGCGGCATAGAAGTACCTGTCTCCAAAGGAATCATTCATTCTTGCCTCGAAGTCCTTCATTGTACCCCGCAGGAGTTGGTTCTCATCTAAGAACAGGTTCCTTTTCCTTCTCAGATCCTTTCTCTCTCTACGTGATGGCGTAGTGATATGAGGGTTTCCAAATCCAGAGCCCGCTTCAAACGCCTTAAATCCACTAAGACAGTATCCCTCACCGTTTTAGCTTCAGTCAAGGCCCTGTTTAGGAAGTTGAAACAAATTATAGCACGGTGTGTATAAAGCTATCTAGAGGGGGGTGAATAGATTTTACGCTTTTTATCCAATTTTTCGTGTTAGTCAAAATTACGAAAATGCCCTCAAGATAATATAAACAAGCAAGTGTAATATGGTGCGGAAATTAAAACAACACTTGGTTTTTACTTGGAAATCCTCACGGGAAAAACCACGGACTATGTAAGTAAGCCACACTCGAACCTCGAATCCACTAAATGTGCAAACGATTACAACCTAATCCCGGAAGTAATCACACACCTACCTAATCCCGGTATGAGTGAACCTAGTCCAATTTGCTTGCGATCTAAGCAACCTAATCCCGGTTGCTACGCACAAGACTTACTTTCTCTAGAAGAGAATACAACCCTAAGTGAATATATGTGAATATCCAAAATGCAACATAGAGCAAGGGAAACCCTATATGCTTATCTAAGATGATTAATATGCAATTAAGAACAATCCTAGATATCAAAACTAAATGACATGTCAATTAGTTTAGCTAATCAATATTAAGCACAAAACCTAATATGCTAGCACAATATAAATTCTCAAACATACATCATACTCATCTCAATATTGTATCCAAAGCATACAAAATAACAAACAAGTAATTAATTGAGATTGCTAGATAAGAGAAACACAAAACATGTAAGATATTAGTGAAAAGCTTACCAAGCAAAGTATGATGAAGATTCCATGCAAGATGACATCTAGATGATCTAAGATGATGCTAGATGATGATTGATGATCATGAAAAAGTGTTTGAGTAATCAAAAATTGAGTTCTTGGAATTTTTCTTCTCTTTGAAAAATATCCTAAGTATGAATTCTGAATATGAACTCTCTTAATTGACCTAAAGTCAAAGTGGCATATATATAGGGGGCCAAATCAAAGTGTGGTCGTTTAAGTAAGTTTCAAAGAAACGCGCCGATCGGTGGTTTCAATCGGCGGCCAGGCTGCCGATAATGACCGTCGAATTGAGCTCGTGAAGAACAGAGCAAAAACGGCGGTTCATTCGGCGGTTCATTCGGCGGTTTCGTGACCGCCAATTCCAACCGCCGAATCAAAACAGAGAGATCAAAATCAATCAGGTATGAACGGCGGTTTCGAACGGCGGTCTTGTGACCGCCGATTCAACCGCCGAATTAGACTGAGAGAAAAATCAATCAGGTCTTGAAACGGCAGTTTCGAACGGTGGTCTTGACCGTCGATCTTAACCGTAGAAAAGCTTCAGACCAATCTGGACTGAAACGGCGGTTTCATTCGGCGGCCGGGCCGCCGATCATAACCGCCGATCACCTAGATAGGTGAAAACCAAGGAGAAGCCAAGGGCATTCTCCATAGGCGGTCCTCGCGCTAAACCAAGCACATTCTAGTGCATGCGCGGACGTTTCCCAAAGTTATCGGGAAACGAATTACACAACAACATGACACAATTACACACAACAAAATAAAATAAATAAGTGCAAGTGTGAAATGTGACAAATGAAGAGAATGCGCACATATGCAATGAATGTTAAGTGTGTGTGTGCAACTAATCTCTTCAAAGAAAAGTAAGCACATAGAAATTTACCTTTGGTGCTTGTCAACACGAGGTCTTCAAAGGGCTTCGAACAATAAGACCGATACTTAGGCTACCCTTACAAAGAACCCCAACATGTGGTTGTCCACGAAATGAGCCAATCAACAAATGGGAACCTTACATAAGTCAATGCTAGTCTCTAACAGGGCCAAATCCTGCTTGGCATCCTCCAATTCGGCCTTGGCAGAAATGGCATCTTCTCTGAAAGCATTCACTTGTTTTTCCATTGCCACTGAGAATTTAAATGCCTACATGGAAAGAAAGAAGGTGAGTATCCTTCTCAGAATCAAAAAAGATAGTGAAACAAATAATGCACGGTGTGTTCTAATATTAATCCAGAGGGGGGGTGAATAGATTTTAACCCTTATTACCAAATTTTCGTGTTTAGTCAATTTACGAAAATACCCCAAACTAGTCGATATAAAAAATCAAGTGTAAAGGTACGAAAATATAAACGACACTTGATTTTTACGTGGAAACCCTTAATAGGGAAAAACCACGGGCCGGTAAGTGCGCCACACTCGAACCTCGAATCCACTAATTGTGATAACGTTTACATCCTAGGTTGACCTCAACCATGCTCGGACTATAACCCGCTACCACTATCTGTAGGCCTGTAAAAGTGGACCTAGTCCAATTGCTCAATCCTCAAAGTCACTACTTGTAATGATGTCCACAGCCTAGGTTGACCTCAACCATTTTCGGCCTGTTACCCACCACTACTACCCGCAGGCCTGTAATAGCAACCCTAGACCAAAACTTACTTCTCCGAAGAGATCAACACCCTAAGTGAATATGCAATGATATCCAAATATGCAAGATAGAGCTAGGGTACTCTAGATGCTTACCTAGGATTATATGATGACAATAAAATCAATCCTAGATATGAAAATAGCTATATGTCATGGCATACAACTTTAGCTAAGTAAAGGATAACCAATTATAGATACAAAGCTATCACAAATAACCCACAAACATTCAAAAGATTAACTAGTTGATTAAAAAACAATCTATCAACCTAGTTATCAATAAATCACACAAGAATGTTTATGACATAGCTTTTAGGCAATAAAGACCTAATCAATTAAGCTATCAAAAATTAACCCAATCAACACATAATCTCAATCATGTATGCAGAAATAAATCTAAACACATACAAGTAATAAATGAGATAAAATTGATAAGTAGAAACACTAATTATGTAAGATAAAAGTGTTCAACAAATCATACCATGTGTGTTGAAGAAGACCCATGCACTAGCACATACTAGATGATGCTTAGTTGATGATTTATGCATGTGGAAATGGGTTTGGATGATCAAAGATGAGTTCTTGGGTGAGTTTCTCTCTTTTGAAAATCCTCTCAATCAAAAATATGATTTTTGAGTCATTACTTGACCTAAGAATAAAGAGGCATATTTATAGGAGGTCAAATTGAAGCTGTGTCGTTTTGGCCAAAATCAGTTGTCGCCATTTAAGGTCGCCATTTGTCTCAGGGCGACCTCGTGGCGACACCAATTTTTCTTCTATGTCGCCACTTGGTAGCCATGGCGACATCTCAGGGCGACCTCTGACGCAACACAAAAAACTTAATTGTCGCCATTTGTCTCAGGGCGACCTCGTGGTGACCTCATGGCGACCTCGTGGCGACCTCATACTTGATTGAATTTTAGGAGTAAATGTCACTGTCGCCATGGCGACACCATCAAATGGTGACCCCAACAAAGGGCGACAAAGCCTTGTTTCCACATGAGCACAATGTTCAAGTGTGCAAAGTGGTGAATACTAAGGAGAAGCCAATGGCATTCTCCGAAGGCGATCTTCATGCAAGACAAGCACACCAACGTGCACGCGCGGATGTTTCCAAACCATCTTCGGGAAACGAATTATACCACACTTAAAACTAACATACATGAAGTGCAAGTGTGGGAATTGAATGCATCCTAATGCCTAACATGTCATGGCATTATCATAGAACAAGATGCAATCAATTCAACATGCATGAATGAAATTCATGGCTTTGCATCCTAATGCCTAAACATGTCATGGCATTTTAATAAACTAGATGCAATCAATTAAAACATGCAAGAAGAGGTGTTCAAGAACATGCATGCACACATATAAAAACATACAACATACAAGAATAAGATTTATGCATGAGTTGTGTGTGTGTGCAACTAGATCTCTTTAAAGCAAGAAAGCACTAGAATATACCTTTGGTGCTTTTTCTCTTGAGGTCTTGAGCGGGCCTTGGTTGTACAAAACACCAACCATCAAAAACCTAAGCTACCTTTACATCAAGCCCCAATATGTGGTTTGTCCACGAAATAAGCCAATCAATAAATGGGAATCTTTATAGATAGGAAGGGAGATAGAGAAAATTTTACCTCGGTAAGAAGGGAAGCTCCCTTTGAAGCCATGATGTCCCATGGAATAGAGGTTTCAGCTTGCATGCTACCACTAGGGCATACCTTCACGAACCGGGCCACTACCTCCTCTAGATTTTTATCCCGCAATTGGGAACTTAAAGGCTGATCAGTTGGAGGAGCGGTCACGATGTCAGCGTCTTTCTTTTTGCCTACCCTGACTTGGCGCTGGGTAGACGCAGTAGAAGGCAAGGAAGGATGAGGAGTTGTTTGCTTCTAGACTTACTGTTGGACCACTGTAGGTCTCGCTGGAGGAGTGGCTACCAGCTATTTTTAAGTCAGTCTTGAAGAGGCAAGAATCTTGGTAGCTCTCGCAACCATCTCACTCAAAAGAAAGCGTGCTGGATGAGGGGTAGAGAGAGTAGTAAGAGGATTCGGATGATACCCCGTTGGAGTCGGAGGAGGGGTAGTTGTAGCCTGACTGGGCCCAGGTAGGGCGTCGGTACTGGTAGCAGAAGGAGAGGGAGAAGAAACAGGAAGTGTAGCTGGAAGTGCTGTGGGGAGGGCAGCTACAAAAACTATCAGTTCAGTTAGTATACCAAATAAACAGATTAATCAGAGTAAAAAAAGTAAGAAGCAGGAAGCTACGTACGCGGATAAGCCAAAGAGACTTTGACGTATCGATATACCCGGGCACTATCGAAAGGGTTGGAGGTGGGATACTTCGTATTTGTATAAAATCGGGCTTAGATCTTCTCCAAGATACCCCGCGATTCAGCAGAAATTTTTCCCTTACCCCATTTATCCTGATTGCTGAACCGGGTAAGAACCAGATACTCAGTCCCACTAATATGAACCAAGTGTTCCCAATCTCCTCCTACCATGACCCACTCCACACGCCAAGGGCAAGGATACTTCACGGTGGCTCCAGGGACAATAAACTTCAAGTTGTTTTTTGCCCTCAAGTAAAATTGGCCTTTATGGCCCGATTTGATGGATGTTACCTGGAAGATATACTGAATTTCATTATACCCCAACTCCCTCACAAGATTGTCCATCTCGCACTGCTCCTTCCAGAGCACTAGAAACCCAACCAGGTGTTTCCAAAACCCTGGTGAAATCTGCAATGAGGTAAGGCCGAGAGCAAGTAGTGCCTTATGAAGAGTGGGATGAAGGGGCAGCCTCACTTCACATTCAAAGGCAGCTACGTGGATGAGGACTTTACTATCAGTCGGGGTATACACGTTGTAGCCTCGATATGGAAGAGTGAGAGTAATGGCATTAGGGATTTGGTACTCTCTCCTCAGACGGGCTAGGGTGTTTGCAGTGCAAACATAATCAAGGATGATCCGATATTCAAGCGAAGGGGGAGAAACCCCGGCCTAGCCACTTCTAATTGGGGAATCCCCTTGCTCCTCCTCCTCCTCCTCCTCCTCATCCTCATCATCATCATCATCATCATCATCATCATCTCCATCTGGGTCCTCATCAACGATTTTGACGGGCTTGTTAGGCTTGTTATGAAAACCCGACTCGATTCTAGGGTTCCTCGAAGAACGGTAGTGCTGAATCGGATTAGAGCTTCCGGCCGTGTCACTTTCTTCTCAACCCCTCTTCTTCCTTGGATTTAGAGGGTTGCTCTCGGCCGAAACATCCCCCACTAGATGGAAAGGGCATCGATACTGTCAGAAGGGTTTAGTGAGGTTGCCATGGAAGAAAGTAAAAAAAAAAAAAAAAAAAAAAAAAGAAGGAAGTCTGGAAGATTACTGGAAAGGAGAAGAATTGAGAGAAAGAAAGCAAGGATTGGTTTTGAAATTTGAATTCGGCGTGAGAAAAAGGTGGAAGGTTGGGTTATTAATAGAAGGAAGTAGGCGGTTACCAGAATAGAAAAGGAAACAGTAATCAATTATCGAAGACGTGCAAGAGGCGGTTTCGAGAAAATCGCACCAAAAAACGGCCCATTCAAATAAGCAGATCGCTCATGGCTTGACACGTAGATTGCTCATTAATTGAAGGCATGCTGAAGGAGGATTTCCTCTAAGACAATGGAAACCAGCTAGATAAGATAGGTAAAATCCTTCATGTATCCTAGTATCATAACTCCAACCCCAGCAAGGTACCGGTGTTCAAGTCAGGGGGGACTTTTATTAACCGCCAAAAATGGCAGAGGTTCAAAGAAAACTTTTCCATCCACACTCGAGAATATTTGAGGCAGAAAGGCATCATAGAAGAGCATCCCTGTACCCCGTTACTAAATTGATCGGGTACACCTTCTACCAATCCAGATTAAGATCAAGGGCTCCTAGACTCAAAGATACTAGGAAACACAGAAGCCAAGTTCCTAATGACTCCATTACTACAAAATCTTGGTATCTCGCTACCACACTAACTCGGAATCCCAATACCCCGATACACTGATATCGTGATCCAGTAGAAAGTAGGGATGCCTATGTACCCCGATCTCTCCTAGAGCCGGCCAACCAAGCAATAAGAGTATCAAATTAACAGACTATCATGGTATGATCATGTACGCCAAGATTAAGCTACAAAGAAGGACAATGAGACATCGACGTTTAAATAATAAAAGAAATTGATTCATTCCCGCCACTCAAGAGTTTTACTTGAAAGCAAAGTCAATTCTATCGAATTCCGCCATAAAAGGGATCACTTGATTCCTTGAATCAATCCTAAATCAATTCTACGATCTTATCACCTATCGCCACGGAACGTCCCGAAAATCACTAGGTCACTGGACCAAATTTAGGGGAGTGCACAGCAAGTAATGGGATGTATATATATAACATGATACTAGACAGAAAAGGGATCGCAACTTGAGTCCAAAACCCTAAAGTTTTCTTTTCCACTTATCGACATGCACGAGAGCTCCACCGTCATCTCCATCGCCAACTATGTTTTAACCCTCCTACTATGACAACTGAAAGTCTCCATTGTATTCTCATTACGTGTTTATTATCAATAAAATGACTTATATATATAATCTCTACTGATATTATATTCTGATTTATCGTCGTTGTATTTAATTTGTTTTATTGAGTGCTCATAGGTATCGAACTATGTGATATCTCTCCGACTGTGATCTACCCTGATTTTAGTAATAAGAATTGTTAATTGGAAAATCACCCCAGTGACAATTTTTCATTAACACCGAAGGATCGAATATGTAAGAAAAGGCCCAGTGTGCGGGTAAGGATCCACAAACAACCAGCACACTGTGTGCTCAGAATTTGCCACATCAGTGTTTTCAAACCTAATTTTGAAAACCCTATAAATATATCTTCTTCTTATTTTGAAACTCTCTTCCTCTGCACTCTTCCAGCATGAAATTTCTTTCCCTTCTACACCTCTAACTGTTAGGATTATGCTCAATAGCAAGAGTATAATGTTGTAATTAACAATCTTTTTCATATTAATAAAGTGATTTCTGGTTTAACAAATCGTATAGCATTTATAGTTTAATATTATAATTGTCAAAGTAAATAATCATAAGGTCTAAAGACTATGAGAAAAGAAGAATTGTTCGTACATCTGGATATGTATGTGGTAGACACAATTCTTTAGTTAGTCTTGAATAATGTTCACAACTTAAGTTAAAGGTTGGGCACCTTTATCTTGTTAAAGTTGTAGAATTCTTTTGCTAGCATTTGAGTGGGATCAAATGAGATATGATGAGTCTAAAATCATCGGAGTGTCTTCGAGCAAAAGGATCTAGTGTACTGGGTGCATTGAACTGGATCACAATGAAATACTTTATCTATAACCGTCAATAGATAATAGTCTTTTCATTATCAGGACAATCGGAGAGTCTATCTTAATCCTGAGATAAATGATGGACTTATGGTTGCAAGTGATATCATTTGAGTTATCAATGAGTACGATTATATCGCATAGTCTATCCTCGATAGTTTGGTGATATTCATTTGTTAATCGATAGAGGACTTCATTTATAGATATGGACATCGTGGCTCCATTTATTAAATGAGAGTATAATATCATCATATGGATGTTTTGAGGTAATTGGATATTAAATCTCAACGTTGAGTTTTCGATAATGTCTATTGAAAACATGGCTTCTGGACAAGTCAAAATATCCAAGTTCAAAACGTGGTCATATGAGTAAATATGGTGACTTGGAGAGTTAAAGGCGGTCTATGAACTCTTGGCGATTACTGATATTAATCACGAGGATACACTATCTCCTATATGATTGTCTAGGGTATGAATGAGGAGCATCTTCCTTTTCTATCTTTATTTAAGAGTTCAGTTTTAGCTCTTTAGTGGAATGAGTTAAAATTAATGGATCGGACCTAAGTGAATCATTTGTTGATTGTGATTAGGTTATGTCTATTGAAGCTTAAATTTAGATGGCCCGCCAAGATCCCCAATCCACACGGACTTGCATGGATCACTTGATATATTCTACCGGACCAATTTAAGGGTCCATCTAGAATTGCATTTAATATATTAAGAATATAATTTGCACATTATTTATGTAATGGGCTGCTCAATTATATTAATATATTAATGAATGACATGTGGGCTTGTTTCTTTTAGTAAGAATGGGTCTGGTTCACATGTGGGCTTTTTATTTAAAGTCCAATGGATTAAATGAAATAAAGGAAATAATATATAGCCCATTTGTTTAAGTGGGGCGGCAAGTAGGTTTTATAAACCTAATATATTATTTTGTTTCATTGTTTTAATTAAATAAGAATTAATTAATTTATTAATTAATTGTTTAATTAAGAAACAAATCTTTTCTGAATAGGAAATATATTTCCTAGAGTAATACTATTGTAGTAGTTTACTAAAATTAAAAGACTTGTTTGATAAGAAAATAAATAATTAATTTTATTTATTTAATCAAATAAGAAGTCTTTTTATTTAGTCAAATAAAAAAGGAATAAAATATCTATGAGTTGGATTAGGGTTTGAAGTCTTAAACTAGATGGAAATTAGGGTGCAACACAAGCCTATTTTGGCATATGATTTGCGGCAACCCTAGTTGTTTTTAGGTAAGGATTTCGGCAACCCTAATAGAAAGAAGGAAAGAAAAATTGGCCACCTATATATATGTACTTATAGAATTCGGCCAACCAAATGCTTGGTGCTTGAGATTCTATTTTCTTCTTCTTCTCAATTCATAGAGAGATTAATTTATTTCTTCTAAAACATAAAAGAGTGTTAGATTATTCTTTGATAGTATACTATTTGCTTAATCATCAATAAGCTTGTGTATACGATATCGATCTAGGTTCACGCGAGTTTCGATCATTAGATTGAGAACTCAAAAGTGACCGGAATAATCTCAGTCATTTTTTTGATTGTTTTTTTGACTAACAAAGAAAAGAAAGTTTGTTTTGTCCATTCACAGGTTTGCAATTCAAAGAAAAAGGGAGACCACGCTCCTAGGTGATCCACGTTCGTGCTAGGATTGAAGATCTTGCGGATTACCATTGACGTAAGTCAATCGGATCACGCGACAAAAGGTATTCTACTTTTTGGTTATTGTATATGCATGTTTAATTAATTAAAGGGTTTAAGGTTCATAAAGGAAAAATTTTAAAAGTCACTAAATCTTATTTTTTAGTCTCGCTTCCGCTGCGTGTACTACGGTATTTTTCCCTACAATTGGTATCAGAGCCTAGGTTAAACCCTTTTAATTAATTAACGTATATATACGTGGATCGATTTCTTTTTATTGTGATTATGCATGTTTAGAAAGAGATGGCACTCTAGGTATTCGCATATATAATTACATGTGATGTATGGATTTATATATGTTTTATGTGGATTGTTGTTGCTCGATTTTGGTCCTAGATTTTCAATGTAATTTTTGTTTCGGAATTGTAACAAGAAGGGTGGTCTATTATCGCCATAATTCCTTCTTGATAGTTGCTAATTTTTTTTTATTTGTTTGTATTAAATTTAATGTGCAGTTTTTATTATTATTTTTAGTGCAGTATTTTTATGTATAAAAAAGTACTGCAGTGATTAAAAAAAAAAAAAAAAAACTTCAGTATTTTATTATTTAATTAAAGTTGTAATACGTTCTAACATCGAAGATTCGAAGACACGAAGAAAAACGAAGCAACCGGAACCGAGAACGAACACCGTGCGCACCCTAGGAGTGGATTGGGCTGCGCACGGCAAGCCCAAAACAAGGTGGGCTGCGCACGGCAGCCTTGGAGGCCTTATGGGCTGCGCATGGCAGCCCCTTTGTGGGGTTGTGGGTTGTGCACGCCCATGGGGTTTGGGCCGAAGGATGAGCGTATGGTTGATGGGCCACCTGAAGATCTTGTATTCCTGACAATTGTAATTTACTTGTTTTTCTAGGATGGGCCAAAATTGTTGCTATTTAATTTATGCTTAAATATTACAATATTTGTTATTGTATGATAACATGACATATAGAATAGGAGTGCCACTCATATATCTCTTTTGGTATGAACATGCATTGAATGATTTAGGTATCTAAATTGGCATCTAGATAACTTGGTAAATCATTCTATGGGATTTAATCACACGCCTTAAATAATTGAGTGGGAGAAGGTGTTTTTGTAACACCTATGGCCTCCAAGGTTGGTTGAGCTTTATTATTTATGGTAATCCCCCCAAGGGGCGTCCATGAATGGAATTTAGCAACATACTTCCTTACAAGGATAGACTAGACAATGGACTCAAACGAGATCTACTCCCCAAGGAGGGATATTCGTGAGAGAAAACTGAGGGTCGATATCTTGGTAACACACTCAATGTAATTTTATTGATATCCTCCCAAGAGTTCTTGTCAGTAAAATTGCAAGGCTAAAATTGAAAACGCTGGTTGTTATGTTAACAATTAGGTGGGACCTAGTCTAACTAGTAAATGGTGCGAACTCCCAAAGGAGGCGTAACATTTATAGGTGTTGGATCACCGTTGAATTTTATGATTGAGTTATTTATTTAATTCAAGATAAATATTTAAAAGTGCTTTATCATGATTATTTACTTATATATGTTTTGTTTTATTCAGAAATCATGACCCCATCACTTATGAACATCCTGAAAGATAACACTTTAACTGGAGATAATTATGTCCCATGGAAAAGGAAAATTGAGTTGTTGCTGCAAAGTGAAAAACATAAGTTTGTTCTAACTACTCCTAAACCACCTGCTCCTAATAATGAATCAAGCATAATGTATAGAGATGAGTATGAGCAGTGGAAGACTTCAGATGATATGGCAAAATGTTACATTATGGCCACTATCTCCGACGTGTTGCAACAGCAGCATGAAGGAATGGAGTCCGCTGCTGATATTATGATGTCTCTAGAGGAGATGTTTGCTATGAAGTCTAGGACGACTAAGAGAGAGGCAGTGACTGCTTTTATGAATCTTAGGATGAAACCTGGACAGGCTGTGAAAGATCACATGATGAAAGTCATAGCACATCTCAACATTGCTGAACTGCATGGCGCTGAGATAGATGGTGAGACAAAGATTGATATGGTTGTCAATTCATTGTCAGATTCCTTTGATCAGTTCAAATTGGACTACACTTTGAACAAAAAGGAATACATCTTACAAGGCCTGATGCAAGATGTTCAAAGTGCTGAAAAGATCCTTGTGAAAGGCAAAGGTCAAGAGATTCATATGGTTGGTAAAGTTGCTACTGTTAAGGCCCGTCAAAAGGTCAAGAAACAACAGAAGAAAAAGCAACTTGGGCCTATCAAGAAGGACACCAAGAAAGTAACCAAGATCAAAGGGAAATGCTTCCTTTGTGGTGAAAAGGGACATTGGAAGAGAAATTGCCCAAAGTCCCAGAATAAGAAGGAAGAAGGTAATGTGAATTATCTTGAAACATGTTTTTTGGCTGATTCTACAGATTCTTGGATCATAGACTCAGGAGCCACTAATCATGTTTGTTATTCCTTGCAGGGGTTCCAAGAAAGGAGAAAGCTGAGTAAGAATGAAATCAATTTGCGCTTGGGCAACGGAACGTTAGTGTCTGCAAGTGCAGTGGGAGATATTAGAGTTTATTTGGATTCTAGAAGGCATTTAGATTTGATAGACGTTTATTATGTACCTCAATTCAAGAGGAATTTAATTTCAGTTTCTTGTTTAAATAAATTTGGATATTCGGTTACTTTTAATAAAGTTTTTATTATTAGTAAGAATGACAAAATTATTTGCCAAGGTACATTGGAAAACGGTCTATACTTTTTGCATAGAAATATCTCTCACTCGTTAGACACAGAAATAACGGAACCTAATCATAAAAGAGTAAAATTATCAACAGATGAAACCTACCTTTGGCATTTACGCTTAGGTCATATTAACCTTAATAGGATTAAAAGATTGGTATGTGACGGACCTTTGAGTGACTTAAAGGTTGATGATCTACCAACTTGTGAATCTTGTTTGGAAGGTAAAATGACCAAAAGGACGTTCTCTGCCAAAGGTGTAAGAGCCACTGAATGTTTAGGATTGATACACACTGATGTATGTGGACCTATGAGCATTCAAGCTAGAGGTGGATATGAGTACTTCATCACCTTCACAGATGATTACTCGAGATTTGGTTATGTGTATCTCATGCGACATAAGTCGGATGCTTTTGACATGTTCAATGCATTCAAAGCTGAAGTGGAAAATCAGCTTGAGAAACACATAAAAATCTTGAGATCTGATCGTGGTGGAGAATATCTATCTGGTGAGTTTCAGCAATATCTTATTGATAATGGGATTGTTTCTCAGTTTTCTGCACCAGGTACACCTCAACAGAATGGGGTAGCAGAAAGGAGAAATAGAACTCTTTTGGATATGGTTAGGTCTATGTTGAGTTATTCAACACTTCCTATTTCTTTTTGGGGATATGCTTTACAAACTGCTATATACATTCTAAACGATGTACCATCTAAGTCTGTTCCTAAAACACCGCATGAGTTGTGGACTGGGCGCAAGCCTAGTTTACAACACTTAAGGATATTTGGTTGTCCTACGCATGTGTTAAAAGGAAAGACAGAAAAGATGGAGTCCCGTTCAGAAACATGTATATTTGTAGGGTATCCAAAAGAAACTAAAGGATATTATTTCTGTAGTCTTTCAGATCTTAAAGTATTTGTTTCGACAAATGCTAAATTTCTAGAAAAGGACTATATGAATGATTTTGTGCCTAGAAGTAGAATTGTCCTGAATGAGATGTCAGGAGATACAATTCCACGAGAGGTTACACAACCTAACCCAATTGTAAGTTCCGATCCAACACAAGATCAATAGCCTACCATTCCTCGTCGTAGTGGGAGGGTTAGAACTCAACCCGAAAGATACATCGGTCTGGGAGAATCAGTGGAGAATCTCCCGGATGACGATGATCCCTATACGTACAAGGAAGCTATGGAGGATGTTGATAGTCGCCATTGGCAAAAGGCAATGCAATCCGAGATTGAATCTATGTTCGATAACAAAGTCTGGTCCCTTGTAGACTTGCCTAAAGGGATAAAACCCATTGGGTGCAATTGGGTATACAAGAGGAAAAGAGGTATGGATGGTAAGGTGGAAACCTTTAAAGCTAGATTGGTAGCTAAAGGGTATACACAGAAAGAAGGTATCGATTACGAGGAAACCTTCTCTCCTGTGGCCATGCTTAAATCCATTAGGATACTCTTATCCATTGCAGCATCTTTAGATCTAGAGATTTGGCAAATGGACGTCAAGACAGCTTTCCTTAATGGAAGTCTTGACGAAAGCATCTACATGATGCAACCAGAGGGATTCATTGAAAAGGGCCAAATGGAAAAGGTATGCAAGTTGCAGAAATCCATATATGGATTAAAGCAAGCATCCAGATCCTGGAACATAAGGTTCGATCAAGCTGTCAAAGGTTTTGGATTTATTCAGAATCCTGACGAACCTTGTGTATACAAGAGGATTAAAGGCGACAAGTTGGTTTTCCTAATTCTTTATGTTGATGATATACTACTCATTGGAAACGATGTAGGTGTATTGACATCAGTAAAAGAATGGTTAGCAAAACAATTTGATATGAAGGACTTAGGAGAAACAAGTTTTATTCTAGGTATCCAAGTAATAAGGGATAGAAAGAATAGAACGATTGCATTATCCCAAGCTTCATACATAGACAAGATCTTGTCTAGGTTTTCCATGCAGGATTCCAAGAAAGGTATGTTACCTTTCAGACATGGAATCAAGCTTTCTAAGGAACAAGTTCCTAAGAATGAGCATGAAGAGCAATTCATGAGTAGAGTTCCATATGCCTCGGTAGTTGGAAGTCTCATGTATGCAATGCTCTGCACTAGACCAGATATTTGTTTTGCTGTTGGCATAGTTAGCAGGTTTCAATCGAAACCTGGTCCTGATCACTGGACGGCAGTCAAGCATATTTTCAAGTATCTTAAGAGAACGAGAGATAATATGCTTGTATACTCTGGAGGGGATTTGATTCCCGTTGGGTATACAGATTCTGATTTCCAATCAGATTCTGACTCCAGAAAATCCACATCAGGGGCTGTGTTTACTATTGGAGGAGGAGCAGTTATATGGAGGAGTATCAAGCAATCTTGTATTGCTGATTCCACCATGGAAGCTGAGTATGTTGCTGCATGCGAGGCTGCCAAAGAGGCTGTTTGGCTCCGCCAATTCTTGATTGACTTGGAAGTGGTTCCTAGTGCGAATAAGCAGATCACTATCTACTGTGACAACAGTGGAGCAGTGGCTAATTCGAAATAACCAAGAAGTCACAAGAGAGGTAAACACATTGAAAGAAAGTATCATCTTTTAAGGGAGATTGTTCAAAGAGGTGACGTGACGATTACCAAAATCGCGTCAGCAGAAAATCTAGCGGATCCCTTCACAAAGGCTCTACCTCAGAAGAGTTTCGATGGGCATCTAGAGAACATGGGCTTGAGAGATATGACACATTTGCTATAGTGCAAGTGGGAGATTGTTAGGATTATGCTCAACAGCAAGAGTGTAATGTTGTAATTAACAATCTTTTTCATATTAATAAAGTGATTTCTGGTTTAACAAATCGTATAGCATTTATAGTTTAATATTATAATTGTCAAAGTAAATAATCATAAGGTCTAAAGACTATGAGAAAAGAAGAATTGTTCGTACATCTGGATATGTATGTGGTAGACACAATTCTTTAGTTAGTCTTGAATAATGTTCACAACTTAAGTTAAAGGTTGGGCACCTTTATCTTGTTAAAGTTGTAGAATTCTTTTGCTAGCATTTGAGTGGGATCAAATGAGATATGATGAGTCTAAAATCATCGGAGTGTCTTCGAGCAAAAGGATCTAGTGTACTGGGTGCATTGAACTGGATCACAATGAAATACTTTATCTATAACCGTCAATAGATAATAGTCTTTTCATTATCAGGACAATCGGAGAGTCTATCTTAATCCTGAGATAAATGATGGACTTATGGTTGCAAGTGATATCATTTGAGTTATCAATGAGTACGATTATATCGCATAGTCTATCCTCGATAGTTTGGTGATATTCATTTGTTAATCGATAGAGGACTTCATTTATAGATATGGACATCGTGGCTCCATTTATTAAATGAGAGTATAATATCATCATATGGATGTTTTGAGGTAATTGGATATTAAATCTCAACGTTGAGTTTTCGATAATGTCTATTGAAAACATGGCTTCTGGACAAGTCAAAATATCCAAGTTCAAAACGTGGTCATATGAGTAAATATGGTGACTTGGAGAGTTAAAGGCGGTCTATGAACTCTTGGCGATTACTGATATTAATCACGAGGATACACTATCTCCTATATGATTGTCTAGGGTATGAATGAGGAGCATCTTCCTTTTCTATCTTTATTTAAGAGTTCAGTTTTAGCTCTTTAGTGGAATGAGTTAAAATTAATGGATCGGACCTAAGTGAATCATTTGTTGATTGTGATTAGGTTATGTCTATTGAAGCTTAAATTTAGATGGCCCGCCAAGATCCCCAATCCACACGGACTTGCATGGATCACTTGATATATTCTACCGGACCAATTTAAGGGTCCATCTAGAATTGCATTTAATATATTAAGAATATAATTTGCACATTATTTATGTAATGGGCTGCTCAATTATATTAATATATTAATGAATGACATGTGGGCTTGTTTCTTTTAGTAAGAATGGGTCTGGTTCACATGTGGGCTTTTTACTTAAAGTCCAATGGATTAAATGAAATAAAGGAAATAATATATAGCCCATTTGTTTAAGTGGGGCGGCAAGTATGTTTTATAAACCTAATATATTATTTTGTTTCATTGTTTTAATTAAATAAGAATTAATTAATTTATTAATTAATTGTTTAATTAAGAAACAAATCTTTTCTGAATAGGAAATATATTTCCTAGAGTAATACTATTGTAGTAGTTTACTAAAATTAAAAGACTTGTTTGATAAGAAAATAAATAATTAATTTTATTTATTTAATCAAATAAGAAGTCTTTTTATTTAGTCAAATAAAAAAGGAATAAAATATCTATGAGTTGGATTAGGGTTTGAAGTCTTAAACTAGATGGAAATTAGGGTGCAACACAAGCCTATTTTGGCATATGATTTGCGGCAACCCTAGTTGTTTTTAGGTAAGGATTTCGGCAACCCTAATAGAAAGAAGGAAAGAAAAATTGGCCACCTATATATATGTACTTATAGAATTCGGCCAACCAAATGCTTGGTGCTTGAGATTCTATTTTCTTCTTCTTCTCAATTCATAGAGAGATTAATTTATTTCTTCTAAAACATAAAAGAGTGTTAGATTATTCTTTGATAGTATACTATTTGCTTAATCATCAATAAGCTTGTGTATACGATATCGATCTAGGTTCACGCGAGTTTCGATCATTAGATTGAGAACTCAAAAGTGACCGGAATAATCTCAGTCATTTTTTTGATTGTTTTTTTGACTAACAAAGAAAAGAAAGTTTGTTTTGTCCATTCACAGGTTTGCAATTCAAAGAAAAAGGGAGACCACGCTCCTAGGTGATCCACGTTCGTGCTAGGATTGAAGATCTTGCGGATTACCATCGACGTAAGTCAATCGGATCACGCGACAAAAGGTATTCTACTTTTTGGTTATTGTATATGCATGTTTAATTAATTAAAGGGTTTAAGGTTCATAAAGGAAAAATTTTAAAAGTCACTAAATCTTATTTTTTAGTCTCGCTTCCGCAGCGTGTACTACGGTATTTTTCCCTACACTAACCACTAACCCTATATCTAAGAATCATTCCTCATCAAATCCAAACCATCTTACATAGTCTTCATCATTTCCTACTCAAGAAGGCTACTAGAAGATTGGATTCAAGATTCAAGAAGGAGGAGTTGTTGGGATTATGCTCTAAAGCTTGTAATTTGTAAATGTTATAAATTCAATAATAAAAGAAGTAGTTATTTAATTCAAATAAATTGACTCATATATGTATATTATATATGCTAACATCCAAAATTGCTAGATGTAATCTTAAACTGAGTATATGAATGTCATATACAGAGAAATTCAATTTGAGGCATGCAATCTAAAGAGTCCGTAGAAAGCAAATAAAGCTGGGTAGTCAATTCCGTATTGTACGGTGGTCTTATCCTAGACTACTCATATGGTGTTATGAGAATGGAGGCACCTTATATGATGTGATCATATAGGACTGGGCCATGATCTATATAAATCTATCACTAAGATCTGTTAGTTGAAAAGATTCATACATATCGACAAATGTTGGCTATATATGGGTGATCTAAATCCTGAGTGTCTTACTGACTCCTTCAGGTTAGATTGTGGTTTTTGATTTACCATGGGTGAGATCGAAATAGCATTCTCGGTCAATAACTTTGTATCTTGTAATCACGGTTTGGCTTGTGGTTGGGAAGGTATGCACACAATAGCGGAATCCACTCCTTTTTGAGAGAAATGGATAAGTAGTTTCCTTAAGGATTGATTCGGGGCTTAAACGATTAAGAGCGCTCTCCTTCTTCCGTAAAGGAATGAAGGATATAATCATTCAAGAGAATCAATGGTACTTAAAGGAAAAGATATAATTAGAGAGGTATAATGGACTTTATGACCTAGCTCTAATTATGAACTACTTGTGGAGAATCATACCATATATAATAGCTATATCGATGGACACTGATAATTTGGTTGTGTAAAACATTTACAGTACGAGAGTACAACCTTGGGTTTTTAGTGAGATAACTCCAATGTTTTAATAATTGTGAGATGTTAATCAAAGAGTTTAATTAAATTTTGAGATAATTCCATAAAATAGCCACTTTGGTTTTCCAATTTTTACAAATAGCCACTAGTTTTTAAAAAACCAAATATAACCAATATGATCATGGATCAACCAATATGATCATGGATCATGGATTGTGTGGTGGAAGTTAGTGGGTTCTTTGACAAGTATACCCCTGGAGAGTTGTCAGTGGTTGTTGATGTAAGAGGTCCAAAATGACCCCGTCTCTTTCTTATATCTCAGACGAAGGCAATCCCCAAACCCAAACCCTAAATTACGGTGCGGCTTCCAACTGATTTTATTATATGCATCTTATTAAATTGAAATGCAAGTCGGTTAACCCAAACCCTTACATGTAAAAATAGCACCCAATTACCCGCGATATTTCGTATCTCCGATTCTCCGCCATAATCGTATTTCCAGTTTTCGATTCGTTGCCGTGATTGAAGCGGTCCTAATTTGTTTTAGTCATCCCCAATATTAGAGAAGGTATGTATCTCCTTAGAACTCAAACTGTAACTATAAAATATATCCCTTATAATGGGGGGTTTTCAAATATATCTCCTTTGATTGATGATTTCTTTCATAATTTTCATATAATAACATATGTTGAAAATGATTGAGAAGGGTTGAAAGTTCTTAATTAATGCTCGGTGTGTTTATCAATATAAAGCTAGAGGGGGGGGGGGGGGGGGGGGGGGGGGGGTGAATAGATTTTATCTAATTATTACCCAATTTTCGCATGCAAGTCAATTTTACGAAAATACCCCTAGCAAGTCAATAATACATACAAGTGTAATAAGATGCGGAAATAATAAATGACACTTGATGTTTACGTGGAAACCCTCAACAGGGAAAAACCACGGGCTGGTAAGTGCGCCACACTCGAACCTCGAAATCCACTGTATGAAAAGACGGTTACACCCTCAAGTGATTCTCGGACCCTCACCCTAGATAACCTCAGGCTATGGACACTACCAATCGCCACTCTTGGTTCAATCCCCAGTGATATCCCCTGATACACTACTCTTGGCGTGAGCACCCTCTAATCTACCACGCGGGCCTTTTATAGCGGCTCTAGTCCAATTTGCTTGAGGTCTAAGCACACTTAGCCCCAAGACTTCAATCTCTCAAAAGAGATGCACAACCCTATGTGAAGATGTATGAATATTCAATTAATGCAATAAGAGCTAGGGTACTCTAAATGCTTACCTAGGATTATAAGATGACAATATAATCAATCCTAGATATCACATATAGCTATATGACATGGCATATAACTTTAGCTAAGTAAAGGATAACCAATCCTAGATACAAAGCTATCATATAAAACCCACAAACATTCAAAGGATTAACTAGTTGATTAAAAAACAATCTATCAACCTAGTTATCAATACATCACACAAGAATGTTCATGGCATAGCTTTTAGGCAATAATGACCTAATCAAATAAGCTATGAAAAATAATCTCAATCAATAAATGAGATCAATTAGCTAGATGGCATATGAACATTAAAGCGTAGCTAACAAATAATAACCCAATCAACACATAATCTCAATCTTATATGTAGAAATTAATCTAAACACATATAAGTAAAATATGAGATAAAATTGATAAGTAGAATCACTAATTATGTAAGATAAAAGTGTTCAACAAATCATACCATGTGTGTTGAAGAAGACCCATGCATTGGCATATGCTAGATGAACCTAGATGATGCCTAGATGATGATTTGTGCATATGGGAATAGGTTTAGAGAATTAAAGATGTGATCTTTAAGGATTTTTCTCTCAAGTCTCTCTAAATATCTCTCTAGGATTCTTGGGATGCAAGACTTGTCTTCTGAACCAGAGATAAGGATGTATTTATAGAGACCAAAAACAGGGCAGGTGAAAATACAATTTTGCCCTTGAAACGCACCGATCGGCTGTTTCGATCGGCGGCCAGGCCGCCGAATTGAACCGCCGAATGGCTCCTGAGTGGAACAGGGGAACTTCGGCGACTTCGTTCGGCGGTTTGGAAACCGTCGATCCCAACCGCCGTTTTGGACCCGAGAGAAATATTTCAATCAGGTCTCATTCGGCGGTTTCGAACGGCGGCCAGGCCGCCGAACGTAACCGCCGTTTCACCAAAAATGGTGAAACCAAGGAGAAGCCAAAGGCATCTCCACCGGCGATCATCGCGCAAAACGAAGTACATCAACGTGCACGCGCGGACTTTTCTGAACATCCTTCGGGAAACGAATTACACCACACTAAAAGCTAACATACATGAAGTACAACTGTGGGTATTGAATGCATCCTAATGCCTATCATGTCATGGCATTTCATACAACAAGATGCAATCATTTAAATGCAAGAAGAGACATTGAATAAACAATAAAGCACAATGCACACAAAATATAAACACAACATTCAAGAATAAGAGTTATGCATGTTATGTGTGTGTGCAACTATATCTCTTCAAGCCAAAGTAAGCACAAGATATACCTTTGGTGCTTGTCCTCTTGAGGTCTTGGAAAGGGTCTTTGATCTTCAACCTTAATGACCTAGACTACCCTCACAACCAAACCCCAACATGTGGTTTGACCACGAAATAAGCCAATCAACAAAAGGGAATCCTTACAATCTCCCCCTTTGGCTATTTCGTGACAAAACCACCACTCACATTGATTCCTCACAACATAATAGAAACTACGGGTTTACTTATGATTTTCTACTTTACAAAGAGATAAGATAAATAGTCTTGAAGTCTTCAATCTCAAGTAGAACAATCAATCCCTGAAAGCACAGTTTCTATACTTTCCAATATAAGAAAAGGTGAGATGAATCAAGTGAGATAAAACAAGCATTTGCATTTAAGAATTTAAGTACAACATCATGCAATGTATGAATGTGCAAATGCTCCCCCTCAAAGGGTTACTCCCCCTCAATTAGTATTCTCCCCAACATGCACATTTGCTACTACAATTTGCAACTCCCCTTACCACAACCTACTCCCCCTTTTTGTCATGATATAGACAAAGGAGTAGTCCCCAACCGGGTCACTCAAGGCAAAGAGAGATAGTAGCATTCTAGTATATGCATAATCAATATAAGTCACTTTATGCAATCTCAATTTATTGGAGAGAAACAAGGAGATTTATTTAAAGAAAATGTGTGAATCAAAAAATTGCTTTGCATACAAGACATGTAGCATTTAAGTTCAAAATATCATGGTATTTGGCAAAGCAAATGACAAAGGTTTTCAATATGAATTCAAACCAATTTCACCAATGTCAAGAGAGAAGCAAGGATATAGGTTTTCATTGATTTCAATTTAAGAACAACTATATCCAACTTTATAAGCCAAACATGTCATGAGCGACTTTGCACCCTACTTGATTTTTCCGGATAAATATCCGTATGATAGTAGACATGTTCAACCAATAAAGAAAGAGAGACATTTGGATTGTAAAATCCTTGAATGGATACAAGATCCTTTTTCATTTGAGTCTCATAAGCTTTTTCACACATTTTTTTGCATTTAAAAATTACAATCATCAAAACATGCTTTTTAAGATAAACATTTAGCATGTCATTTAGCAATCATCATGTCATGGAGATCATTATAGGTCATTCAAATTAAATCCTATGTATATATCTCCTAGTCCAAAAATGCATGTTTGAACATAAATATGACATGGATTGCAATACAAGCATTGATCACACTTATTGAATAGAAAAAAAATATATACATAGTGTAACCAAGCTAACTCAAGCAACAAAAAGAGAAGCATAAGATATTTCAAATTTTTTGCAAGTGACAAGATGCAAAATAGCTCTCTTTGCTTAAGTTCCCCATATGGGGTCAAATTTCCATACCACTTCAAAGAAGGGTATGAGGTCCTATGGACCTACCAAGTCCTTTGGACTTGGTTGAACCTATTTGAGACTTGTTAGTCTCGTAGCAAGCGGGTTCATTCTTTTTATTCCACTTAGGTGACACTAAGTCAATCCTAGTGGACGAAGGTTCTAGAGAACAAGATAAAAAAGGATTATGTAAATTATTTTCTTCCTTTTTATGAACTATCTTAGCTCTAGCCTTTTTCTTGTCAAACATGCTTTTAGCTCTACACATTTCAATGTAATGTAAGCAACTTGGTCTAATATGACCAACAATACCACAAAAATGACAAGTGGGAATAAAGTTAGGAATCATACCATTCCCTTTAGCATGGATAGGTGCTTTCCCTTGTCGTTGTGGTTGTCTCGGTTGTTGGATAGGATCTCTCCTCTTTTGTTGAAAACCAAGACGAGGTTGCTTGCTTGTCTGAGCTTGCATGATTGAACTCTTCCCATTGTGTTTTTGAGTTTGAGGGAAGATAGTGTGAGGAGCCCTTGGGGTGTGAGCTTGAGCTTGACCTTTTGGTGCCTCAAACACTTGGGCACTTCTTGAACACTCTCCTAGGTCACTCTTCTTCCTAGGTTGTTGAAGAGGAGGGGACATATTTAAGTCCATGTCCATGGCACCGGATGTCTTGCTTGTGGAGGAGGCATCCGTGTCATCAATGTAGCCAAGACCTCTCTTGTCACTTGGCTTTCTTCCAACTCCCAACATGTGGTCAAGCTTCTTGGTGCTTGAAGTCATCTTAGCCATTAAGACCTTAACTTCTTCAAGCTCTCTTTTTAGCTCTTCTTCTCTCCTCTTAGATAAGGCTAAGTCTTCTTTTAGCTTATCTTCATCCGCCATGGATCTCACCACTTCTTCACACAAGTGGTCTACTAGTGTTGAAAGCTCTAGATTCTCTTCTTTTAATCTTCTAATTTCTTCCTTGTTCCTCATCATCGAGCTCTCAACTTTGACTTTGTAGTCATTAAGATCCATACACTCCACACTTCCATTTGTGGAGTTAGATGACAAACATTCAACACTTGTGTCATCTCCTCTAATCTCCATTTCACCAATGAAGTCATCTCCTTCATCAAGATCATCAAATTTTTCTCTTGATGAGGAATGAGCCAAATCCCTATGAGTAGCTACACCAACTACTTCTATACCTAGTTCTTCTTGGGGATCACAAGGAAAAGCAACTTTGCCATCTTCTTCAACTTCTACACTCTTGGCTCTAAATTCCGTGTAGATGATGGCAAGTTCTTCATCACTTGAAGGATTTTCGTCATCTTCATATTTATCCCATAAGGTGGCCTTCGCCTTCCCTTTTCTTCTATCCTTCAAGTTTCCACACTCCGGGGAGAAATGCCCGAATCCTCCACATTCGTAGCACTGAATCCCCTCTCTTGAAGACACTCCTTGGTTTGGCTTGTTAATGAGTCCCATGTCTTCAATTGAGATACCCTCCTTCTTGTCATGCTTCGAAGTCTCCAAAGCAATTTTCTTCTTCTTCTTAGGAGGTGCGGTGGTCAACTTCTTCTTAGGAGGTGAGGTGGTTAAATTCACAAATCTCCTAAATCTCTCTAGTAAGAGAGCCATCTCCTCAACGGAGTCAATTTCTTCTCTCATAAATTCACTCATAGTGTTTGCGTTGAATGAATGCAAATGAGAAGAATGCAAAATGTATGAAGAAATCAAACAAACATACAAAATGCAAAAACACACCAAAATGAGCTAGGATCACCTAAGTATATCTAGGAACCCGCTCTAATACCAATTGAAAGTTCTTAATTAATGCTCGGTGTGTTTATCAATATAAAGCTAGAGGGGGCGGTGAATAGATTTTATCTAATTATTACCCAATTTTCGCATGCAAGTCAATTTTACGAAAATACCCCTAGCAAGTCAATAATACATACAAGTGTAATAAGATGCGGAAATAATAAATGACACTTGATGTTTACGTGGAAACCCTCAACAGGGAAAAACCACGGGCTGGTAAGTGCGCCACACTCGAACCTCGAAATCCACTGTATGAAAAGACGGTTACACCCTCAAGTGATTCTCGGACCCTCACCCTAGATAACCTCAGGCTATGGACACTACCAATCGCCACTCTTGGTTCAATCCCTAGTGATATCCCCTGATACACTACTCTTGGCGTGAGCACCCTCTAATCTACCACGCGGGCCTTTTATAGCGGCTCTAGTCCAATTTGCTTGAGGCCTAAGCACACTTAGCCCCAAGACTTCAATCTCTCAAAAGAGATGCACAACCCTATGTGAATATGTATGAATATTCAATTAATGCAATAAGAGCTAGGGTACTCTAAATGCTTACCTAGGATTATAAGATGACAATATAATCAATCCTAGATATCACATATAGCTATATGACATGGCATATAACTTTAGCTAAGTAAAGGATAACCAATCCTAGATACAAAGCTATCATATAAAACCCACAAACATTCAAAGGATTAACTAGTTGATTAAAAAACAATCTATCAACCTAGTTATCAATACATCACACAAGAATGTTCATGGCATAGCTTTTAGGCAATAATGACCTAATCAAATAAGCTATGAAAAATAATCTCAATCAATAAATGAGATCAATTAGCTAGATGGCATATGAACATTAAAGCGTAGCTAACAAATAATAACCCAATCAACACATAATCTCAATCTTATATGTAGAAATTAATCTAAACACATATAAGTAAAATATGAGATAAAATTGATAAGTAGAAACACTAATTATGTAAGATAAAAGTGTTCAACAAATCATACCATGTGTGTTGAAGAAGACCCATGCATTGGCATATGCTAGATGAACCTAGATGATGCCTAGATGATGATTTGTGCATATGGGAATGGGTTTAGAGAATTAAAGATGTGATCTTTAAGGATTTTTCTCTCAAGTCTCTCTAAATATCTCTCTAGGGTTCTTGGGATGCAAGACTTGTCTTCTGAACCAGAGATAAGGATGTATTTATAGAGACCAAAAACAGGGCAGGTGAAAATACAATTTTGCCCTTGAAACGCACCGATCGGCGGTTTCAATCGGCGGCCAGGCCGCCGAATTGAACCGCCGAATGGCTCCCGAGTGGAACAGGGGAACTTCGGCGACTTCGTTCGGCGGTTTGGAAACCGTCGATCCCAACCGCCGTTTTGGACCCGAGATATATATTTCAATCAGGTCTCATTCGGTGGTTTCGAACGGCGGCCAGGCCGCCGAACGTAACCGCCGTTTCACCAAAAATGGTGAAACCAAGGAGAAGCCAAAGGCATCTCCACCGGTGATCATCGCGTAAAACGAAGCACATCAACGGGCACACGCGGACGTTTTCGAACATCCTTCGGGAAACGAATTACACCACACTAAAAGCTAACATACATGAAGTGCAAGTGTGGGTATTGAATGCATCCTAATACCTATCATGTCATGGCATTTCATACAACAAGATGCAATCATTTAAATGCAAGAAGAGACATTGAATAAACAATAAAGCACAATGCACACAAAATATAAACACAACATTCAAGAATAAGAGTTATGCATGTTGTGTGTGTGTGCAACTATATCTCTTCAAGCCAAAGTAAGCACAAGATATACCTTTGGTGCTTGTCCTCTTGAGGTCTTAGAAAGGGTCTTTGATCTTCAACCTTAATGACCTAGACTACCCTTACAACCAAACCCCAACATGTGGTTTGACCACGAAATAAGCCAATCAACAAAAGGAAATCCTTACAAGGGTCATCATGTTCTTCGTCGCAGCGGCCTGTGTGTGTTGATGTCAGTCTAAAAAATACATATGATTGATTTCTTTCATATTCAGGATATAACATATGTTTATGTCAGTCTAGATACATATGATTGATTTCAATCATAGTCATATAATATATGTTGAAAAGGATTGAGAAGGTTCCCTTTATCTTCGTCGCGGCGGCCTGTGTGTGTTTGTTTGTTTATGTCAGATGTCAGATTAGGAGTTTTATTGCATTCCTTGTGTCATTGTATCCTGATCGTACCATTACATTCCATGATCATTACATTACATTCCATGATCGTACCATTACATTCCATGATCGTACCATTACACGACATTCCATGATCGTACCATTACATTCTATGATCGTACCAGTACACGACATTCCATGACATGGAATGACAGTTGTAGATTCTCCATGACATGGAATGACTTTCCTAGATTCTCCATGACATGAAATGAGATTCCATGATCCTCCAAGATTCCAAGATTACATGACATGGAATGACATTTGTAGATTCTCCATGACATGGAATGACTTTCCTAGATTCTCCATGACATGAAATGAGATTCCATGATCCTCCCAGATTCCATGATCCTACCATTACAACACTAAATTACATTCCATGATCCTTCTTCCACATCACGACATTACATTCCATGATCCATCATGGAATGTAATTCCATAAAACATTGATGACATTGTCCGTCTGATGACATTGATGACATGTCCATATTCCCATGATGACATTGATGACATGTATTTTAATTTTAATTCCATGATGATAAAACTAATTAAATCTGTTGCATACGGCTTCAGGAATATGGTTCTGTTGATAGTGAACTACGATGGACAGTGGGAAGATGGACAGTTCAACCCTAAAGCTGTTTTCTTTTTGTCAGTGGCAGTGAAGGAGACTTTGAAAACATTGGCAGAGAAGATGTATAGTCGATTTGGCTTAAATTCTGATGAAGTGGACTTTAAGATAAGTACTAGAATTGATGGCTCCATTGTTGAAATGATTTATGACTTAGATTTACAGATCTTCGTTTCGCATAACAAAGAGAATCCTAAATGTTATATGTCGGTGTTTTACAAACAGTTACGAAGCCTGGTTGACCAGTTAACTGTGACTCCTGATCTGAAATCCAAATCTACCTTCATCACCATCGATTGTACTGGTGATCAGGCATGTACGCCACCACCCATTTTGAAGTGCAAATCTACAATCAGCCCTGTTGTGAGTTCATCCGGATACATATCCACAACTGGTAGCAATGAATTTGTTCCGAGTGGTTTCCTCGTAGATGAATCGAAAACTCCGCCATCAATCAGGAAGTCTATATTTCCCCAAAGCCCACTCGGCGGTACAGTCAGTAAGAAATCTGCTAACCGCAGCAATCACGGCGATTATGCTAAAGACGAGAAAGTTCATTGTCCAACTGTTGTTACTGCTGAGGATGAAGAAAGTGGCATGGGTTGCTCAACCAATATCAACTCGCCATTGTGTCCTTGCTGTAATGAAATCAGTCCACAAGATTTACCGCTACGCCCTACACATGATGACAATCCATTGCACCTTGTTGATCTAATAAGCCTTTCTGCATTAGGTATAAACAAGAATTTATCAGGTCCCGAGCACGAGCTAAAATTGCATCGACGGTCTAGAAGACAGAGAAAGTCCATTAAGTACAACTAGGAGACTTCTTCAAATTGCTCTGAAAAGGGACACAACAAATCAAGGTGCCAGAAACCAGCGTTTGATGCATCTGGGCCAACCAAGCCTCCACGCACTTGCAGTATATGTCACAGGCCTGGACACAATAGACAAACTTGTCCCTCTGGCTATTAACCCTAATCCATAAGGTGATATCATGACCTAGTTTTGAATTCTGCACCAACAAGTTCCTCCGATTTGAGAACCTTTTATCAGCACTCTTAGGTTGATTCATCGACAATGTGTCATTCTACTTTGGTTTTAAGGAAAATGCGTGTAATATGTGATCTATTTAATTTTTCTTTCATTCAGTTGTTTGAGTAGTCCCTGCTTGTAATATCAGCTTACGATATTACAAACCTCAATCGGGTAGGTTCTCCTTTAGTCTGGTCTCTTCCCAAAGAATTTGTAGGCTACTTATCCCCCTTAAAAACATCTTCGAAAAAGTTACCGATCTACTTATAAAGATTTTGCAATACTAGATGGCTAATATGTGCTTATATTTACAAGGGATGTTCACGGATCTCTTCTTGCATAGCAACCACAGGTAGGCACAGCTATTTTCATTTAATATTAGGTCTCAAATCTCAGCAATCTAGTGCAAATCTAAGGGGAACAAAAAAAACACAGAGATTCTTGATCCGTTAACAAGTACGAAATGAGAACTTCATGTACACAATCTTGTACCCCACATCGGACTATGTTGTTTATGCTGTGAATTTGATAAAAACAGCCTTTTATGATTAACCAACGCTGTAGTTTTTTTTTTTTTTTTTTTTTTTTTTTGTTTTTGTCCATCCCCTTTAGCTTGTGGTCGTGTAATTTGTTAGTGCAAAATCCTTCAAGTTTAATTTGCATGCTTCATGTTTGTCTTTTCTTAGCGTGTGTATTAGATCATGTAATCTATTGTTGTTGATTTTAATCGTGTAAGGAATTTATTCTGCTATCGTGTTTCGTATAAGTTTTTTGTCTTTTCCTGCCGTAAAGAATGTTGTTGCATGTTTGTCTTAAAACAAATTATAGCACGGTGTGTATAAAACTATCTAGAGGGGGGGTGAATAGATTTTAAGCTTTTTACCCAATTTTTCGTGTTAGTCAAAATTACGAAACTACCTCTAAATAGATAAAGCAATAAATCAAGTATAAAATGTGGAAATTAAATAACACTTGATTTTTACGTGGAAACCCTCACGGGAAAAACCACGAGCTAGTAAGTAAGCCACACTCGAACCTCGAATCCACTAAATGTGTAAAACGATTACAACCTAATCCCGGAAGTAATCACACACCTACCTAATCCCGGTATGAGTAAACCTAGTCCAATTTGCTTGCGATCTAAGCAACCTAATCCCGGAAGCTATGCACAAGACTTACTTTCTCAATGAAGAGAATAAAACCCTAAGTGAATATATGAATATTCAAATGCAACATAGAGCAAGGGACACCCTATATGCTTATCTAAGATGATTAATATGCAATTAGAACAATCCTAGATATTAAAAACTAAATGACATGTTCAATCAAATAGTTTAGCTAATCAAGATTAAGCACAAAACCTAATTAGCTATCACAATACAACTTCTCAAACATACATCACACTAATCCCAATCTTGTATCAAAAGATATATGAAAAACATACAAGTAATAAACTGAGATTGCTTGTTAAGAAAAACACAAAATATGTAAGATATTAGTGAAAAGCTTACCAAGCAAAGTATGATGAAGAATCCATGCAAAGAGACATCTAGATGATCAAGGATGATGCTAGATGATGATTGATGATCATGAAAAAGTGTTTGAGTAAACTAAAAATGAGTTCTTTGGAATTTTTCTTCTCTTTGAAAAATATCCTAAGTATAGAATCTGAATATGAACTCTCTTAATTGACCTAAAGTCAAAGTGGCATATATATAGGGGGCCAAAACAAGGTGTGGTCATTTTGATAAGTTGGCCTCATATTTGCCTTGGGCGCTGTACGAAGAGCGCTTATGTACAGCGCTTGTACAGCGCCCCTACTCTGTTCTCACGGGAAAACAGAGTGGCGCTGTACGTAGAGCGCTTTGTACAGCGCCTGTACAGCGACACAACAGCGACCGAATTAAATCGATCAGGTCTGAACAGCGCTTAATGGGCGCTGTTCGTACAGCGCTTCTGAAGAGCACTTTTGGGAGCGCCCAAAGCAAAAATGCAATCCTAAGTCTAAGCATGACAAGGCAATTGGATATGCAAGATGCAATCAAACTAACATGCAAGAAGAGATGTTAATGAACATTAATGCACAAAAATAAGACACACAACATACAAGTATTAAACATATGCATGAGTTGTGAGTGTGTGCAACTATCTCTTCAAGACAAGTAAGCACAAAGAAATATACCTTCGGTGCTTATCAATACGAGGTCTTCAAAGGACTTCGAATAATAAACCCGATACCTAGGCTACCCTTACAAAGAACCCCAACATGTGGTTTGTCCACGAAATGAGCCAATCAACAAATGGGAACCTTACAATCTCCCCCTTTGGCTATTTCGTGACAAAACCACCACTCACATTGATTCCTCACATTAAAATAGAAACAACGGGATAACTATGATATTCTATAGTACAAAAAGATAAGAAAATAAAACTTCAAGTCTTCAATCTCTTGTAGAGTAATCAAGCCCTGAAAAGAAAGTTTCTAACATTTCCAATACAAGAAAAGTGTGAGATGAATCAAGTGAGAACAATACCAAGCATTTGCATTAAAAAATTAGGCTCAACATTATGCAATGTATGTGTATGCAATGCTCCCCCTCAACGGGTTACTCCCCCTCAATGAATGTTCTCCCCAATATGCACAATTGCTTCTATATTTTGCAACTCCCTTTACCATATACTACTCCCCCTTTTTGTCATGATATAGGCAAAGGAGTAGTCCCCAATCGGGTCACTTATAGCAATGAGAGATAGTAGCATGCAAGATTTGCATAACGAATATAAGTCACTTTATGCATCTCAATTAATTGGAGAGAAACAAGGAGATTTATTTGAAAGAAAATGTGTGAATCAAACATGCTTTGCATACAAGACATGTAGCATTCAAGTCCAAAATATCATGGTATTTGGCAAAGCAAATGACAAGGTTTCTATTAAGAATTCAAACCAATTTCACCATTGTCATGAGAAAAGCAAGGATATAGAGTTTTTATTGATTTTAATTTAAGAGCAACTATATCCAACTTTATAAGTGAAATATGGCATGAGCGACTTTGCACCCTTTTTGATTTTTCCGGATAAGATATCCGTATAATGGTAGCGATGGTCAACTAATAAAGAAAGAGAGACATTTGGAATATAAATTCCTTTGAATGGATACAAGATCCTTTATTCATTTTGAGTCTCATAAGCTTTCACACAAGTTTTGCATTTTAAGAATATGCAATCATCATTTCTTGCTTTTCATGCTTTTCATGTGAGCATGTAATATGAATTTCATGCTTTTTCATTTGACATTAGCATGTTATTTAAGAATCATCATGTCATGGAGATAATCAAAGGTCATTCAAATCATACTTCCTACATACATCTCCTAGTCCAAAAATGCATGTTTGAACATAAATATGACATGGATTGTAAACAAGCAAGGTTCACACTTATTGAATTGAAAACATATATACATATGTGCAACCAAGCTTACTCAAACAATTAAAAGAAGAGGCATCAGTTATTTAGAATTGTTTGCAAGATACAAGAATGCAAAATAGATCTCTTTGCTTGAGTTCCCCATATGGGGTAAATTATCAAAACACATCACTCCACAAGACATATCCCAATAGATCTACTTAGTGTTTTAAATCGAGTAGCATCTAAGGGTTTAGTAAATAAGTCTTCAAGTTGATCATTAGTACCTACATGTTCAAGTACTATGCATTTATTTTCAACAAGCTCTCTAATGAAGTGATGGCGGATGTCAATATGCTTAGTTCTAGAATGTTGTACCGGATTCTTGGAAATATTAATAGCACTCATGTTATCACAAAAGAGAGTGAGAGTACCTTGGTTGAATCCGTAGTCTACTAGCATTTGCTTCATCCATAGGAGTTGTGTGCATCCACTCCCCGCGGCTATGTACTCGGCCTCGGCCGTGGACAAGGAAATCGAGTTTTGCTTCTTGCAAAACCAAGACACCAAGTTGTTGTAGGGAAAAATACCGTAGTACACGCAGCGGAAGCGAGACTAAAAATAGATTTAGTAACTTTTAAAATTTTTCCTTTTTATGAACCTTAAACCCTTTAATCAATTAAACACATATATTATCTAACAAAAGAATAATACCTTTTGTCGCGTGATCCGATTGACTTACGTCGATGGTAATCCGCAAGATCTTCAATCCTAGCACGAACGTGGATCACCTAGGAGCGTGGTCTCCCTTTTCTTTGAATTGCAAACCTGTGAATGGACAAATAAACTTTTCTTTTCTTTGTTAGTCACAAAAACAATCAAAAGAAGACTAAAATTATTCCGGTCACTTTTGAGTTCTCAATCTAATGATCGAAACTCGCGTGAACCTAAATCGATGTTGTACACACAAGTTTATTGATGAACAAGCAAATAGTGTACCATCAAAGAATAATTTATTCACTCTTTTATGTTTTTAGTAGGACAAAATTAATGCTCTCTATGAATTAAGAAGAAGAAGAAAAATTGTCTCTCAAGCACAAAGCATAGGGTGGCCGAATTCTATACATATGAATATATAGGTGGCCTAAATTTTCTTCTCTTTTCCTATTAGGGTTGCCGAAATCTTGCTCTCTTTTCCTACTAGGGTTGCCGCAAATCACACTCCTAAAAGGAGTTTGTGTTGCACCCTAATTTCCATAAAAGAATAGACTTCAAACCCTAATCCAACTCATAGATATTTTATTCTTTTTATTGACTAAAATAAAAGACTTCTTATTTGATTAAATAAATAAAATTAATTATTTATTTTCTTACCAAATAAGTCTTTTACTTTTAGTATACTACCAACAATAGTATAAGACTAGGAATCATATTTCCTAATCAGAAAAGATTTGTTTCTTAATTAAACAATTAATTAATAAATTAATTAATTCTTATTTAATTAAAACAATGCAAACAAAATAATATCTTAGGTTAAAATATTAACCTTGCCGCCCCACTTGAATAAAATTGGGCCTAATATTATTTTCTTATTTCATTTAATCCATTGGACTTTAAATAAAAAGCCCACATGTGAACCAGAACCATTCTTACTAAAAGAAACAAGCCCACATGTCTTTTATTAATATATTAATATAATTGAGCAGCCCATTACTTAAATAATGTGCAAATTATATTCTTAATATATTAAATGCAATTCTAGATGGACCCTTAAATTGGTCCAGTAGAATATATCAAGTGATCCATGCAAGTCCGTGTGGATTGGGGATCTTGGTGGGCCATCTAAATTTAAGCTTCAATAGACATAACCTAATCACAATCAACAAATGATTTACTTAGGTCCGATCCATTAATTTTAACTCATTCCACTAAAGAGCTAAAATTGAACACTTAAATAAAGATAGAAAAGGAAGATGTTCCTCATTCATACCCTAGACAATCATGTTGGAGATAGTGTATCCTCGTGATTAATATCAGTAATCGCCAAGAGTTCATAGACCGCCTATAACTCTCCAAGTTACCATATTTACTCATATGACCACGTTTTGAACTTGGATATTTTGACTTGTCCAGAAGCCATGTTTTCAATAGACACTATCGAAAACTCAACGTTGAGATTTTATATCCAATTACCTCAAAACATCCATATGATGATATTATACTCTCATTTAATAAATGGAGCCACGATGTCCATATCTATAAATGAAGTCCTCTATCGATTAACAAATGAATATCACCAAACTATCGAGGATAGACTATGCGTTATAATCGTACTCATTGATAACTCAAATGATATCATTTGCAACCATAAGTCCATCATTTATCTTAGGATTAAGATAGACTCTCCGATTGTCCTGATAATGAAAAGACTATTATCTATTGACGGTTCTAGATAAAGCTTTTCATTGTGATCCAGTTCAATGCACCCAGTGCACTAGATCCTTTTGCTCGAAGACACTCCGATGATTTTAGACTCATCATATCTCATTTGATCCCACTCAAATGCTAGCAAAAGAATTCTACAACTTTAACAAGATAAAGGTGCCCAACCTTTAACTTAAGTTGTGAACATTATTCAAGACTAACTAAAGAATTGTGTCTACCACATACATATCCAGATGTACGAACAATTCTTCTTTTCTCATAGTCTTTAGACCTTATGATTATTTACTTTGACAATTATAATATTAAACTATAAATGCTATACGATTTGTTAAACCAGAAATCACTTTATTAATATGAAAAAGATTGTTAATTACAACATTACACTCTTGCTATTGAGCATAATCCTAACAGTTGTTGCCTAAAAAGAAGCAACCGCCCGATGTGCTCTTCCTATCATCGCAATTTCCTGCCCAATCCGTATCACTAAAGCCTACAAGACTAGCATTAGTGTCAAAAGAGTACCAAATCCTATAGTTGGATGTCCCATTCACATATCGAATGATTCTCTTTACGGAAGAGAGATGGGACTCTTAGGATCCGCTTGGTACCTAGCACACACACCCACACTAAAGAAGATATCGGGCCTACTTGCGGTCAAATAAAGCAAGCTACCTATCATGCCACGATATAACGTTTGTTCCACACTTTTACCACTAGCATCCTTGCTAAGCTTCAAAGTGGTACTCATGGGTGTATCACAATGTTTGGCATTCTCTAAACCAAACTTCTTCACTAGGTTTTTGGCATATTTGGCTTGGGTTATGAAAATCCCATCATCTAATTACCTAATTTGTAAACCTAGGAAGTAACTAAGCTCACCAACAAGACTCATCTCAAATTCATGAGACATGATATCAACAAATTGTTGGACCTTGGTGTTGTTGGTGGAGCCAAAAACTATATCATCAATATATATTTGAGCTATGAAAAGCTCATCATTGTCTTTCTTGATGAATAGTATCTTGTCAACACTACCTCTTGTGTAGTTATTGTCAACAAGAAATTGAGTGAGGCGTTCATACCAAGCCCTCGGTGCTTGTTTCAACCCATATAGTGCCTTCTTGAGGCGATAGACATGGTTGGGGTGGTGTGCATCCACAAACCCCTTGGGTTGTTCAACAAACACTTCCTCTTGCAAGAAGCCATTGAGGAAGGCACTCTTGACATCCATTTGGTGCAATTTGAACTTGTGCACACAAGAAATGGACAAGAGAAGCCTAATGGACTCTAAACGGGCAACGGGAGCAAAAGTCTCCTCAAAGTCGATACCCTCAATTTGAGAGTACCCTTGTGCTACAAGTCTAGCCTTGTTCCGCACTATGTTGCCATTCTCATCGGATTTATTCCTATAAATCCACTTAGTTCCTATCACATGTGAGCTTTTAGGCCTAGGAACTAGAGTCCAAACCTCATTCCTTTCGAATTGGTTTAGCTCTTCTTGCATGGCTAGAACCCAAAATTCATCATTTAAGGCTTCATCAACCTTTTTGGGTTCAATTTGAGAGGTGTAGCATGTGTAGCTAATTAGATTAGCTATTTGACGCCTAGTTCTAACACCCTCATTCACATCTCCAATAACATCCTCTTTGTTATGGAGCCTTCTAACCCATGGAGCGGGTTCATTAGAGTCCAAGAGAGGGACTCTAGTAATAGGTTGTGTGACTTCATTAATGTCATTGGACGTCCCAACATTGAGAGTCACCACAACCCTCTCCAAAGGAGAGTCATCATCTAAAACTTCCTCCTCCTCATGGTCATGAGACTTGAGCCTTGTATCATCAATAACAACATTCGATGATTCCATGACGGTTCGAGTCTTCAAGTTGAAAACTCTATAAGCTTTACTATTCAAGGCGTAGCCAATAAAGATACCCTTATCACTCTTAGCATCAAACTTGCCAAGTTGATCACGGTCATTTAAAATGTAGCATTTGCTTCCAAATGTGTGGAAGTAGCTAACATTTGGCTTCCTACCCTTCTATAACTCATAGGAGGTGTTTCTAGATCCGAGCCTTAGGAAAACTCTATTCCCTATATAGCAAGCCGTATTGACGGCTTCGGCCCATAGGTTCCTAGGGACATTGTTACTAAGCAACATCACTCGGGCCATCTCTTGGAGGACCCTATTCTTCATCTCAACAACTCCATTTTGTTGAGGTGTCCTATGAGCCAAGAACTCATGGGAGATGCCTAAGCTATTGCAATAGCTTTCAAAAGAGGCATTCTCAAATTCCCTCCCATGGTCACTTCTAATCCGTTTAATGCTTTTAATGTTAGAATTCATTTCATTTTGTATTTTAGTACAAAGCATTTTAAACTTATCAAAAGTTTTAGATTTTTCGCTAAGAAAGTATATCCATGTAAATCTAGAGAAATCATCAACACAAACAAAAATGTATCTCTTTCCACCTAAACTCTCGGTTTGCATAGGACCCATGAGATCCATGTGGAGAAGCTCTAGGGGCTCCTTGGTGGAGAGATACTTGCCCTTTTTGTGCATGATTTTAGTTTGTTTTCCTTGTTGGCAAGGTCCACAAATACCATTGGCTTTCTTCCCAAGCTTAGGGAGGCCACGCACACACTCGAACTTTCCAAGGGTTCTTAAATCCCTAAAGTTTATGTGGCCAAGTCTTTCATGCCACAACTATATTTGCTCATCCATGTACACATTGTTTGAGACTATTCTAGCTTCAAGACAATAGCAATTGTCGCTAGATCTCATACCTTTCAATAAGGTTTGTCCATCGGGCTTTAGGATTGAGCAATCATCTTTACAAAACAAGACGGAATATCCTTCATCACTTAGATGTGAAATGTTTATTAAATTGGCTTTCAAGCCATCAACAAATAAAGCATCGGATAAGGAGGGTAATCCGGGAACGGAAATGGTTCCTTTCCCTACAACTTTCTTTTTGGATCCATCACCAAAAGTGACATATCCTCCTTCCTCCATAACAAGAGTCTCGAAGAAACTCTTGTTTCCGGTCATGTGCCTAGAGCACCCACTATCTAAATACCAAAAATTAGAAGAATTTGCCTTCAAGGCTATTTGAGCAACATGACAGACATTTTCATTCTTTCTAATCCACCTAGAAACAATATTTGCTTTCTTAGTGGTCTTTGGTACATGGGCTCTAGATGTCCTAGGATCATGAATAATCATATTATCATTCCTAGGGACATGCATCATGGCTCTTTTCTTTTTCTTCTCTATCATGCTTCTAGATTTGCACATTTTTATATATCGAAAGCAGTGTGGTCTAATATGACCATTAAATCCACAAAAGTGACATATAGGAGTAAAATAAGGAATCATACCTTGTCCTTGTCTTTGTGGATGAAAGGGTTCAATCCGTCTTCGTTGTTGAACCGGTCTAGATTGCTTCCTAGCTTGAGGTTGCATGATAGGTCTCTTTCCTTTGTGAGCCAATTGTGGAGGAATGTTGGCTTGAGGGACCCTAGGGGGTTGAGCTTGAGTTTGCCTTCTTAGCCCCATCTTTACTTGTGCATTTGAACATTGTCCTACTTCTAACTTCTTCCTAGGAATTTGCACATATGAAGTTTCTTCGTTCTTCAAACTCTTGACAAACTCGGTCTTGTTAGAGGTTGAGATCTTCTTGCCATCTTCATACCCAAGACCCCTCTTGTCACATGGACTATTTCCAACACCAAGCATATGGTCAAGCTTTTTGGTGCTAGAATCCATCCTAGTTATAGACTCTCTTACTTCTTCAAGTTCCCTCTTTAGGCTTTCTTCATTCCTCCTAGATAAGACTAACTCCTCTCTTAACTTATCTTCCATCTTCTTGAATTTTTCCACTTGTTCACCTAAGTGGTCATTATGAGATGCAAGCTCAAGATTTTCTTCTCTCAACATCTTAATCTTTCTTGTGCTCTTGATTGCTAAATCATTAAACTCGGCATGATATTTAGCAAGCACCTTTTTCTCCACAAATCCATTTATGGAGTTCGAAGAGGAATCACTTTCTTCTTCACTTGAGTCATTTTCCTCTTGACTCATTTCCTCTCTCTCACTAGCACTTTTGCTTTTATGGGAGGAGGCAAAAGCTAGGAGGTTAGCCATGAGCTCTTCATCACTTGAAGACTCTTCTCCCTCAATGGAGTCATCACTACTACTACTCCATGTGGCGGCCATCACTTTACCTTTCTTCTTGACATTGTGATTTGCACATTCGGGGGCAAAGTGACCTATGCCACCACACTCTAAACATCGGACCCCTTTCCTTTCGGTCCTTTCTTGCCTAGGTTCAAACTTCTTGAAAGAGCCATTTTTCTTCACATCTTGACCTTTTGATCCAAAGCTCTTTCTTCTAAACTTCATAACCTTGTTGAACCTTTTTACAAACAAGGCAAGTTCTTCATCCGAGTCAACCTTCTTTGCCTCCTTTTCATCCTTGGAGGTTTTTAAAGCAATTCCTTTTTGCTTTTTAGTGGGTGTGGAGATTGGCCCTTTCCTAGACTCATAAGCTAGAAGTCTCCCAATCACCTCACTCGGCTTCATATCCTTATATCCACTATTTTCTTTTAAAGCCGTCACCTTCGATTCAAACCTATCAGGTAGAGATCTCATAATCTTTTGCTTGATTCTCCTATCCGAATATGGATCACCAAGTTGATGGCTTTGGTTGACTATATCCATCAACTTGATCTCGAAGTCATTGAAGCACTCATTCTCCTCCATCTTAAGCATCTCGAATTGAGTTTGGAGGACTTGAAGCTTAGAGTCCTTCACCACTTCGGTTCCCTCATGTGCAATCTCTAGGATGTCCCAAGCCTCCTTAGCTATCCTAGTATTTTGAATCAATTTATATTGATTTTCATCCATAGCACACAAGATGGCATGCATCGCCTTCCTATTCCACTTTGAAGCCTCAAACTCTTGCGCGTTCCATTGTGCCTTAGGCTTCAATACTTCTTCTCCTCCACCATCGGGAGTCATCTTGGGTAGATCATATCCGTCTTCCACCGCCATCCATGCACGGTCATGAATTTGGCATATGTAGGATTCCATCTTCCCTTTCCATTGGGAATAGTTCAATCCGGTAAGAAGTGGAGGCCTTGTGCTAGAAGCACCTTCGTTGCCACCACCATTTCCACCGTTTCCACTCATAGTATTTATGAATGAATGAAATGAATGCAAATGTATGAATGATCAAAAATCACACAAAATGCAAAACACACCAAAATAAGCAAGGATCACCTATGTATGTCTAGGAACCCGCTATGATACCAATTGAAATAAATTATAACACGGTGTGTATAAAACTATCTAGAGGGGGGGTGAATAGATTTTAAGCTTTTTACCCAATTTTTCGTGTTAGTCAAAATTACGAAACTACCCCTAAATAGATAAAGCAATAAAGCAAGTATAAAATGCGGAAATTAAATAACACTTGATTTTGACGTGGAAACCCTCACGGGAAAAACCACGGGCTAGTAAGTAAGCCACACTCGAACCTCGAATCCCCTAAATGTGTAAAATGATTACAACCTAATCCCGGAAGTAATCACACACCTACCTAATCCCGGTATGAGTGAACCTAGTCCAATTTGCTTGCGATCTAAGCAACCTAATCCTGGAAGCTACACACAAGACTTACTTTCTCAATGAAGAGAATAAAACCCTAAGTGAATATATGAATATTCAAATGCAACATAGAGCAAGGGAAACCCTATATGCTTATCTAAGATGATTAATATGCAATTAGAACAATCCTAGATATTAAAAACTAAATGACATGTTCAATCAAATAGTTTAGCTAATCAAGATTAAGCACAAAACCTAATTAGCTATCACAATACAACTTCTCAAACATACATCACACTAATCTCAATCTTGTATCAAAAGATATATGAAAATCATACAAGTAATAAACTGAGATTGCTTGTTAAGAAAAACACAAAATATGTAAGAAATTAGTGAAAAGCTTACCAAGCAAAGTATGATGAAGAATCCATGCAAAGAGACATCTAGATGATCAAGGATGATGCCTGATGATGATTGATGATCATGAAAAAGTGTTTGAGTAAACTAAAAATGAGTTCTTTGGAATTTTTCTTCTCTTTGAAAAATATCCTAAGTATAGAATCTGAATATGAACTCTCTTAATTGACCTAAAGTCAAAGTGGCATATATATAGGGGGCCAAAACAAGGTGTGGTCGTTTTGATACGTTGGCCTCATATTTGCCTTGGGCACTGTACGAAGAGCGCTTATGTACAGCGCTTGTACAGTGCCCCTACTCTGTTCTCACGGGAAAACAGAGTGGCGCTGTACGTAGAGCGCTTTGTACAGCGCTTGTATAGCGACCCAACGGTGACCGAATTAAATCGATCAGGTTTGAACAGCGCTCAATGGACGCTGTTCGTACAGCGCTTCTGAAGAGCGCTTTTGGGAGCGCCCAAAGCAAAAATGCAATCCTAAGTCTAAGCATGACAAGGCAATTGGATATGCAAGATGCAATCAAGCTAACATGCAAGAAGAGATGTTAATGAACATTAATGCACAAAAATAAGACACACAATATACAAGTATTAAACATATGCATGAGTTGTGAGTGTGTGCAACTATCTCTTCAAGACAAGTAAGCACAAAGAAATATACCTTAGGTGCTTATCAATACGAGGTCTTCAAAGGGCTTCGAACAATAAACCCGATACCTAGGCTACCCTTACAAAGAACCCCAACATGTGGTTTGTCCACGAAATGAGCCAATCAACAAATGGGAACCTTACATGTCTTTTCTTAGCGTGTGTATTAGATCGTGTAATCTATTGTTGTAGATTTTTATCGTGTAAGGAATTTATTCTGCTACCGTGTTTCGTATAAGTTGTTTGTCTTTTCCTTGTGTAAAGAATTTTGTAGTATTAAGGATTATTTTTACTTTCCACAGACAACATTTGAATCCATTGCGAACCATGCAACTTGGGTGTAGAAAGACTTGTCCAGATATACCCCACCGATGATTTTCTTGTTCGAACAATGCATAAACATTGTCTCCAAATACAGATGATGATATCTTCGATTAGAGGTTCTTATTCTTATTATATATTGATTACTCTATTGGGCTTCGTTTGGTAAAAGACGTTTTCTTTTAGTAAGATGGGCTTTTATCCACCTTCAGGACAACAATCTTATCTAATCCATCCGATTTCCGATATTGCGTTTTTACTTTTATACAGCAAGAGTTATTTTCGTTATCTTATGCACAGTAGATCTTTTATAGTATATATTTTGACCAATACAGTCGTCGCTCGTTTTGCACACTGTATTTTCATTTATTTAAATTTTTTGGTTCAGCTACTATATACTGAGTAATGCTATTGGACCCAAAAAACCAACCCAAATTCTAACCCAAATGCCATGTGGCAACATCACACGCAACATGGGCCTACGTCACTCTTTCCAAGATCCCATGTGATGTTGCCACATGGGTTTGGGTTAAAAATTTGGGTTGGTTTTTTGGGTCCAACAGCTTTACTCTTATTGATACTAGTATACTTGCTGGATTAGTTATTCGGCATTAGATTGAAATTGAAGGGTCAATAAAAACAAAACATTAAAATGCTCAGGATTTTACTTCTCTTCTTCTACTCATCCCTATCAGCAAGGCAAAAGTAAAATTTATCCCAAACAAGCACAAGAAAAGTAAAGGAAAAAAAAAGTCCGGGGGGGGGGGGGGGACCGACTCTATGTCTCTATCTCTTCGCCACTAATTATATAGTCAGTTTCAATTATAACACTTATTCAATGGTCGAACCAACCCCACACAACCTTTATGCCTTTCTATGTCGCAAATGCATCGTCGTTAACCTCGGATTTTTGTTTTTGATTTCCCATGATGTACGACTGAACTTACCATTTGCACACGATAGTTGTATCACACTATTACCATTCACAGGACCAAATTATTTTATGAATTGTGAGATATCCAGTTTGGATGTACTTCAGAGTTCAGATTTGTTATAGAGAACATAAATAAATGGGTAATACACTGAAACCATTGAATCCGTATCATCCGTTGTTAAAGAACGGTGAAGGTGAACCTCATGTAAGAATAAAAACATGATTGGCGAATGATGATGTATTTTGTTGTATTGGAAACACAAAGTAAACAAAAGCAGTACCGAGGGAGATGAAACTGCAAGGACTTAGAAAGGTCTGCACATATCTGGGATTAACCTACACAAAATTCACAACTATTAATCTAAAAATGGAAACCACAACAGTAGAGGTAGCGAATCTACAGGTACCAAGGTTTTAATCGCAAACCAAGCAAATAACCAGCAAAAAACAACAAACAGAAATGCAAATTTTGTAGATTACACAATAACAACGATAATCTAAAAGCTTTAACTGGATTTACAAAAAATTCCTTGAAGTTGATGTCATATCTTTCAATGAAAAAGGTCGGCGTCGCCGGTTGAAACGGTCGCGGAGAGAAACAGCTTTCTGTGGTTTATCTATTCTCTTCAAGGCCTCCACATCTGTCTCCAGTTGATCGACGCGGGCCTCTAAAGAAATCCTTCCTGCTATTTTCCTAGAAGCATTTTTTTTCTTTACTTCGTTTAGTTTGATAGCCTCAGATCTTCTACTTACCTGGGAAACCACTCGATCCCACCTGCCTAATTCGTTCTTATCATCCGACGACTCGCCTCTAAAGAAATCCTTCCTGCTATTTTCCTAGAAGCATTTTTTTTCTTTACTTCGTTTAGTTTGATAGCCTCAGATCTTCTACTTACCTGGGAAACCACTCGATCCCACCTGCCTAATTCGTTCTTATCATCCGACGACTCGGACTCCATATCTCTGGTATAATGCGAAGTAGCGAAAGGTAGATGATTGTGACCCACACACACGTTTTGAAGGAAAACCAGTACTAAGGTGATTGCGATTGAATCTAAATTGAGTTAGATGACAGAGAATTGTAATAGAAAATTTGAGTCAAATAAGCTCTAACAGAAGGGTTCAGGTAATGCTACTTACCCCCATTTTAAAGGTTAATTGTAAGCATTACCCCTTCTCAGAAGCGACAGAATCTTGCATGCACCCGGTGCATTGTACCCAACCAATGGGTGCATGCCATGTGGAAAGGACAACAATCAAATGTGTTCTCCCTGCCACTTGGCATGCACCCATTGGCTAGGGTGCATTGCACTGGGTGCATACAAGATTTTCTCAAAGAAGCATGACATGTGTCCATTAGGAGTAAAATTGTCCACCTAAATACAGTGTTTGGACAAATTTACCCCCTAATGGACACATGTGACACCATTTTTGGACAGTTGATTTCAGTCTGATTACTTAAACGAGCATGAACCCAACCCGATATATTGCATCCTAAATTCCTAATGAATGGGAGCATACCATGTAGCATGGATAACTCATTTGATTGCTTTTCCTTCCCATTTGGCATTTGGCTGATGGATTGGTTTTGTTAAATAATGTACTATACATACATATACAGATATATAGAAATGATCAAGCCAATGCGCACCGATGTAAATTTATGGTCCAGGATATTGGATGTCAACCACTATTAGCTAACATCCTTTGACTCAAGTGCGTATGCACTTTTCAAAACTAGTTGCGCACATTCAATGTCCTCATGAAGTTATATCAGTGTGCACTGACCAGATAAGGACCGATATATAGAAATGTTCAAGCCATTGCGCACTGATGTAAATATAAGATCAAGGATATTGAATGTGAGCCATTAGTTTTACATGGTTAGACTCAAGTGTGTATGCACTTGTCAAAACAAGTGGGTCACGTTCAATATCCACATGAAGTTATATCATTGCGCACTAACCAGATCATGACTTTATAATTTTTAGACGTCCAACCATAGCCACACATTCACAACGGGCCCACAACCTCACATTAACAAATACCCACAACTAATACGAATGTGTGGTTGTGGGCGGATGTCCTTAACTTATAAAGTCAAAACGGCCCTAATTATAGAAGTATTATATATACAGTCTCGTTCCCATGCGGACGTCATGATATAACCTCATGAGGATATTGAATGTGAGCCACTAGTTTTGATAAGTGCATACACACTTGAGTCAAATCATGTAAAACTAGTGGCTCACATTCAATATCCTCGTGAAGTTATATTAGGACGTCCTCATTTGAAAAAAGTCCTTATCGCAATATGCTAGGTAACCCAGACCCAGTCTCCATTTGTTTGAGTTTTCAAGCAAATAGGTTTTGTGATGCTGCAGTTGTTTACGATGAGAAGAACAAATACAATATTAATACGATTAGGGTTTCAATAGAAGACACAATTTGAAATAAGTTATTTATTTATGGGAAATTATTAGTCTCCCTCCTGTAGTTTGCCGTAATCTCCAGTCTCCCCCCTGTAGTTTCAAAATTCTCCAATTTCCCCCCTCCCATGCACAAATACAACCATTCTCACCATATAAAAATAGGCATGGGAGGGGGGAAATTGGAGAATTTTGAAACTAGAGAGGGGAGACTAGAGAATACGAAAAATTACAGGGGGGAGAATAATTTCCCTTTATTTATTTGTGAGCAACTATGTTTTTTTTTTTTACAATAAATTGAACTTGAAGTAAAAAATTTCTAATACACGGTATTTGAAGTAAAGTAATTCCAACAGGCAACCGTTGGCAAATCGTGTAGGTTTTTTAAAAATAAAAAATATTTTCCTGTCAGTGTAGGTACTATTTTTAGATTCGTCAAAGTTGTACACGTGTATAACATATATCAAAAATTTAGGTTTGGAGATCGGTTCTCCTCTCATTTTGAATATTTTGTCCTCGTTCAATTACAAAACATCATATCGACTCTGGTTGGGACGCCATTTCCGGATGGTCAAATACAACTTCAACTACTCCCCGATACTTAATTGTCAAGTCAATCAGTATTATTAGGTTGGGCCACACCCCCATGACCAATTTTCTTCATCATTACCCATACCCTATTCGTACAGAACTAAATCTGTGACCTGCAAATATGGTGGGTAGAGTACAGTCACATGCAATTATGGTAACCTTACAAAGTGGCTTTTTTGGGTGGGCAGGGGTTTAGGTCAATGACCAATATATAGTTGATATGACACTTATAATGGGAGCAAGTGAGACGTCAAAATCCGATGGATTATCCCACAGATTTACTAAATCATCCATTGTAATCTACAGCCGTCTCAACGTAACGTATATCAAGGTTTGATTGTATACATCTGGTTCGATGGCAAACGAAATTAACCATAATGTAAAGGGTTGTAAAACAGACATTGTAAACCCTCATCTCCAACCCTAAAACCTGATTTGGTGCAACCGTTGGAACTATAATGGTGCAACTTGCACAGTATTTGAGATGTTGCCACATGACATTTGGGTTAGTGAAAGTTCTCAAAGTGTGTTTTTCAATATATAAAGCTAGGAGGGGGGGGGGGGGTGGAATAGATTTTATCTAATTATTACCCAATTTTCGCATGCATGTCAATTTTACGAAAATACCCCTAGCAAGTCAACAAAACATACAAGTGTAACAAGATGCGGAAATAATAAATGACACTTGATGTTTACGTGGAAACCCGCAACAGGGAAAAACCACGGGCTGGTAAGTGCGCCACACTCGAACCTCGAAATCCACTATATGAAAAGACGGTTACACCCTTAAGTGATTCTCGGACCCTCACCCTAGATAACCTCAGGCTATGGACACTACCAATCGCCACTCTTGGTTCAATCCCTAGTGATATCCCCTGATACACTACTCTTGGCGTGAGCACCCTCTAATCTACCACGCGGGCCTTTTATAGCGGCTCTAGTCCAATTTGCTTGATCCTCGAAGTCACTACTTGTAATGATGTTTGCAGCCTAATCCTGGTCTGTAACCCATCACTACTACCCAGCGGGCCTGTAATAGCAACCCTAGACCAAGACTTCAATCTCTCAAAAGAGATGCACAACCCTATGTGAATATGTATGAATATTCAATTAATGCAATAAGAGCTAGGGTACTCTAAATGCTTATCTAGGATGATGATATATTCAATTTAAATCAACCCTAGATATCAATTGCTAAATGACATGTCAAATAGCTTAGCTAATCAAGATTAATTAAAAACCTAATTAGCTATCACAAACAACACTCAATCAATTCATCACAAATAATCTCTTTTCTTGTATTTAGCATATGATCTAAAACATACAAGTAATTTAAAAGAGATGGCTTGGTATTTAAAATACTACAATAAGATGAAATTAATCAAAATCTTACCAAGCAAGTTGTGATGATGCAAACCCATACATGGATGCACTCTATATAGACATAGGAGATGCAATATGAAATTTGATGCAAAAGGGGTTTGATTTGAGTGGTTAAAGTTGAGTTCTTGATTTGATTTTCTCTCAAAATCTATCTTTGAAGATTAGGGTTCTTAAGAGTCAAAGAACATCATCAGATAATGAGAAAGTGTGATATTTATAGACATCAAGAACAGGGCAAGTGAAAAGACAATTTTGCCCCTGAAATCGCACGATCGGCGGTTTCATTCGGTGGCCTGGCCGCCGAATTGAACCGCCGAATGGCTCCCGAGTGGAACAGGGGAACTTCGGCGGTTTCTAAACCGCCGATCCCAACTGCCGTTTTGGACCCGAGAGATATATTTCAATCAGGTCTCATTCGGCGGTTTCGAACGGCGGCCAGGCCGCCGAACGTAACCGCCGTTTCACCAAAAATGGTGAAACCAAGGAGAAGCCAAAGGCATCTCCACCGGCGATCATCGCGCAAAACAAAGCACATCAACGTGCACGCGTGGACGTTTCCGAACATCCTTCGGGAAACGAATTACACCACACTAAAAGCTAACATACATGAAGTGCAAGTGTGGGTATTGAATGCATCCTAATGCCTATCATGTCATGGCATTTCATAAAACAAGATGCAATCAATTTAATGCAAGAAGAGACATTGAATAAACAATAAAGCACAATGCACACATAATATAAACACGACATTCAAGAATAGGAGATATGCATGTTGTGTGTGTGTGCAACTATATCTCTTCAAGCCAAAGTAAGCACAAGATATACCTTTGGTGCTTGTCCTCTTGAGGTCTTGGAAAGGGTCTTTGATCTTCAACCTTAATGACCTAGACTACCCTTACAACCAAACCCCAACATGTGGTTTGACCACGAAATAAGCCAATCAACAAAAGGGAATCCTTACAATCTCCCCCTTTGGCTATTTCGTGACAAAACCACCACTCACATTGATTCCTCACAACATAATAGAAACTACGGGTCTACTATGATTTTCTACTTTACAAAGAGATAAGATAAATAGTCTTGAAGTCTTCAATCTCAAGTAGAACAATCAATCCCTGAAAGCACAGTTTCTATACTTTCCAATACAAGAAAAGGTGAGATGAATCAAGTGAGATAAAGCAAGCATTTGCATTTAAGAATTTAAGTACAACATCATGCAATGTATGAATGTGCAAATGCTCCCCCTCAAAGGGTTACTCCCCCTCAATAAGTATTCTCTCCAACATGCACAATTGCTACTACAATTTGCAACTCCCCTTACCACAACCTACTCCCCCTTTTTGTCATGATATAGACAAAGGAGTAGTCCCCAACCGGGTCACTCAAGGCAAAGAGAGATAGTAGCATTCTAGTATATGCATAATCAATATAAGTCACTTTATGCAATCTCAATTTATTGGAGAGAAACAAGGAGATTTATTTAAAGAAAATGTGTGAATCAAAAAATTGCTTTGCATACAAGACATGTAGCATTTAAGTTCAAAATATCATGGTATTTGGCAAAGCAAATGACAAAGGTTTTCAATATGAATTCAAACCAATTTCACCAATGTCAAGAGAGAAGCAAGAATATAGGCTTTCATTGATTTCAATTTAAGAACAACTATATCCAACTTTATAAGCCAAACATGTCATGAGCAACTTTGCACCCTATTTGATTTTTCTGGATAAATATCCGTATGATAGTAGACATGTTCAACCAATAAAGAAAGAGAGACATTTGGATTGTAAAATCCTTGAATGGATACAAGATCCTTTTTCATTTGAGTCTCATAAGCTTTTTCACACATTTTTTGCATTTAAAAATTGCAATCATCAAAACATGCTTTTTAAGATTAGCATTCAGCATGTCATTTAGCAATCATCATGTCATGGAGATCATTATAGGTCATTCAAATTAAATCCTATGTAAATATCTCCTAGTCCAAAAATGCATGTTTGAACATAAATATGACATGGATTGCAATACAAGCATTGATCACACTTATTGAATAGAAAATATATATACATAGTGTAACCAAGCTTACTCAAGCAAGAAAAAGAGAAGCACAAGATATTTCAAATTTTTTGCAAGTGACAAGATGCAAAATAGCTCTCTTTGCTTAAGTTCCCCATATGGGGTCAAATTTCCATACCACTTCAAAGAAGGGTATGAGGTCCTATGGACCTACCAAGTCCTTTGGACTTGGTTGAACCTATTTGAGACTTGTTAGTCTCGTAGCAAGCGGGTTCATCATTTTTAATCCACCTAGGTGACACTAAGTCAATCCTAGTGGACAAAGGTTCTAGAGTACAAGATGAAAAAGGATCATGCACATAATTTTCTACCTTTTTATGAAGCTTCTTAGCTCTAGCCTTTTTCTTGTCAAACATGCTTTTAGCTCTACACATTTCAATGTAATGTAAGCAACTTGGTCTAATATGACCAACAATACCACAAAAATGACAAGTGGGAATAAAGTTAGGAATCATACCATTCCCTTTAGCATGGATAGGTGCTTTCCCTTGTCGTTGTGGTTGTCTCGGTTGTTGGATAGGATCTCTCCTCCTTTGTTGATAACCAAGACGGGGTTGCTTGCTTGTCTGAGCTTGCATGATTGAACTCTTCCCATTATGATTTTGAGTTTGAGGGAAGATAGTGTGAGGAGCCCTTTGGGTGTGAGCTTGAGCTTGACCTTTTGGTGCCTCAAACACTTGGGCACTTCTTGAACACTCTCTTAGGTCACTTTTCTTCCTAGGTTGTTGAGGAGGAGGGGACATATTGAAGTCCATGTCCATGGCACATGATGTCTTGCTTGTGGAGGAGGCATCCGTGTCATCAATGTAGCCAAGACCTCTCTTGTCACTTGGCTTTCTTCCAACTCCCAACATGTGGTCAAGCTTCTTGGTGCTTGAAGTCATCTTAGCCATTAAGACCTTAACTTCTTCAAGCTCTCTTTCTAGCTCTTCTTCCCTCCTCTTAGATAAGGCTAAGTCTTCTTTTAGCTTATCTTCATCCGCCATGGATCTGACCACTTCTTCACACAAGTGGTCTACTAGTGTTGAAAGCTCTAGATTCTCTTCTTTTAATCTTCTAATTTCTTCCTTGTTCCTCATCATCGAGCTCTCAACTTTGACTTTGTAGTCATTAAGATCCATACACTCCACACTTCCACTTGTGGAGTTAGATGACAAATATTCAACACTTGTGTCATCTCCTCTAATCTCCATTTCACCAATGAAGTCATCTCCTTCATCAAGATCATCAAATTTTTCTCTTGATGAGGAAAGAGCCAAATCCCTATGAGTAGCTACACCAACTACTTCTATACCTAGTTCTTCTTGGGGATCACAAGGAAAAGCAACTTTGCCATCTTCTTCAACTTCTACACTCTTGGCTCTAAATTCCGTGTAGATGATGGCAAGTTCTTCATTACTTGAAGGATTTTCGTCATCTTCATATTTATCCCATAAGGTGGCCTTCGCCTTCCCTTTTCTTCTATTCTTCAAGTTTCCACACTCCGGGGAGAAATGCCCGAATCCTCCACATTCGTAGCACTGAATCCCCTCTCTTGAAGACACTCCTTGGTTTGGCTTGTTAATGAGTCCCATGTCTTCAATTGAGATACCCTCCCTCTTGTCATGCTTCGAAGTCTCCAAAGCAATTGCCTTCTTCTTCTTAGGAGGTGCGGTGGTTAACTTCTTCTTAGGAGATGAGGTGGTTAATTTCACAAATCTCCTAAATCTCTCTAGTAAGAGAGGCATCTCCTCAACGGAGTCAATTTCTTCTCTCACAAATTCACTCATAGTGTTTGCGTTGAATGAATGCAAATGAGAAGAATGCAAAATGTATGAAGAAATCAAACAAACATACAAAATGCAAAAACACACCAAAATGAGCTAGGATCACCTAAGTATATCTAGGAACCCGCTCTGATACCAATTGAAAGTTCTCAAAGTGTGTTTTTCAATATATAAAGCTAGATGGGGGGGGGGGGGGGGGGGGGGGGAGGGAATAGATTTTATCTAATTATTACCCAATTTTCGCATGCATGTCAATTTTACGAAAATACCCCTAGCAAGTCAACAAAACATACAAGTGTAACAAGATGCGGAAATAATAAATGACACTTGATGTTTACGTGGAAACCCTCAACAGGGAAAAACCACGGGCTGGTAAGTGCGCCACACTCGAACCTCGAAATCCACTATATGAAAAGACGGTTACACCCTCAAGTGATTCTCGGACCCTCACCCTAGATAACCTCAGGCTATGGACACTACCAATCGCCACTCTTGGTTCAATCCCTAGTGATATCCCCTGATACACTACTCTTGGCGTGAGCACCCTCTAATCTACCACGCGGGCCTTTTATAATGGCTCTAGTCCAATTTGCTTGATCCTCGAAGTCACTACTTGTAATGATGTTTACAGCCTAATCCCGGTCTGTAACCCATCACTACTACCCAGCGGGCCTGTAATAGCAACCCTAGACCAAGACTTCAATCTCTCAAAAGAGATGCACAACCCTATGTGAATATGTATGAATATTCAATTAATGCAATAAGAGCTAGGGTACTCTAAATGCTTATCTAGGATGATGATATATTCAATTTAAATCAACCCTAGGTATCAATTGCTAAATGACATGTCAAATAGCTTAGCTAATCAAGATTAATTAAAAACCTAATTAGCTATCACAAACAACACTCAATCAATTCATCACAAATAATCTCTTTTCTTGTATTTAGCATATGATCTAAAACATACAAGTAATTTAAAAGAGATGGCTTGGTATTTAAAATACTACAATAAGATGAAATTAATCAAAATCTTACCAAGCAAGTTGTGATGATGCAAACCCATACATGGATGCACTCTATATAGACATAGGAGATGCAATATGAAATTTGATGCAAAAGGGGTTTGATTTGAGTGGTTAAAGTTGAGTTCTTGATTTGATTTTCTCTCAAAATCTATCTTTGAAGATTAGGGTTCTTAAGAGTCAAAGAACATCATCAGATAATGAGAAAGTGTAATATTTATAGACATCAAGAACAGGGCAAGTGAAAAGACAATTTTGCCCCTGAAATCGCACGATCGACGGTTTCATTCGGCGGCCTGGCCGCCAAATTGAACCGCCGAATGGCTCCCGAGTGGAACAGGGGAACTTCGGCGGTTTCTAAACCACCGATCCCAACCACTCTTTTGGACCCGAGAGATATATTTCAATCAGGTCTCATTCGGCTGTTTCGAACGGCGGCCAGGCCGCCGAACATAACTGCCGTTTCACCAAAAATGGTGAAACCAAGGAGAAGCCAAAGGCATCTCCACCGGCGATCATCACGCAAAACAAAGCACATCAACGTGCACGCGCGGACGTTTTCGAACATCCTTCGGGAAACGAATTACACCACACTAAAAGCTAACATACATGAAGTGCAAGTGTGGGTATTGAATGCATCCTAATGCCTATCATGTCATGGCATTTCATAAAACAAGATGCAATCAATTTAATGCAAGAAGAGACATTGAATAAACAATAAAGCACAATGCACACATAATATAAACACAACATTCAAGAATAGGAGATATGCATGTTGTGTGTGTGTGCAACTATATCTCTTCAAGCCAAAGTAAGCACAAGATATACCTTTGGTGCTTGTCCTCTTGAGGTTTTGGAAAGGGTCTTTGATCTTCAACCTTAATGACCTAGACTACCCTTACAACCAAACCCCAACATGTGGTTTGACCACGAAATAAGCCAATCAACAAAAGGGAATCCTTACAGTTAGAATTTGGGTTGGTTTTTTTTGGGTCCAATAGCATTACTCTTTTTTTAAACATCTCAAACCCGTTCGATAATCCAATATTTTTTTAAATATGGGTCAAACTGTATATAAGTCAAACTTTAGGGATGAAATAATAAACAAAAGTTAATGCCATTCTTCTGGCAACCGAAGACTGTTGCGCCAGGGTTCCCTTTAGACTGTGTATGAAGTTGGAATTAAGCGCATACTATTTACGCTTGGATGGAAACCAATTGTTGTTCTATGTTATGTTTGAAGAATGTTGTATTTTGCCTATGGGTTTGAGAAATCCACCCTGAACAAACCTTCGGACATATTCCCACTTCTACATATGGAGTGAGAATTTTTGGATTTCATCGAGATTTAAACGGCTATAGCCTATAGACAATAATTAACATTATTCTGAAGCAAAATAAAGTTAAGCTACCTTGTTTTATGCGTCTGAATGGGAGCATTTTTATCAACATTGACAGTTCTCGACACCTCCCTCAATTTACAAGTGAAGTTGGGGAATGGTGTTCTTCTACATGTTAAAGGTAACAGGACAATTGGTGTTCAAACTAAGAACGGTGTTGAGTACATCTCAAAATTAACTATGTCTTAGGGTTGTTCGAATAGTTTGATAACTGTAGTGAAATGTGAAAACGTACAAGTTTTTTTCTGAATTTGAACTCCAAGGTTAGTTTCCGATTATAGCTTAGAAAACCCTTCAGAAGGGACATAAGTTGTTAAGATTTTACAACACAAAATCGTCAGATGATTACACACACAAACGAGGTATGTCTGGAAGTTTTTAACATGGGTTATCTAAATCCAATTACAAAAACAACAGGCGTTTTTGAAAACATAAAACAAATGGCAACAGCAAACCTAAGTACCTTACGTCAAACGGTATTTGCAAGTCCTGAAATGGATTCTAGGAACAAAACAAACATCACTTGCAAAAACATGTTTGGTGGCGCTATGGCGTTGACTCGGTGAGTGTGAACGTATTAATGCCTTGAGGCCGAAGGGCGATTCTTAAATAACGTACAGCCCTCTTGACGCCTAAGATGGTCGACGAGAGACGTCGACTTGGTATTCTTTAACCTGTAAACATCCCTCTCCAGTTCCGCGATGCGAGATTCAACAACTGTTGATCGAGAACGGGATCATGCTTCATTTCTTTCCACAACTTTCTTGTATTCAATTGTAACAACCAGGAGGTCTTTCAGAGAGTCGAAGCACCTGCTTACACAGAAAATCAGTCGATCCAATATGGTGGATTCGTTCTCATTATCGGACTCCATCTCTACAGTCATAAGTAATTTTTTTTTTCCAAGCTCTACAGACCGAAGTTACCTATTAACGAAATCTGACTCTGAATATATGTTTTTATAAGGGGGCACACTGTGGCACAGGCGCACAGCCCACTCATCTGCGGAAACATATAACACATCCTTGTCCTTTTTCCCTAAGTTTAAATTCTAGTATAATGGTCAAATAGAAATCATCAATGTATTATGTATATAACAATATCATCGATCAAGTAAACGAAATATATTTATTGGTTGTCCACATGATGTCCATAATTTTAGATGGTATTACATGTCCATAATTGAGTTATTATGTATTTATTGTTTTTCATGTTTTAGTAAAATTATCTCATATTATTTTTTTGAATTATATATATAATATTACATATATTATTATATATCTATATATAATATTGCACAAATTTGTGAATTTTTTCAGATTTAAGGTTAAAAAGGTCTTTTTGAGACTTGTCCCACGCATGGGGACTCAAATAAGCTGTCAATTTTTGGTGTCCCAATTTGTGTGTTGTAAGGATTCCCTTTTGTTGATTGGCTTATTTCGTGGTCAAATCACATGTTGGGGTTTGGTTGTAAGGGTAGTCTAGGTCATTAAGGTTGAAGATCAAAGACCCTTTCCAAGACCTCAAGAGGACAAGCACCAAAGGTATATCTTCTGCTTACTTTGGCTTGAAGAGATATAGTTGCACACACACACAACATGCATAACTCCTATTCTTGAATGTTGTGTTTATATTTTGTGTGCATTGTGCTTTATTTATTATTCAATGTCTCTTCTTGCATTAAATTGATTGCATCTTGTTATATGAAATGCCATGATATGATAGGCATTAGGATGCATTCAATACCCACACTTGCACTTCATGTATGTTAGCTTTTAGTGTGGTGTAATTCGTTTCCCTAAGGATGTTCGGAAACGTCCGCGCGTGCACGTTGATGTGCTTTGTTTTGCGCGATGATCGCCGATGGAGATGCCTTTGGCTTCTCCTTGGTTTCACCATTTTTGGTGAATCGGCGGTTACTTTCGGCGGCCTGGCCGCCGTTCGAAACCACCGAATGAGACCTGATTGAAACATATCTCTCGGGTCCAAAACGGCGGTTGGGATCGGCGGTTTCCAAACCGCCGAACGAAGTCGCCGAAGTTCCCCTGTTCCACTCGGGAGCCATTCGGCGGTTCAATTCGGCGGCCTGGCCGCCAATTGAAACCGTCGATCGGTGCGTTTCAAGGGCAAAATTGTATTTTCACCTGACCTGTTTTTGGTCTCTATAAATACATCCTTATCTCTGGTTCAGAATATAAGTCTTGCATCCCAAGAACCCTAGAGAGATATTTAGAGAGACTTGAGAGAAAAAGCTTAAAGATCACATCTTTAATTCTCTAAACCCATTCCCACATGCACAAATCATCATCTAGGCATCATCTAGGTTCATCTAGCATATGCTAATGCATGGGTCTTCTTCAACACACATGGTATGATTTGTTGAACACTTTTATCTTACATAATTAGTGTTTCTACTTATCAATTTTATCTCATATTTTACTTATATGTGTTTAGATTAATTTCTACATATAAGATTGAGATTATGTGTTGATTGGGTTATTATTTGTTAGCTACGCTTTAATGTTCATATGCCATCTAGCTAATTGATCTCATTTATTGATTGAGATTATTTTTCATAGCTTATTTGATTAGGTCATTATTGCCTAAAAGCTATGCCATGAACATTCTTGTGTGATGTATTGATAACTAGGTTGATAGATTGTTTTTTTAATCAACTAGTTAATCCTTTGAATGTTTGTGGGTTTTATATGATAGCTTTGTATCTAGGATTGGTTATCCTTTACTTAGCTAAAGTTATATGCCATGACATATAGCTATATATGATATCTAGGATTGATTATATTGTCATCTTATAATCCTAGGTAAGCATTTAGAGTACCCTAGCTCTTATTGCATTAATTGAATATTCATACATATTCACATAGGGTTGTGCATCTCTTTTGAGAGATTGAAGTCTTGGTCTAGGGTTGCTATTACAGGCCCGCTGGGTAGTAGTGGTGGGTTACAGACCGGGATTGGTTGTAAACATCATTACAAGTAGTGACTTCGAGGATCAAACAAATTGGACTAGAGCCGCTATAAAAGGCCCGCGTGGTAGATTAGAGGGTGCTCACGCCAAGAGTAGTGTATCAGGGGATATCACTAGGGATTGAACCAAGAGTGGCGATTGGTAGTGTCCATAGCCTAAGGTTATCTAGGGTGAGGGTCCGAGAATCACTTGAGGGTGTAATCGTGTTTTCATATAGTGGATTTCGAGGTTCGAGTGTGGCGCACTTACCAGCCCGTGGTTTTTCCCTGTTGAGGGTTTCCACGTAAACATCAAGTGTCATTTATTATTTCCGCATCTTATTACACTTGTATGTTTTGTTGACTTGCTAGGGGTATTTTCGTAAAATTGACATGCATGCGAAAATTGGGTAATAATTAGATAAAATCTATTCACCCCCCCCCCCCCCCCTCTAGATAGTTTTATACACACCGTTAATTTGTTTCATGTGTAACCAACCAAATTGGGACATGTGTGCACATTTATGACACATTTCTGGAAGAAGTTGAAAAAAATTCATAAATGTGCACATATGTCCCAATTTGGTTGGTTGGACACAAAATGGGACACCAAAATTTGACAGCTGATTTGAGTCCCACGCATAGGACAAGTCTGGCCTTGCGTCTTTGGTGGGACACAATTTGATGATTTTTTTTCCCACCTTGTCCCATTCTGTCCCATGCTAAAGTCGTACCAAATGTGGGACAAGAATAATTTGGCCAATGTTTGGTGCGACCGTGTCCCGTGTCCCGCGTGCCAAACGCACCCTTTCAAAGACCTTTTTACCCTTAAATCTTATTTTAAATCAAAAACTTGTGCAATATTATATAAATTTAATTATAACATATGTATGTTATACAGCCTTTATTCTATCGGCATGCCTTTTCAATTGATTACATATGATTTTATGATATTATAGGTATATCAAATAGGCAAAACGTGTCATGGGCCATATCAACGCAGATAGATGGATGAGCTATTAGCTTCGGAGATTGAATCCCGAGTCAATGTATCGAATCCTACAAATGGGTTGATGTTATTATATAAAATACTTGGTTTATAACGGTGAATACATAGATACCATCAATAAATATGTGCTGGGAGATTTTGACAAACTCTGAAATTATAGTTTAGCGATCAGTTTTGGAACCATGAGGGTAATAAGGATTACAGCAACTCAAAAGTTTCACAGCCAAATGATGAGACTTGATACGCAATTTAAATAGCATGTTTTAGAAATATGCGCCGACACCAAATGTGAATACATTCTGACGAGATCACTTATGTCGTGTGGTTAACCCCTCACACATGCACCGAAAAGGTTAGGGCTAAACTCCTCCTCTCCCCCAAAAGAACTCGACAGCTTTTTAATAGTGTAAAACAACAAGAAGGTATATTTCAACTGCTATTAAAAGTTTGTTGAGTTATATATATTTCTCCAATTTTTTCGCAAGCTTTATATTTAACAAAATTAGTATATTTAGTTGTAATGCTTTAAAATTTATCAAATTTGATTTATTTGTTTATATTAGAATGAACTTATCATATAAATCGATGTGATTTCATGAATGTGTGGACAAAACTTGAAGTGAGGGATCCCTTAGTTGACAGTTAATCTAATACAATTGGAATTATGGATGGCAATTAAACCCGAGCCCATGGGACTCGCCCGAGCCCATGGGACTCGCCCAAACCCAACCCGCTTGACGAGGGTTTTGGTTGGGATAAGTGTACCCGTGGGCAGGTTTGGGTTTGAAAATCGTACCCGTCATGAGTTCTGGTTTAGGTATAGATTTGGAAAAAATTCTATACCCAAACCCGCATACCCGCGAACAATAAAATTTATATAATATTTTATTATTTAAAATATTATAAATTTAAACCCCAATAAAAACTTTTTAATTATATAGAGAATAAAATGTAAACATTTCAATATATTAAGTGTTTTTATTCTTTAAAATTATAATATTACATATATTTAAATAGGGGAAAATAATATAGAAATAATTTCTTTAAAAAATATTGATGGGTTCGCGGTTCACGGGTTTACCTGTGGACCCGTTTATTTTCACGGGTTCATGGGCGGGTTTGGGTGTCCCCCAAACCCGCATGTAAAACCCAAACCCGAACCCGTTTATTTTCGCGGGTTCACGGGGGTTTGGTAGACATAAAATTTCACGGGTTTGGGTTTGGATTTTGCCAAACCTGCCCGAACCCGCCCTATTGCCATTCCTAATTGGAATGCACTGGATTTGGTCAACGTAGAACCTTCCATAGAAACAAAAATAAAATTCAATAATGTTGTGATTTGTATGGAGAATTCTACGGGCATGTAAATACATGTACAGATTCTTGAACATTGTAGATACATATAATAAAATATATGAATTCTATAGTAATTATAACTTTTTAAACCTAATACAATACAACTTCTTAGCTACCCACGAATTATGGTTACTTAATTTTTTTTGAATTTATATTAAATAATTTATTATTATTTTTAACTTATATTATTTGTAATAGTTTTAGTTTGCCATACCAAACATATCACATCAATAAACCATTAAATCTAAAATTTCCAACTATGTATTAAAATAATCCTTTTATTAATATGATTCATTTTATTTTATCCTTACTATTTTTCTTTATTTTATATGTTTAATTTATTTAGATTCATTAAATCAATAATTTACTTTAATTAGAATACTAACAAATTCAATGTCATGTCTAGCAATATTTATTAATCAATTATTCTGTATTAAATTAAAATAAAATAAAGATATATGAAAGCTTGAATTGTTTCGACTATATTCGATTAAACTCATATTTTCTATGACAAATTAAAGAATCAAGGTTCTTTAGGCAATCACATACCTACAAGTAACAAAAACGATTTTCATATTTTTAATTTTTAAAATTTTTTTTTTAAAAAACAAGGTACTTGTGTTTTCTGTTTTTTTATTCATTTATTTAAAATTATTTATTTATTTATATACATACACATGGGGTTTTTGTGTTGCTTCAGAAAGAATGGAGATAGATAAATACATATATTTATTGGAGGATATAGAGGTTAATATGGTAATTAAAAATTTAGGAGAGTATTTCGTATGTAATAATTTATCTAATTATTTAGGAGAGATAATTTATTTACTTAATAATTTAATTCAAATAAGTTAAAAAATAAATTATTGTAACAACATTAACCGTCTTTAGAATTTTTCTAAATTTTAATTATGGGAATGGAGATTTCATAGAAAAAAATGTGGTAGAATAAAAAATTGGATTGTCAAAAAAGCTCTCCCGATTAAAATAGAACTAATTGTCAAAATTTTCGTCGTCTAAATTATTTTATTTTTTTATTTTTTTTATTATTTTTTTTATAATACAACAACTGCCGAGACCGGCGAGAATGGGCTCTACAAATGCAGCTCGGACTACAGCTCCCACCAAGGAATAAAATATCGGTATCGGTATCGATATCAGGCTTTTAAATTTATGGATATATCGGGGATATTATCGATATCGGTGGATATTTGGTAAAAAATTTTAAAAAGGATTTGCTAACAGTAGCTCCATGATCTACACCAATTTCTTCTCTATCGGTGGATATATCGGTCCCTGTTTCGATATCGGTCCCTCCAAAATATAGATATATCGGTGGATATATCGGTGGATATGTGGATTTTAAGTTCCTTGGCTCCCACAACGGGGAGACAAAAGCTCCCGGAATCTGGAGAGAACTATAATTTTGAACTTCGTTTTTGCGTGTGAAAAAACCCATCCAATACCCGTACATAAATAACATATATTAAGTTCATGTTTCCGGGTCAATTATGCAGTGCCTACATGGCCAATGTATTTTGTCGATATTGGCTTGCAATATGAAATTGTTGCCTACATAATAAACCCATCTTCTTAATATTATTATTTATTTTTAAATATTACATTAGGACTGTCGGGGATTTGCCGAGATCAAACAATACATGTACGGCCCAAATATCTACTCCCATAACAGTAGATAACTGCTTCCTAAAACCCGGGCAAAAAAACTCCCCACACCTGTTTCTAAAATGTGCATGGTGGATCATATACACTAAACCACATATGTGGAAGAGGTGTGTAGGGAAAAATACGGTCGACGCAGCGGAAGCGAGACTAAAAACGATTTAGAATATTTTAAAATTTTTCCTTTGATGAACCTTAACCCTTTAAATTAATTAAACATATATATATACTAATAAAAGTATAATACCTTTTGTCGCGTGATCCGATTGACTTACGTCGATGGTAATCCGCAAGATCTTCAATCCTAGCACGAACGTGAATCACCTAGGAGCGTGGTCTCCCTTTTCTTTGAATTGCGTACCTGAGGATGGATAAATAAAATCTCTTTTTCTTATGGTTAGTCACAAAACATCCAAAAGACTACAAAGATTATTCCGGTCACTTTTGAGTTCTCAATCTAATGATCGAAACTCACGTGAACCTTATTCGAAGTTGTACACAAAAGCCTATTGATGTATAAGCAATCAGTGAACTATCGAAATAGAATAATCTCTTCTTTGTGTCTTGGCCGAAAAAATCAAACACTTGTCTATGAGAAATATTCAAGCTAGAAGAAGAAGAAGTTGATCAGGTGAATCAATTAGTGAGCTCAAGGTGGCCGAACCCTATAATGTGTATTATATAGGGTGGCCGAATTCTTCTTCTCTTTCTACTAGGGTTGGCCGAATTCTCCTCTTGATTTAATTAGGGTTAGCCGAATTCTCTACTAAAGAGAGTTTGTGCTTTACCCTAATTACTATCAACTTTAGAATCCTAACCCTAATTCAACTCATAATTGTTTAATTCTTAAATAAAAGACTTTCTTATTTGATTAAATAAATAAACCTTATTATTTATTTTCTTACCAAATAAGTCTTTTATCTTTCGAATACTACTACCAATAGTATTTAACCTAGGAAACATATTTCCTGATTAGAAAAAAGATTTTGTTTCTTAATTAAATAATTAATTAAGAAATTAATTAATTCTCATTTAATCAAATAATAAAATAAAATAATATTTTAGACTACAAGACTAGTCTTGCCGCCCACCTTATACATATATGGGCTTAATATTATTTTCTTATTTTATTTAATCCATTAGACTTTAATTAAAAAACCCACATGTGAACCAGACCCATTCTTACTAAAAGAAACAAGCCCACATGCCTTTCATTAATATATTAATATAATTGATCAGCCCATTAAATAAATAATGTACAAATTATATTCTTAATATATTAAATACAATTCTAGATGGACCCATAAATTGGTCCGGTAGAATATATCAAGTGATCCATGCAAGTCCGTGTGGATTGGGGATCTTGGCAGGCTATCTAAATTTAAGCTTCAATAGACATAACCTAATCACAATCAACAAATGATTCACTTAGGTACGATCCATTAATTTTAACACATTCCACTAAAGAGCTAAAATTGAACTCTTAAATAAAGATAGAATAAGAAGATGTTCTTTATTCATAACCTAGACAATCATATTGGAGATAGTGTATCCTCGTGATTAATATCAGTAATCGCCAAGAGTTCATAGACCGCCTATAACTCTCCAAGTTACCATATTTACCCATATGACCACGTTTTGAACTTGGATACTTTGACTTGTCCAGAAGCCATGTTTTCAATAGTTGCTATCGAAAACTCAACGTTGAGATTTAATATCCAATTACCTCAAAACATCCATATGATGATATTATACTCTCATTTAATAAATGGAGCCACGATGTCCATATCTATAAATGAAGTCCTCTATCGATTAACAAATGAATATCACCAAACTATCGAGGATAGACTATGCTATATAATCGTACTCATTGCTAACTCAAATGATACCACTTGCAACCGTAAGTCCATCATTTATCTCAGGATTAAGATAGACTCTCCGATTGTCCTGATAATGAAAAGACTATTATCTATTGACGGTTCTAGATAAAGCTTTTCATTGTGATCCAGTTCAATGCACCCAGTGCACTAGATTCTTTTACTCGAAGACCCTCCGATGATTTTAGACTCATCATAACTCATTTGATCCCACTCAAATGCTAGCAAAAGAATTCTACAACTTTAACAAGGTAAAGGTGACCAACCTTCAACTTAAGTTGTGAACATTATTCAAGACTAACTAAAGAATTGTGTCTTCCTCATACATATCCAGATGTATGAACAATTCTTCTTTTCTCATAGTCTTTAAACCTTATGATTATTTACTTTGACAATTATAATATTAAATTATAAATGCTATAAGATTTGTTAAACCAGAAATCACTTTATTAATATGAAAAGATTGTCAATTACAATATTATACTCTTGCTATTGAGCATAATCCTAACAAGGTGCACTACCAGCTTTGCTAAGAGGTGATGTGCACTCCTGATCTTTATTCGTGATGGTATCTTTTGAACCATTTAATCTACTGATGTTTATATTTGCCTGTAAAGATGTGTGGTATACTGGTATGCTGTGGCGGACCCAGGAATTTTACACTCTTAGGGTATTTGAATAAATTAAAATCGCAATTATATGATAAACGTTTGGAAAATTAACATCATAGTAAAATAGTTTTTTTTTAATTTTTTTTAAATATTTTTTTATAGATAAAATTAAATAAATAGAACACTTACTCAAATGAATTAAATAATCTTACATTCAAAAGAAAATAAAAACAAAAAAAATATTTAAATTAAATAATAACAAGAAAAAATATTTACAAAAAAAATAATAACAAGAAAAACAACATAAATAATGAAAAATTTTAAAAGAATAAATTACAATCTAAATTTATGATAAGAAATTTTGTTTTGTATTATAATGAATTCAATTTAAATTTATACAAAAATTATTTATTAATAACTATTACTAGACATGTTTTTAAATTTTTTATTCTTCAAACTATTGGTAAATTATTGATTTTTTGATTCTAAATAAATTACAACTATAAAATAAAGAAAAATACTAAGGATAAAAAAAAAAAAAAAGAATCATAGTAATAGATTGACCATTTTAATTCAATAAAGTAAAATCTGATATTTTAAGGTTTATTGATTGGGCATGTTAGTTATGTCAAATTAAAACTATTGGAAATAGTAAAAATCAAAAATAATAATATATAATTTAATATAAAATAAAATTGAATTAAATAAACACACAGTAATGGTAGTTAAGAAATTGACAACGACGGAATAGATAAAATGAATCGGAAAAGATGATAAAATAAATAAGACATAAAAAATTGGAAGATAAACTTGAATTAAAAAAGGCACATAAAAAATATTAGAACAAAAAATTGAATTAACAAAAGTACCCTTGAGATGAGACTCGAACCAAGCACCAAAGTCTAAAATTAAGATCCACCACCCGCCATACCACCAACAACTTGTTGTTAACGATTTTTAATTAATATGTATATATACAATGTAAACAGAATCAATATTTTTTTAAAACATATTGAGGTAGGGCACGGGCCTCACCTGGTCTCCACGTGGGTCCGCCCCTGAGTGGTATGTACGTCCTTTGGGACTGGATCGTGTAATCTTCTAGTTTAATTCTCATCGTGTCATCATCCCGAGTATTCCTATCATGTTATGATGTTGCCCCTAGCAGAAACCTGTCAACTAATTAGTTCAGTTGAAATCAGTCGAAGACGGAAAATCAATTCGGTTCCCTATTCACACTGACCGAAGAACTAATCCTGATGCTTGTACTCGATGGATGTGCCGACCTAGTCCATCGCATTTTCATTATTACTGTCCATTGGGTGGTCACATCAAGGAACTGTTCTCACTGTTTTACAGTGGGTGCATTCAGTTTAATTAAATATTTTTGGATTAGGATAATATTTAGTAACTTATTTAAGTTTTAATATAATAGGGGGAATTATAGCCTACAAGGTTATCGAAAATAGTCTTACTTTAAATTCTTCGTGTTTATCGAGTATTTTTAATATTCAATATAGAGCATCTCCAATGCTATTATGCATTTGGAGAAAATGGAGTGCCACGTAGGATATATATTAAAAAAGTTAGAAAAACTCTCTGAAGCTGTTATCTAAGTTCAATATGGAGATGATGTGGCCAAAAAAAAGTTATATGGAGTTGGGTTTCTAATTTTAGAAACTCTCATAGAAATGCTGACTAGGATTTCTAACTATTTCCACCAATAAGATTAAAGCTTTCAACTCTTTCCACCAATAAGATTAAATCTCGTTTAATTGTAAAATTAAATAGTAGAGAGAGTGTAATAATTGTTTTATTATGATTGGACATAAAATGGATGCATATTTGACTTTAGATAATTGCTTTGGAGATGTGAATATGCATTTCTTTAAAACAAATTCAAAAGTGGGCCCATAATAAATAGAAATGCTGATGTGGCACTATTTAGAAACTCAAAAATGCATTTTTACATTGGAGATGCTCTTACTATTACACTTTCATGTGGAGTACAATGGGTATTTATTTGGTTTATTTTTTATTTTATTTTTAAATATACAACAACTGCTGGGACCGGCAAGATTAGGCTGTACTAGAGCAGCCCGGACTGCAGCTCCCATAAGCGCCGGCCGGCGAGAGAGCACCCACAGTCGGTGGGACAACACCCACACTTGGAATTAATGGCCAAGGGGGACAAATAATATATATATATATATACACATGTACACACCGGGTGTTGAACCATGGTGGTGGAGGCTCCCAAGGGAGGGTCCAACCACATTGGAAGGGGCGTGACTGATCTTCAAAAAAATAAAAACAAATTTAAGGGCCGCGACTGTCTAGTAATCAACACCTTCGAACGGTAATGCCTTCGTTGCTGTTATAAATATCAAAACCAACGATGGAAAGCAAGTGTATCAAAACTAACGACCATACTATTGCGACCGTAGGTGAAGTGGACAGCAATGGAGAGAATGATAAAATTTACCCAGTTCTCGTTGCCATGTCGACACACATCCGGAAAGTCGAAGCACTCAGAGATGCCATCAAAAAAATGAAAGTAGTCAGAGATGTTATCACAAAATGTACAAGCAATGCTCCGGTGGGGAGACACCGAGTTTACGCCGATTGTCTGATGGACATTGCTTGGTTACGTTTACAATTATTCGAAGTCACTGAAGAGGCACACCGGCTTTTAGCAGAACTCGATGTAGAGTTCGGTTCTCCTCCAGGACCGTCATCCTTTCCGGCAAACTGATCAAACAAGTCCTACATCTTGTTTCAATGATCCGTGCACATATTCATTTTTTTAGCTTTCATCAGGATGCTTGGTTTTAATGTCTTGAAGTTAACGAAGGGTATTTTCATCCACTAAATCTTAACTCCGTTTTAGGTGTTAACTATATCTTAGGGTAGCCAATCAGTCGCCGGACACATGAGGATTGTACTTACCTTTTTTTCAATTATATTAATATATGATTAGTTCATGAAATGATAAGATTCTTAACAAAATGGGTTGGTTTTAAGCCTTCTTACCCGTATCCATCATTTCATCTTTCTAGACGATGTTGTGTTTTGCATTATATATTCATTTTAAGAAAAAACCCTAAATAAAACGGAAAAAAAAAATTAATCAAGAGGCACCATCTTAATCAAATAAAACAAGACTTATAATAACAAAAGGGTACCCTTAATCAATGATCTTAAATAATTAAATAAGAAATATTTAGAGCATCTTCAAAAGATTATATTTTCACTCTTCAAATGTCTATTTGCTTACCTATGTGTCAATTTGAAGAGTGAAAAAAAAGGAGCCCCTCCAAAAGACTCTTCAATTAGAAATAGAGTTATAGTATTTTAATGAAAGCACTCAAATTCCTTCCCCAACAAATCTAATCACCCTCCAATTTTTTCAAGTTAGAAATAATAATACGTTATTATTAAATATTCAATATTAGTCTCATTTTAAAGATCTAGACAAGACCCTTCTAATGGTATAATTTTTATGATGATAAAATTTATAAATTAAAATTTTGACAGTTGATTTGAGTCCTTTTTATAATTAACACCTTTTAACTTTTGTTTTCAATACTGGGGTTTCACCCTTGAAATAGTGTCTTCCCCTTTTCCCAGTTCCCAATCACCCTTGAAATATTATCTTCCTCACTCTCAGTCTCACACCCTCACACCCTCCTTATATAGCTCCGCCTGTGTTTATTGTAAATCCGCCCTTGAATCTCCTGTTTCCGTTCTTCACACCCAACAGTTTTGTTTGCCTCTAGTCAACATGCTTCCTTCCTCACGTAGTGTAAAGTGTTTGCTTCCATGCTACATCTCTTCCCAATCACCCTCCACCTGTGTTTTACTTTTGGTTCCGGTTTAGATTGTTTGTTTTACCTTTGAATATTGAGTTAGGTTTCTTCGATTGGCCAGGTAATGGAGCATAAATTGTCGTTGGAAGATACTGTGGTTCCTATTTCTTAGAAAGGAAGAAGACCTCCGGGGAGGCCACGGTATAAAACTATGGCCAAAAAGTACTTATTCATAGCGAACCCCTTTCTTGTTCAAGCGGCGAACAGAGACATCCATCACTATGATGTTCGGTGGATGAGACATTGATATTTCTGATGAAAGCACTAGGTGACGACGTGGTCAATTGCGTGGAGAAGGTTTGGAGCATCCAAAGCATTCCATTGATGCTAGTGTATCTACAGAATTTTTGGTAGATATGTTGGAGTATGAAAATAGTTCAATATGAGCCACTAGTAATGAAAATAATGTATTGATCGTGTAAGGGTTATGTTCAGAAAGCTATTATATAATAATTTTCTGATGAAGTTTTCGAATTGAATATACATGGTTGCACATTACAAAGAACTATCATTGCATGTTATACCATTCAAATTATTTATTTTAATTTTTCATTTATACAATATATCCCATACATTATCCCATACTTAAAAGTTGGTGTTCGGTCGTTTGAATCCCCACTGTGAGTAAATGAAATGAATACTTACATCTGTATATCTGTTATTGGGTTACCAAAAATGTCGCAAATGAATTTTCATCACATTCAAACAATTGTCATTATCACTTTCATTAAGATGTTTTTTTACGCAATTTACCCAACTCAATATGTAACACATGCAGTGTAATAAATCATTGCAACATTTGCACAACGCATAACACGATATCGGTGTACAAAATAGTAAACCTTATTTATATTGTAACCAACCCTTTCCGGGTGACATAGAGACATAGACATTACATACTATGTTTAGTTTCAAACCAGATGTGTTGAATTCGGTTTCATGTTTGAAATCAGTCATTTTCTGTCGTTCAATCTCGAGGGTCGATCGAGTAATATCCTAATGCTTTGTTTTAACCTTTCTATGTTCGTGTCTTCTGGATAGGGGTTAACGTGACAAACCTAATTTGTTGCTGACAGAATTGATTTTGCTTGCTTTGTAAAGCATAATGACTTTTGATGTGATGGCCCAGAGGGGTTTTGACAACCCAAAAACCAATGGCCACGCTTTTCTGCCGCAATGCTGGTCTACAAATAGTCAAATACACTCATTACCTCTTCGTGTAGGCGTGTAGCCTTGCAAAACAGGAAGGACTGTTGAATACTTGAATCTGTGTTAATCAATTTAAATTGCGTCATCAAATCCTTATACTCCCAACGCAATCATATCATATCATATATATATATATATATAATGATAGAGTTTCACAGCTCCACTTAATAATGAATTTACAATTTCAAAAAAAGCCTTAATTATATCAATGCATGCACTTAATTAATAACTAATGAACTTTCAATTTCAAAAAAAGCCTTAATTATATCAATGCATGCACTTAATTAATAAATAATCATCATATAATAATATATATTTATATATAATAATAGAGTTTCACAGCTCCACTTAATAATGAATTTACAATTTCAAAAATGCCTTAATTATATCAATGCATGCACTTAATTAATAACTAATGAACTTACAATTTCAAAAAACTTGAGAACTTCAAAAGCCTCGATTTATAAATTATAAATTCTAACCCAACTTTAAAGTTCAAATACATTCACAACACTAACCCCACGGTTGTTTTAAGGCATAGTTTTCCTGAATGGATAGGAATTTCCAAGGCGAAGTAGCGGTCAGCCAAGATCGAATATACTCCTTTCTTGACGCGATTTTACAAGTATTCAGTGAATTGGAGGAAGTGCGAACTCACTTTTCTGGGCATTTAAACACAGACGTGGTTTTGTTATGGATAAAATTCATCCAGGTAATTGATGACACACAGAGACTGATCGTGGACTTTGAGAGGGAGATGGGTCGTCCTTTATCACCGTCTCATCCTCCCCATTAGGTCATTAAAAGTACTGTAAACAAACACATGTAGGCTGTTTATCTTTACCTTATCAAATTTTATGTATGGAAATTTTGACTAGTGGGTTCAGCTACTGTATATTGCAAGTTGGGATGCGATGTTTTTAAGTTTGGAATATGTAAACGAAAATCTTCACCTTGTGTTTTCTATGTTTTTATCTTTGAATTTGGTGCAGTGGTTTGCAAATTAAATGTCGTAGATAAATTTCTGCATCCTTAGTGAAGTTCTTGTATGAGTTTCCCCATCACATGGGGAAGACGAACCAAATCACGCGACGCATGCATTTCAAATGTCTTCACGTATCCATTTACCACCAAAATGAGTTAAAACTTTATTATTTTAACAGGAAATTCAAGCCAATTACCCATTTTGTGTTCAGGTTACCTGCAACACAAAATCCGTTGTTTCACACTGTCATTAGTTTACTGATTACAAATTGTGTCTAATGTCTTTTCAACTCTTATTGTGATAGAATAAACGTTCAACCTATGGGACAAAAGGGTTAGAGCATCTCCAATGGTATCCTCAAAAGTGAGAGAGTAATGAACATTTGCCCAGAAAAACAGTCCAACAGAGTCAATAATCAAATTGCATGTTCACTTGGTATCGGCCAATCATTAGTACATACCCACAGTACATGTCATCGTCAAGCGTAATCCTTTACAGAGTAATGGATTAATCGTGTTTGCGTAATAACTAAGAACGTTGGTGGTCGATCGAATGTAATTTTACCGCCTATTAATATTTCTATATATACCTTCAAAATACATATATACGAAGATTATGTATTAGTATTGGTTAGTAATAAGATTATTATATTAGTTTTACAATCAACAATAGAATCTTCTGGTTTTGTAAATTATTGTTAAACGATAAAATCTTCTGGTTTTGTAAATTATTGTTAACAATAAAATACTAATTTTTGTACATCAGTTTTTAAAATTCAAATTGAGCTGTAAATAAAAAAGGGTATAAATAAATTAGGGGTGCCCTAGCTTTTTTTTATGGGTGCAAATATCTGCACTGTTTTTTAAATATATCACAACCACCTCAACAAAATAGCAAACCACAAAACGACCCGGTTTTACCAATTTGGACAGGCGGAGATCGCAAATGGGTTTTGGATTAGATGGGAATTTTTTTCCGTCTATTTGAAAATCACCATACTACATCATGTAAAAAAAAATTAGAGTTTCACAGCGCCACATGTCGCCGTGAGGGAGTTTTGGTATTAAATTATATATTTATATTTAACTTTAAAATATTTAATCAATTAATTAAAATGATTTTGATTTTAGTTGAATCATATAATAATTGTTATTCTTCCTATGAAGCTCTGAGTTATCCAATGCTATTATAATTGTTATTAACTCTTGGAAGCTCTTAGGTATCCAATGCCATTAAGAATAAACTCTTAGGTAATACCATTAATAAACAAGGCTCTTTATTTCCACCACTACCAATAATTGATTCATTGGTTATAAGTTGTAACCACCGACTCAAATTCTATTAATGTTGGATACATCATGGTCATTAATAATTAAAAGAAATCTTTTTTATTTATATAAATTCTCATGCCTCAGAAGGTTTGGCAATTAATTCATTAATTTTGTTTTTAATATGTTATTGCTCCCATTTTAAAAAATTATTAGTAATTGTAGCATTCAATTCACCCTTATTGTCCATTAATAATTCTTGATTCGTTATCTCTAAATACTCTTCCATTCAATTTATTATTAATTTTTTGAGATAATTATTCCTTATCTCTACGGACTCTTCACTTCCTCTGTAATGATAACAGCAAATTTTTCCTATTTAATAATTTTCTAAGATCAACTTAATGTGAGGAATGTACCGGATTCAATGGTTGTAGAATTTGAAACATCTAAATTATTAAGATTATTAGGTAATACTTACTGAATCTAAAAAAAACCATCGAGTACACTTGGCACAAAAATTGAAAGGTGAATGGTCTCTATAAATTATCCAAAATTGAGCTTAATAATAACCTAAATAGCTAAATTATATTATGAAATGAGATATTAGGAGATAATTTAATAAAAAAGGTCAAATTGAGAAAAATAAAACAAAGCCTGTGCATCGCACATGTTGACATACTACTATACTAGTTACATATAATAATAACATCATGATCGGACTATTTTATACCTATTTGAGGTCCCCCATTTCCGATCGTTTGTCTCATTTTCGAGCGTATTTTTGTATATAATGTTTTGTTTGAGCTATGTGTAGGTACATATTCCCTACAATAGGTGTTTGAGCATAAATGAACGTTAGGGAAGCAAAATAAGCCAAAAACGGATCAAATGGAGTATATGTTGAGTGTCGTACCTCTCCGTCGACACAAACAACGGCGTGATCTAAGCCTAGCCGTACCCACGGTTGATCCGTCGTCGAGATAGAATGCGACAACGAGACTGCGGCAGAACCCCCTCGGCATTCCAGCAGCTTACGGATGAAGTGTAGAAAATCCAAATTCGGCGGTCAACATCTGGGCCAGACCGCAGAATTGAAACCGCCGATCAACATCAGTGAGTCCAGAAGCAAATTCCGCGGCCACAGTTCAACCGCCGATCAATTCCAGAATGTCACTTTTCCTTTCTACGGTTTAGAATCTGCGGCCAGGCCGCCGATTCAACCGCCGATCGCCCAGCGAGAGGCCGATTTTGGGCGAAATGAGAGGGGCAAACTCGTCAATTCATCCCCATTTCAGCCCTAAAACTCCCAACACTATATAAACACCCTTTTTGCCTCATTCTTTCAGAATCCACACTCCCCACAAACTTTCTCTTCTTCTTCATCTTCATCTTCTTCACTAAATAAGAGAGAGAGGAGCTTCCAAGAGCATCCATGGAGGTTTTTCCTCCATGGATGCTCCCCATCTCACCTTCTACACATCCTCCACCCATTTAGGAGTAGATTGCAAGGAGAAAGGAGGGTCTTTGGACCAATTTCGAGCTAGGGTTTCATGGAGGACTTGGAGGAGGTTTTCTTCAAGGGTTGTCTCTTTTAACTCATCTCTTTGTATTTCTTGTTTTCTTAAATGTGTAATCCCCACTTGGGAATATTTGTAAACCTATTTTGTGCTCAATATATATATGGTTGTTTTTATATCCAATTTGTGTTTTGATTCATTCTTGATTGTTATTGAATATATCTCTTATCTTGAAATGCATGTTTATGGATGATTGGAAATTGATATGTGTTCATGGATGGGATTAGGAGTAAATTAACTTAATTGTAGGAGTAGTTGTAATCAAATATCCCATTTGTGTATGTATGTTGATGGAAGGTCGAAATTGCATGTCATGAATTGGTTTGAGTGAATTAGAGTTAGGATTGTGCTTTTGGAGGGGCTCTCCGGGCATAGTTTTGGCTAATTAGCTAGGAAGAGTGGGTGAACCTATAAATTGTCATATTAGAAGGGTTTGGTTCATTGTTCTTGTAAACAATTGGACTTTAGCTATTTCTCATGCTAGGGGCTCTAGGTGAGTTATGGTCGGAGATACAATCACTCTTTCCACACTCATTAGACTTTCACGTTGCCATTTTACATTACGAAGCAATCATTGAGGCTCAATGTAGTTTTGTTTGTAGAATCGGTTCACAAATGTTGGTTGCGGTTTCGTGTACGAGGGGCTCTCGACACACTCTTCAACCGTTAGCTCTATGAGTGGGTATAAATCGGATTGAGGCAAGAACGAACCCTTAACTAAAATTGGATGTCCTTAATGTCTAACAACCAACTATTTGTGCACTTATGTATGGTGAACTTGTTGAACCTTGTGTGACCATTTTCTTGCATCTCTCTTATCCACCATTTTATTTATCTCTTTAAACACCATTCTCACCCTTCCATATTCTCTTTGTTTTTATTTATTTTTATTTTTATTCTCTACACACACACACACGACATTGTACATACATTTCACACACATCATTCTTACCTTTCCGCATTCTATTTACATGCTTACAATAAACTCTAGAACTTGATATGGTTGACGAATCACACCTCCCTGCGGAACGATACCCTCGCTTGCCGCTTTACTAGTCTTTTGCTAGTTTAGAGCACATTGCGTAGGAAACCCCCTTTTAAATGAATTAATCTTTTGATCCTTGCGATTTCTTAACGACGGAAAAAGTGAGTATCACATCATTTTTTTCAAATAGAAGATTCAAATCAAAAGTAATTCTTGGCCATTGATTGGATGGCAAAGGAATTTCAGTCATTGTGATGGCAAAGGAATTTCAAAAGTAATTGTGATAATTATATTAGTTGTACACGAATGTACCAAGTCAGTTACACGAATATAACAGACTTAGTTTATTCGTGTATACGTATAGTCTGTTATATTCGTGTATACGTACTTACTCCACAACTTCTTGTAGGGAAAAATACGGTCAACGCAGCGGAAGCGAGACTAAAAACAAGTTTAGTATAGTTTAAAATTTTTCCTTTGATGAACCTTAACCCTTTAAATTAATTAAACATATATATGAACTAATAAAAGTATAATACCTTTTGTCGCGTGATCCGATTGACTTGCGTCGATGGTAATCCGCAAGATCTTCAATCCTAGCATGAACATGAATCACCTAGGAGCGTGGTCTCCCTTTTCTTTGAATTGCCTACCTGAGGATGGATAAACAAAATCTCTTTTTCTTAATGTTAGTCACAAAACATCCAAAAGACTACAAAGATTATTCCGGTCACTTTTGAGTTCTCAATATAATGATCGAAATTCGCGTGAACCTTATTCGAAGTTGTACACACAAGCCTATTGATGTATAAGCAATTAGTGTGCTATCGAAAATAGAATAATCTCTTCTCTCTTTTTGTCTTGGCCGAATTCAACACACACTAATCACTAGAGTAGGATTTATTTTCTAAGCAAAAGAAATAATTCTCAAGCCAAGCAAGTAGGGTGGCCGAATTTCATCTCTTCACTTATATAGGGTGACCGAAATTCCACTCTATTTTCTTTTAGGGTTGCTGCATCCTCTAGTGTAGGAGTTTGTAGGTGACCGAAATCCTCACTCCAAGAGGATTTAGGTTTTACCAAAACTCCTATCACTCTTGAGAATCCAAACCCTAATCCAACTCTATAGTGTAGTATTAAATTATGACTAAATTAAAAAAACTTCCTATTTGATTAAATAAATAAACCTAATTATTTATTTTCTTACCAAACAAGTCTTTTACTTTTAGTATTCTATTACCAATAGTATAATTCTAGGAAATATATTTCCTGATCAGAAAAAGATTTTGTTTCTTAATTAAATAATTAATTAATTAATTAATTAATTCTCATTTAATCAAATAATAAAATAAAATAATATTTTAGACTACAAGACTAGTCTTGCCACCCACCTTATACATATATGGGCTTAATATTATTTTCTTATTTTATTTAATCCATTAGACTTTAATTAAAAAACCCACATGTGAACCAGACTCATTCTTACTAAAAAAAACAAGCCCACATGCCTTTCATTAATATATTAATATAATTGTTCAGCCCATTAAATAAATAATGTGCAAATTATATTCTTAATATATTAAATACAATTCTAGATGGACCCATAAATTGGTCCGGTAGAATATATCAAGTGATCCATGCAAGTCCGTGTGGATTGGGGATCTTGGCGGGCTATCTAAATTTAAGCTTCAATAGACATAACCTAATCACAATCAACAAATGATTCACTTAGGTCCGATCCATTAATTTTAACTCATTCCACTAAAGAGCTAAAATTGAACTCTTAAATAAAGATATAATAAGAAGATGTTCCTCATTCATACCCTAGACAATCATATTGGAGATAGTGTATCCTCGTGATTAATATCAGTAATCGCCAAGAGTTCATAGACCGCCTATAACTCTCCAAGTTACCATATTTACTCATATGACCACATTTTGAACTTGGATATTTTGACTTGTCCAGAAGCCACGTTTTCAATAGTCACTATCGAAAACTCAACGTTGAGATTTAATATCCAATTACCTCAAAACATCCATATGATGATATTATACTCTCATTTAATAAATGGAGCCACGATGTCCATATCTATAAATGAAGTCCTCTATCGATTAACAAATGAATATCACCAAACTATCGAGGATATACTATGTTATATAATTGTACTCATTGATAACTCAAATGATACCACTTGCAACCATAAATCCATCATTTATCTCAGGATTAAGATAGACTCTCCGATTGTCCTGATAATGAAAAGACTATTATCTATTGACGGTTCTAGATAAAAGCTTTTCATTGTAATCCTGTTCAATGCACCCAGTGCACTAGATTCTTTTACTCGAAGACCTTTCGATGATTTTAGACTCATCATAACTCATTTGATCCCACTCAAATGCTAGCAAAAGAATTCTACAACTTTAACAAGGTAAAGGTGCCCAAACTTTAACAAGGTAAAGGTGTGAACATTATTCAAGACTAACTAAAGAATTGTGTCTTCCTCATACATATCCAGATGTACGAACAATTCTTCTTTTCTCATAGTCTTTAGACCTTATGAGTATTTACTTTTGACAATTATAATATTAAACTATAAATGCTATAAGATTTGTTAAACCAGAAATCACTTTATTAATATGAAAAAGATTGTCAATTACAATATTACACTCTTGCTATCGAGCATAATCCTAAAATCTCCCACTTGCGCTATAGCAAATGTGTCATATCTCTCATGCCCATGTTCTCTAGATGCCCATCGAAACTCTTCTGAGGTAGAGCCTTTGTGAAGGGATCTGCTAGATTTTCTGCTGACGCGATTTTGGTAATCGTCACGTCACCCCTTTGAACAATCTCCCTTAAAAGATGATACTTTCTTTCAATGTGTTTTCCTCTCTTATGACTTCTTGGTTCTTTCGAATTAGCCACTGCTCCACTGTTGTCACAGTAGATAGTGATCTGCTTATTCACACTAGGAACCACTTCCAAGTCAATCAAGAATTGGCGAAGCCAAACAGCCTTTTTAGCAGCCTCGCATGCAGCAACATACTCAGCTTCCATGGTGGAATCAGCAATACAAGATTGCTTGATACTCCTCCATATGACTGATACTCCTCCAATAGTAAACACAGCTCCTGATGTGGATTTTCTGGAGTCAGAATCTGATTGGAAATCAGAATCTGTATACCCAACAGGAATTAAATCCCCTCCAGAGTATACAAGCATATTATCTCTCATTCTCTTGAGATACTTGAAAATATGCTTGACTGCCGTCTAGTGATCAGGACTAGGTTTCGATTGAGCAAAACAAATATCTGGTCTAGTGCAGAGCATTGCATACATGAGACTTCCAACTACCGAGGCATATGGAACTCTACTCATGAATTGCTCTTCATGCTTATTCTTAGAAACTTGTTCCTTAGAAAGTTTGATTCCATGTCTGAAAGGTTACATACGTTTCTTGGAATTCTGCATGGAAAACCTAGACAAGATCTTGTCTATGTATGAAGCTTGGGATAATGCAATCATTTTATTCTTTCTATCCCTTATGACTTGGATACCTAGAATAAAACTTGCTTCTCCTAAGTCCTTCATATCAAATTGTTTTGCTAACCATTCTTTTACTGATGTCAATACGCCTACATCGTTTCCAATGAGTAGTATATCATCAACATAAAGAATTAGGAAGACTAACTTGTCACCTTTAATCCTTTTGTATACACAAGGTTCGTCAGGATTCTTAACAAATCCAAAACCTTTTACAGCTTGATCGAACCTTATGTTCCAGGATCTGGATGCTTGCTTTAATCCATATATGGATTTCTGCAACTTGCATACCTTTTCCATTTGGCCTTTTTCAATGAATCCTTCTGGTTGCATCATGTAGATGCTTTCGTCAAGACTTCCATTAAGGAAAGCTGTCTTGACGTCCATTTGCCAAATCTCTAGATCTAAAGATGCTGCAATGGATAAGAGTATCCTAATGGATTTAAGTATGGCCACAGGAGAGAAGGTTTCCTCGTAATCGATACCTTCTTTCTGTGTATACCCTTTAGCTACCAATCTAGCTTTAAAGGTTTCCACCTTTCCATCCATACCTCTTTTCCTCTTGTATACCCACTTGCACCCAATAGGTTTTATCCCTCTAGGCAAGTCTACAAGGGACCAGACTTTGTTATCGAACATGGATTCAATCTCAGATTGCATTGCCTTTTGCCAATGGCGACTATAAACATCCTCAATTGCTTCCTTATACATGTAGGGATCATCGTCGTCCGGGAGATTCTCCACTGATTCTCCCAGACTGATGTATATTTCGGGTTGTGTTCTAACCCTCCCACTACGACGAGGAATGGTAGGTTGTTGATTTTGTGTTGGATCGGAACTTACAATTGGGTTAGGTTGTGTAACCTCTCATGGAATTGTATCTCCTAACATCTCATTCAGGACAATTCTACTTCTAGGTACAAAATCATTCATATAGTCCTTTTCCAGAAATTTAGCATTTGTCGAAACAAATACTTTAAGATCCGAAGGACTATATAAATAATATCCTTTAGTTTATTTTGGATACCCTACAAATATAAATGTTTCCGAACGGGACTCCATCTTTTCTGTCTTTCCTTTTAACACATGCGCAGGACAACCAAATATCCTTAAGTGTTGTAAACTAGGCTTGCGCCCAGTCCACAACTCATGCGATGTTTGAGGAACGGACTTAGATGGTACATCGTGTAGAATGTATATAGCAGTTTGTAAAGCATATCCCCAAAATGAAATAGGAAGTGTTGAATAACTCAACATAGACCTAACCATGTCTAAAAGAGTTCTATTTCTCCTTTCTGCTACCCCATTCTGTTGAGGTGTTCCTGGTGTAGAAAACTGAGAAACTATCCCATTATCAATAAGATATTGCTGAAACTCACCAGATAGATATTCTCTACCACGATCAGATCTCAAGATTTTTATGTGTTTCTCAAGCTGATTTTCTACTTCAGCTTTGAATGCTTTGAACATGTCAAAAGCATCCGACTTATGTCGCATGAGATACACATAGCCAAATCTCGAGTAATCATCTGTGAAGGTGATGAAGTACTCATATCCACCTCTAGCTTGAATACTCATAGGACCACATACATCAGTGTGTATCAATCCTAAACATTCAGTGGCTCTTGCGCCTTTGGCCGAGAACGACCTTTTGGTCATTTTACCTTCCAAACAAGATTCACAAGTTGGTAGATCATCAACCTTTAAGTCACTTAAAGGTCCGTCACTTACCAATCTTTTAATCCTATTCAGGTTAATATGACCTAGGCGTAAATGCTATAGGTTGGTTTCATCTATTGATAATTTTACTCTTTTATGATTAGGTCCTGTTAATTCTGTGTCTAATGAGTGAGAGATATTTCTATGCAAAAAGTATAGACCATTTTCCAATGTACCTTCGCAAATAATTTTGTCATTCTTACTAATAATAAAAACTTTATTAAAAGTAACCGAATATCCAAATTTATTTAAACAAGAAACTGAAATTAAAATCCTCTTGAATTGAGGTACATAATAAACGTCTATTAAATCTAAATGCCTTCTAGAATCCAAATAAACTCTAATATCTCCCACTGCATTTGCAGACACTAACGTTCTGTTGCCCAAGCGCAAATTGATTTCATTCTTATTCAGCCTTCTCCTTTCTTAGAACCCCTGCAAGGAATAACAAACATGATTAGTGGCTCCAGAGTCTATCATCCAAGAATCTGTAGAATCTGCCAGAAAACATGTTTCAAGATAATTTACATTACCTTCTTCCTTCTTATTTTGGGACTTTGGGCAATTTCTTTTCCAATGTCCCTTTTCACCACAAAGGAAGCATTTCCTTTTGATCTTGGTTACTTTCTTAGTCTCCTTCTTGGTAGGCCCAAGTTGCTTTTTCTTCTGTTGTTTCTTGACCTTCTGACGGGTCGTAACAGTAGCAACTTTACCAACCATATGAATCTCTTGACCTTTGCTTTTCACAAGGATCTTTTCAGCGCTTTGAACATCTTGCATTAGGCCTTGTAAGGTGTATTCCTTTAAGTTCAAAGTGTAGTCCAATTTGAACTGATCAAAGGAATTTGACAGTGAATTGACAACCATATCAATTTTTGTCTCACCATCTATCTCAGCGCCATACAGTTCAGCAATGTTGAGATGTGCTATGACTTTCATCATGTGATCCTTCACAGCCTGTCCAGGTTTCATCCTAAGATTCATAAAAGCAGTCACTGCCTCTCTCTTAGTCGTCCTGGACTTCATAGCAAACATCTCTTCTAGAGACATCATTATATCAGCAGCAGACTCCATTCCTTCATGCTGCTGTTGCAACACGTCGGAGATAGTAGCCATAATATAACATTTGGCCATATCATCTGAAGTCTTCCACTGCTCATACTCATCTCTTTGCATTATACTAGATTCATTATTAGGAGCAGGTGGTTTAGGAGTAGTCAGAACAAACTTATGTTTTTCACTTTGCAGCAACAACCCAATTTTCTTTTTCCATGTGACATAATTATCTCCAGTTAAAGTGTTATCTTTCAGGATGTTCATAAGTGATGGGGTCATGATTTCTGAATAAAACAAAAATTTATATGACTAAATAATCATTATTAAGCACTTTTGAATATTTATCTTGATTTAAATAAATAACTCAATCATAAAAAATTCAACGGTGATCTAACACCCATAAATGTTACGCCTCCTTTGGGAGTTCGCACCATTTACTAGTTAGACGTCCCACCTAATTGTTAACCTTAACAACCAACGTTTTCAATTTTAGCCTTGCAATTTTACTGACAAGAACTCTTGGGAGGATATCAATAAAATTACATTGAGTGTGTTACCAAGATATCGACCCTCAATTTTCTCTCACGAAAATCCCTCATTAGGGAGTAGATCTCGTTTGAGTCAATTGTCTAGTCTATCCTTGTAAGGAAGTATGTTGCTAAATTCCATTCATGGACGCTCCTTGGGGGATTACCAATAAACAATAAAACTCAACTAACCTTGGAGGCCATGGGTGTTACAAAACACCTTCTCCCACTTAATTATTTAAGGCGTGTGATTAAATCCCATAGAATGATTTACCAAGTTATCTAGATGCCAATTTAGATTCCTAAATCATTCAATGCATGTTCATACCAAAAGAGATATATGAGTGGCACTCCTATTCTATATGGCATGTTATCATTCAATAACAAATATTGTAATATTTATACAAAAATAAATAGCCACAATTTTGGTCCATCCTAGAAAAGCAAGTAAATTACAATTTGTTAGGAATACAAGATCTTCAAGTGGCCATCAACCATCCGCGCATACCTCGGCTACCTCCCATAGGCGTGCACACCCCACAACCCCACAAAGGGGCTGCCATGCGCAGCCCATGAGACCCAAAGGGCTGCCGTGCGCAGCCCATCATGATGTGGGCTTGCCATGCGCAGCCCAATCCACTCTTAGGGTGCGCATGGTGCTCGTTCTAGGTTCCGGTTGCTTCCCATTCTTCATGTCTTCGAATCTTCAATACTCGAACATTTTACAGCAGTATATAAACATATAAAATATTGCAGTATTATTATTATTATTATTTTTATTCACTGCAGTACTTATTACAAAAAAAAACTGCAATAAAATATAATACATAAAATACCGCACTATTTAATTACAATAAAAAAAAAATTAAGCAACTATCAAGAAGGAATTATGGCGATGATAGACCACCCTTCTTGTTACAATTCCAAAACAAAATACATTGAAATTCTAGGATCAAATCGAGCAACAACAATCCACATAAAAACATATATAAATCCATACATCCACATGTAATTATATATGCGAATACCTAGAGTGCCATCTCTTTCTAAACATGCATAATCACAATAAAAAGAAATAGATTCATGTATATATACGTTAACTAATTAAAAGGGTACAACCATGCTTTGATACCAATTGTAGGGAAAAATACGGTCAACGCAGCGGAAGCGAGACTAAAAACAAGTTTAATATAGTTTAAAATTTTTCCTTTGATGAACCTTAACCCTTTAAATTAATTAAACATATATATGAACTAATAAAAGTATAATACCTTTTGTCATGTGATCCGATTGACTTGCGTCGTTGGTAATCCGCAAGATCTTCAATCCTAGCACGAAAGTGAATCACCTAGGAGCATGGTCTCCCTTTTCTTTGAATTGCCTACTTGAGGATGGATAAACAAAATCTCTTTTTCTTAACGTTAGTCACAAAACATCCAAAAGACTACAAAGATTATTCCGGTCACTTTTGAGTTCTCAATCTAATAATCGAAACTCGCGTGAACCTTATTCGAAGTTGTACACACAAGCCTATTGATGTATAAGCAATTAGTGTACTATCGAAAATAGAATAATCTCTTCTCTCTTTTTGTCTTGGCCGAATTCAACACACACTAATCACTAGAGTATGATTTATTTTCTAAGCAAAAGAAATAATTCTCAAGCCAAGCAAGTAGGGTGACCGAAATTCCACTCTATTTTATTTTAGGGTTGCTGCATCCTCTAGTGTAGGAGTTTGTAGGTGACCGAAATCCTCACTCCAAGAGGATTTAGGTTTTACCAAAACTCCTGTCACTCTTGAGAATCCAAACCCTAATCCAACTCTATAGTGTAGTATTAAATTATGACTAAATTAAAAAACTTCCCATTTGATTAAATAAATAAACCTAATTATTTATTTTCTTACCAAACAAGTCTTTTACTTTTAGTATACTACTACCAATAGTATAATTCTAGGAAATATATTTCCTGATCAGAAAATGATTTTGTTTCTTAATTAAATAATTAATTAATTAATTAATTAATTCTCATTTAATCAAATAATAAAATAAAATAATATTTTAGACTACAAGACTAGTCTTGCCGCCCACCTTATACATATATGGGCTTAATATTATTTTCTTATTTTATTTAATCCATTAGACTTTAATTAAAAAACCCACATGTGAACTAGACCCATTCTTACTAAAAGAAACAAGCCCACATGCCTTTCATTAATATATTAATATAATTGATCAGCCCATTAAATAAATAATGTGCAAATTATATTCTTAATATATTAAATACAATTCTAGATGGACCCATAAATTGGTCCGGTAGAATATATCAAGTGATCCATAAAAATCCGTGTGGATTGGGGATATTGGCGGGCTATCTAAATTTAAGCTTCAATAGCAATAACCTAATCACAATCAACAAATGATTCACTTAGGTCCGATCCATTAATTTTAACTCATTCCACTAAAGAGCTAAAATTGAACTCTTAAATAAAGATATAATAAGAAGATGTTCCTCATTCATACCCTAGACAATCATATTGGAGATAGTGTATCCTCGTGATTAATATCAGTAATCGCCAAGAGTTCATAGACCGTCTATAACTCTCCAAGTTACCATATTTACTCATATGACCACATTTTGAACTTGGATATTTTGACTTGTCCAGAAGCCATGTTTTCAACAGTCACTATCGAAAACTCAACGTTGAGATTTAATATCCAATTACCTCAAAACATCCATATGATGATATTATACTCTCATTTAATAAATGGAGCCACGATGTCCATATCTATAAATGAAGTCCTCTATCGATTAACAAATGAATATCACCAAACTATCGAGGATAGACTATGCTATATAATCGTACTCATTGATAACTCAAATGATACCACTTGCAACCATAAGTCCATCATTTATCTCAGGATTAAGATAGACTCTCCGATTGTCCTGATAATGGAAAGACTATTATCTATTGACGGTTCTAGATAAAAGCTTTTCATTGTGATCCTGTTCAATGCACCCAGTGCACTAGATTCTCTTACTCGAAGACCCTCCGATGATTTTAGACTCATCATAACTCATTTGATCCCACTCAAATGCTAGCAAAAGAATTCTACAACTTTAACAAGGTAAATGTGCCCAACCTTTAACTTAAGTTGTGAACATTATTCAAGACTAACTAAAGAATTGTGTCTTCCTCATACATATCCAGATGTACAAACAATTCTTCTTTTCTCATAGTCTTTAGACCTTATGATTATTTACTTTTGACAATTATAATGTTAAACTATAAATGCTATAAGATTTGTTAAACCAGAAATCATTTTATTAATATAAAAAAGATTGTCAATTACAATATTACACTCTTGCTATCGAGCATAATCCTAACACTTCTACCGTGTAAGCATTAAAAAAATGTATTTATGAATCCGGCACTTGGAAGAACATCAATACAAACTCCAGAGTGCATTTTTGCTCACCCACAATAACTAGGGTGAACCATTACCACCCACTACAGGTGTTGACAAGTGTCCCAAACTCAACCCAAAGTCTAACGTTAACCCAATGTTTGGGACACGTGTCAACACCTGGAGTGGGTGGTAACGGTTCACCCTAGTTAGTGTCTTCTAAGTTTGACCGCTATTGCACTGGGTGTTAACTTTGTTATGATAAAGTTGTGTCTGGGTATAAGAGGGGTTATGTGCAGCGCAATGCATGATGCTGCCACGTCAGCACATTTTCTGACGTGGCAAGATGAGGGTGGGGGAGGCACCGTGCATCCGATGCAACCAGGTTTTAGACAATTGACCAACTTTGATTAGTCGACTTTACACATCACATCAATACTTTGCATTTAATGGATGCCATAATTACATTTAATAATAAAATCATTATTTTTTATATATTTATTTAATCTAAAGGAATTCTTGGCCATTGATCTGGTGTCAACACCAATTTTATAGCAAATCCAAACGGTCAATTGGATTTTGTAAATAGTTTTTATTTCTAAATTTGAATTTATCAAAACTTGAACGATATTTATTTTTTAATCGCAATTAAACCAAAAAGGTTAATTGCAATTTATTTGTGAAAGAGCAAACCTCAGGGGGGTTGTTTGCAATTTGGTCATAAATCGGGTAATATAACAGTCTTATTTTCTTTGTGTATACTAACTTACTCGAAGAACTTACACCGTGTAAGCATCAAAAGGAGGAACTGTTCCGATTCTTTTGGAAGTACTTCTTTAATCGACGGTGCACCCATTCGTGTCGACGGTATGGCGTTCTCTGTTTTGATCCTAATTTTGTTTCTTATCATAAGTTTGCTTGTTTCAATTTCATTATTACAACTGGGTATGTATTAATTGGTAATGGGTTTCAGTCTGGGTATGTCGTTTCGAACATGCAAGGAATAATCTATACCCAATTTGTGTTTTCTCGATGGGTTTCAGTCTGTAATTGTTACTACAAGGAAGATGATTGAAACGAAATCCAAATTACTCACAGGGACGACGGTTCGGATTATTCTATGAATGTTTATGCAGTGTTTGACTTAAATACTGTATCTGGACTCAATGTTTATCCAGTGTTCGAACTTCGAACAAGCGATTTCATTGGAGATGGGTGGAGTTGCATTTTATCTTAACTCTAGATTTTATGTTTTTCGTCTTTACTGCTATAAAATATAAAGATTTCTAGGATGGGTTTTGTTCTGTTTAATTCTTACTGTGGATATATGTTCATGCTGCCTCAATGCTTTGTTAGATTACTCTTGCAATTATATATTGTTTTTACAGATGGCTGAGGAGGAAAATTTGGACCATTTGTTGGTACACCCAAGGGCTACTTGGAATTATAACATCACCATCAACACACACTGTTTTCACAAATTGATTTCCGATATAGACAAGATTCTTGACCGTGCCGGTGAAAGGGTAGAATTTGAGTCAGCATGCTTTGGCCACTACTTGGATTTCCCTAAAGGCGGTTATTTTCAGGCACAGTTCATTCACAGCTTGCTGCTGAGACAGATGTTCATTCCTGGAGGTAGTGAGGACGAGTTATGGTTTGCCTTAGGAAAAACTAAGGCGAGATTTGGGAAGAGGGAGTTCTGTCTATGCACGGGCCTGAAATTTGGCCGTCTGTCCGACATACCTTCAAGAGAGTATGAGGTTGTCCCAGGTGGTATTCATGCAAGGTACTTTCAGGGAAGGAAAAAAGTTATGATCGCAGATTTGAAACCTCCATTCATGGCGGAGGATTTCGACCGGCCTCACGACGCACTTAAGTTGGCATTGTTTCTTTTTGCCAACAGGGTCCTCTTCGGTCAGGACAATCGGAACCAGGTGGCGTACTAGATGTTCTCTCTAGTGGAGGATGTTCAAGCGTTTAACAACTTCGCCTGGGGTCACTACGTTTTCAAGATGACCCTCCCCTACATCTGTCAAGGTTTTAAGGTACCGGCAGACCCTCTCGGGCCGACTACGAGATACAACCTATACGGATTCATTTGGGGATTACAGGTTATTTTTTAAATCCTTAATCCCTTTTGACCTTAATTTGACATTGATATATGTTTGTAATTAAGATTATTCATTTTTCCATGATACATAATGCTAATTACACCCTCTAAAACCATTTCCCGGGTTTGATACGGTGTAGTTTTGGGCTGCAGAGGCTATACCTATGATGCTCAACAAATGCGGTAAGCTAATAGGGGATCCCAACGGAGCGCCATGGTATAGGAAGTACTATTTCAAACAGAGGGGATCGGACATGGTCAACGCCTGGACAGAAGCTGAGACAAGCGGGAAGGTAATTTACAAATATCTCATTTGTGCTATAATTTAATATTATTTATGTTCTTTAGATATTGGACAATTATATTAGTTCCATAATCCTTCAGCTTACTGGGCTTTCGGAGCTTGTACCCACCGAACATGAGTTGCAGAAACATTACTGGAGGGATATTAATATGGACTTGTCTGAGGGACCCCAGTGGAAGCCGAGTGTGAGTAACGAGGATAAGGAACCCACCAAGAGGAAGCGCAGGCCGAGGGAGAAAACTAACGGCGGGCGGAGAGTACGTGCCCGTGTTGATACAACGGACCGTACATATACGGTTCTTCCGGATATACAACGATCCAACGATGGACAGGGATCTTTCCCTCCACCGGCTGACCACCCGGTTCATTCACTTGACCAAGGTGCAGCAGGCCCGGTTGATGATGCCAGGCAAGAAGACTTTTGTCAGAGGGAAGGATCAAACGGTGGGCGACATTCGGTTGGTCACACAACCGATGAGGTAACCTAGCCTAGTATTATTGGATCAATGGTTTATTTCGAAATGTTGTTGATTGCCCAATTTGTGGCTAGATCTATTGTTTCGCACCGTGGTAAACGTTTTGGTGTTTTACGTATAGCATTTTACATAAACAGTTGGAGGTACCTCGATAGTTTGTGGGACCCAAAGTTCTCGAAAGAGTTCTGAACGCGGTGAATGCCATACCGGAATGCGTACACAGTATCGTCGATAAGGAAATGGAAGCGGACCGTGTATGCAATATAGTCAATGAGGGTTTGAGGCAGGAGATCGAAGGGCTACGACGGATGCTGGGGTTTCAAGTACGTATATATCCACACATGTCACCTATGTATCAAGTGTTCTTTATTTTATTTAAATAATGATCATTATATATTCGGAAACGTAACACTGTGACACTGTCATCCCCAAGGGAAATGTAGGGGACTATAATTCAGGAGATCAGCCGCAGCGTGTGGGGAGTGAGGAGCACGCGGAAGAAGGCTTGGGTGGCGATCAGGCTACCTATAATGACGGAGCTGGTTATGAAGAGGGTGACGATGATGAAAGGCAAGACGACCAAGATTGGCAGGATGATAGTGGATACGTTTATGACAGGGTCAATGATGATCAACTGCATTATGAAAAACATGTCTGTGTTGATGACATATCGGACCTTGATGAATCAAACCTTTCCTTAGTGTTGTGCGAGGATTTATTGTCCCTGGAACGGGCAGGTGGTCTGGAGGTGGCAGCAACACCTTCGTTGGCTTTACGATCATAGTTTACGGTTGACAAGTTATTTTCTCAGATGCCGTTATACCTATAGCCCCGAGAAGCAGGTATATTGTCTCTGTTTGGTATACCAAGTCTAGTACATCCAGGAGTACCTGGAGCAGAGGACCCCGATGTAACTCAATGGTCGCTGGCTTCAGCAAGTCCTTTTAGCAACCGAGAAACATGTCTGCTGTTGGTTGCACCACAAAATAAAGATTCATGTCCAGTTTTTGATGAAGGGAACACAAATACCGGTTGCCAGGAGGAGGAGATACCGAAAGAAGATGAATCCTTGCTTTCGTTAGTGTTGTCGCAAGATCCTTCGGCGCACGATCGTCCTTGTCCAGTGGAAGGAAGACATTCAGGCCCAGATTATCCGTCTGAGGGTCAATCATGTCCGATGTTACTAGCAGCACAGAATACAGAGTCATGTCCAGTTTCCGATGAAGGGAACTTGCAAATAAATGGCGAGGATGAGGATATACCGAAAGAAGATGAGTCCTTGCTTGCGTTAGTGTTGTGGCAAGATCCTTCATCCCAATATCCCCCTCGTCCAGTAGCAGTCAAACAATCTAGTCATGATGATCCGTCTGAGGATCAAACATGTGCGACGTTACTGGCATCCCAAAATACACAGTCGTCTCCAGTTTCGGATGAAGGGGGCATTGAAAAAAAGGAAGAGGATGAGGATGAGGACATACCTGACGCGTCTAAGGTATCATCTACTGTGGTAAAGAGTCCACCTTCACATCCAGTGTAACCATCACATTCACATTCACATCCATCTGTGGTGATTAGGTCAGACTCAGATGTTGAAATTCCTATTGGTTCACCTCCACCTCCATGTCCACGTAACAGAGGACAACATATCGGTCGTAAAACACCGTGTCGGTTAAGGAGAGTGTCACGGATAGTATCTCCGATCCTTCGAGTTGATGAAACAAGTTCAGAACGAATGTCTGGGCCAGCTCCATGTTCTTCGGGAGAGCAATCGACTTGTGCATCGACAAATTAACGAAAACGGAGACTATCTGCGATAATCTCCGAACCACTTCCGAACTGGGAACCACTTCCGAACTGGGAACCACCTGTAATTGAAGTGCATACCGATTGAAACAAATTATAGCATGGTGTGTATAAAACTATCTAGAGGGGGGGGGGGGGGGGGAATAGATTTTAAGCTTATTACCCAATTTTTCGTGATTAGTCAAAATCACAAAATTACCCCTAAATAGATAAAGCAATAAATCAAGTATAAAATGCGGAAATTAAATAACACTTGATTTTTACGTGGAAACCCTCACGGGAAAAACCTTAGGCTAGTAAGTAAGCCACACTCGAACCTCGAATCCACTAAATGTGTAAACGATTACAACCTAATCCCGGAAGTAATCACACACCTATATAATCCCGGTATAAGTGAACCTAGTCCGATAGCTTGCGAATTAAGCAACCTAATCCCAGTCACAACACAAGACTTAATTCTCTAAAAAGAGATTAACACCCTAAGTGAATATATGAATATTCAAATGCAACATAGAGCAAGGGAAACCCTATATGCTTATCTAAGATGATGAATATGCAATTAAAAACAATCCTAGATATTAAAGCTAAATAACATGTCAATTAGCTTAGATAATCATAGATTAGAGAAACCTAGATATCTATCATAAAAACAACACTCAATAAAATCAACACAACAATCTCTATCTTGAATATTAGAATATAATCTAAGAACAATCAAGTAATAAAAGAGATGCCATAATAAATTAAACACTAATTATGTATGATAATAGTGAAAAACTTACCAAAGCAAGTGTGATGATGAAAGACCCATGCAAGCAAGCATCCTAGATATGCTAGAGAATGCTAGATGAACTTTGATGCAAATGGATTTTGGTTTGAGTGTTTGATGAGCAAACATGATTGCTTTCTCTCTTAAAAATCTCTCTTTTTAAAGTAGGGTTCTTGATGATTAAAGAGTCACATTAAGAACAAGAGAAAGTGATGTATTTATAGGCATGAAAAACAGAGCATGTGAAAAGACAAGTTTGCCCCTGAAACGCATCGATCGGCGGTTTCAATCGGTAGCCAGGCCACCGATAATAACCGTCGAATTGGCCCGAGAGGAACAGGGGACCAACGGCGGTTTCATTCGGCGGTGTCGTGACCGCCGATCTCACAGTCGAATCAAACATGAGATTAAAAAATCAATCAGGTATGAAAACAGCGGTTTCAATCGTGACCGCCGATTCAACCGTCGAATTAGGCCGAGAGATAAAATCAATCAAGTCTTGAATGGCGGTTTCGAACGGCGGTCGTGACCGCCGATAATAACAACAGAATTGCTCCATGCACTACCGGAAGCAAACGGCGGTTTCATTCGGCGGCCAGGCCACCGATCATAACTGCCGATCACCAACAAAGGTGAAAACCAAGGAGAAGCCAAGGGCATTCTCCGTAGGCGGTCCTTGCGCTAAACCAAGCACATTCTAGTGCATGCGCGGACGTTTCTAAAAATAATCGGGAAACGAAATACAAGACAACAAGACACAATTACACACAACAAAATATAACAAATAAGTGCAAGTGTGAAATGTGACAAGTGAAGAGAATGCACACATATGCAATGTATGTTAAGTGTGTGTGTGCAACTAATCTCTTTAAAGAAAAGTAAGCACATAGAAATTTACCTTCGGTGCTTATCAAGACGAGGTCTTCAAAGGGCTTGAGCAATAACACCGATACCTAGGCTACCCTTACAAAGAACCCCCAACATGTGGTTTGTCCACGAAATGAGCCAATCAACAAATGGGAACCTTACAATCTCCCCCTTTGGCTATTTTGTTATAAAACCACCACTCACATTGATTCCTCACAAAAAAACAGAAACTACGGGACTATAGTGATATTCTACAGTACAAAGAGATAAGAAAATAAAACTTCAAGTCTTCAATCTCATGTAGAATAATCAATCCCTGTAAATAAAGTTTCTAACATTTCCAATACAAGTAAAAAGTGAGATGAATCAAGTGAGAACAAAAACAAGCATTAGCATTTGTAAAAGATTAGGCACAACATTATGAAATATATGTGTATGCAATGTTCCCCCTCAACGGGTTACTCCCCCTCAATGAATGTTCTCCCCAATATGCACAATTGCTTCTATATTTTGCAACTCCCCTTACCATATACTACTCCCCCTTTTTGTCATGATATATGCAAAGGAGTAGTCCCCAACCGGGTCACTCATAGCAACGAGAGATAGTAGCATGCAAGATTTGCATAATTAATATAAGTCACATTATGCATCTCAATTAATTTGGAGAGAAACAAGGAGATTTATTTGAAAGAAAATGTGTGAATCAAACATGCTTTGCATACAAGACATGTAGCATTCAAGTCCAAAATACAATGGTATTTGGCAAAGCAAATGACAAATGTTTCTAATAAGAATTCAAACCAATTTCACCAAAGTCATGAGGAAAGCAAGGATATAGAATATATTGATTTCAATTTAAGAACAACTATATCCAACTTTATAAGCGAAACATGGCATGAGCGACTTTGCACCCTATTTGATTTTTCCGGATAAGATATCCGTATGATAGTAGCCATGTTCAACCAATAAAGACGGAGAGACATTTGGAATGTAAATTCCTTTGAACGGATACAAGATCCTTTATTCATTTTGAGTCTCATAAGCTTTCACACAAGGTTTTGCATTTTAAGAGAATGCAATCATCAATTCATGCTTTTCATGTGAGCATGTTATATGAATTTCATGCTTTTTCATTTGACATTAGCATGTTATTTAAGAATCATCATGTCATGGAGATAATCATAGGTCATTCAAATCATACTTCTTACATACATCTCCTAGTCCAAAAATGCATGTTTGAACATAAATATGACATGGATTGTAAACAAGCAAGGTTCACACTTATTGAATTGAAAACATATATACATATGTGCAACCAAGCTTACTCAAACAATTAAAAGAAGAGGCATAAGTGATTTAGAATTTTTTGCAAGATACAAGAATGCAAAATAGCTCTCTTTGCTTGAGTTCCCCATATGGGGTCAAATAACAAAACACATCACTCCACAAGACATATCCCAATAGATCTACTTAGTGTTTTAAATAGAGTAGAATCTAAGGGTTTAGTAAATAGGTCCGCAAGTTGATCATTAGTACCTACATGTTCAAGTACTATGGATTTATTTTCAACAAGCTCTCTAATGAAATGATGGCGGATGTAAATATGCTTAGTTCTAGAATGTTGCACCGGATTCTTGGAAATATTAATGGCACTCATGTTATCACAAAAGAGAGTGAGAGTACCTTGGTTGAATCCGTAGTCTACTAACATTTGCTTCATCCATAGGAGTTGTGTGCATCCACTCACCGCGGCTATGTACTCGGCCTCGGCCGTGGACAAGGAAATCGAGTTTTGCTTCTTGCAAAACCAAGACACCAAGTTGTTGCCTAGGAAGAAGCAACCGCCCGATATGCTTTTCCTGTCATCACAATTTCCTGCCCAATCCGCATAACTAAAACCTACAAGACTAGCATTAGTGTCAAAAGAGTACAAAATCCCATAGTTGGAAGTCCCATTTACATAGCGAATGATTCTCTTTACGGAAGAGAGATGGGATTCCTTGGGATCCGCTTGGTACCTAGCACACACACCCACACTAAAAGATATATCGGGCCTACTTGGGGTCAAATAAAGCAAGCTACCTATCATGCCCCGATATAGAGTTTGTTCCACACTTTTACCACTAGCATCCTTGCTTAGCTTCAAAGTGGTACTCATGGGTGTATCACAATGTTTGGCATTCTCTAAACTAAACTTCTTCACTAGGTTTTTGGCATATTTGGCTTGGGTTATGAAAATCCCATCATCTAATTGCCTAATTTGCAAACCAAGGAAGTAACTAAGCTCACCAACAAGACTCATCTCAAATTCATGAGACATGACATCAACAAATTGTTGGACCTTGGTGTTGTTGGTGGAGCCAAATACAATGTCATCAACATAGATTTGAGCTATAAATAACTCATCTTTGTTTCTCTTGATGAACAAGGTCTTGTCAACACTACCTCTTGTGTAGTCATTGTCAACAAGAAATTGAGTGAGGCGCTCATACCAAGCCCTCGGTGCTTGTTTCAACCCATATAGTGCCTTCTTGAGGCGATAGACATGGTTGGGGTGGTGTGCATCCACAAACCCCTTGGGTTGTTCAACAAACACTTCCTCTTGCAAGAAGCCATTGAGGAAGGCACTCTTGACATCCATTTGGTGCAATTTGAACTTGTGCACACAAGAAATGGACAAGAGAAGCCTAATGGACTCTAAACGGGCAACGGGAGCAAAAGTCTCCTCAAAGTCGATACCCTCAATTTGAGAGTATCCTTGTGCTACAAGTCTAGCTTTGTTCCGCACTATGTTGCCATCCTCATCGGATTTGTTCCTATAAATCCACTTAGTGCCTATCACATGCGTGTTTTTAGGCCTAGGAACTAGAGTCCAAACCTCATTCCTTTCGAATTGGTTTAGCTCTTCTTGCATGGCTAGAACCCAAAATTCATCATTTAAGGCTTCATCAACTTTTTTGGGTTCAATTTGAGAGGTGTAGCATGTGTAGCTAATTAGATTAGCTATTTGATGCCTAGTTCTAACACCCTCATTCACATCTCCAATAACATCCTCTTGTTATGGAGCCTTCTAACCCATGGAGCGGGTTCATTAGAGTCCAAGAGAGGGACTCTAGTAATAGGATGTGTTACTTCATTAATGTCATTGGACGTCCCAACATTGGGAGTCACCACAACCCTCTCCAAAGGAGAGTCATTATCTAAAACTTCCTCCTCCTCATGATCATGAGACTTGAGCCTTGTATCATCAATAACAACATTCGATGATTCCATGACAGTTCGAGTCTTCAAGTTGAAAACTCTATAGGCTCTACTATTCAAGGCATAGCCAATAAAGATACCCTCATCACTCTTAGCATCAAACTTACAAAGTTGATCACGGTCATTTAAAATGTAGCATTTGCTTCCAAATGTGTGGAAGTAGCTAACATTTGGCTTCCTACCCTTCCATAACTCATAGGAGGTGTAAGGATTCCCGTTTTGTTGATTGGCTTATTTCGTGGTCAAACCACATGTTGGGGTTTTGAATGTAAGGGTAGTCCAAGTGTTTAGTGTTGAAGATCAAAGGCCCTTCCATGACCTCAAGATTCAAGCACGCCAAAGGTATAATCTCTTGTGCTTGTTTTTCTTTGAAGAGATTTAGTAGCACACACTCACTTAGCATTCTTGCTATGATTGCATACTTGCTTATTTTTATGTGCATCTCTTCACATGTCACTTTACACACTAGCACTTTGGTTGATATATCTTGCTGTGTGTATATGTGCCTTATAATTCGTTTCCCGACATTGTTCGGAAACGTCCGCGCTTGCACTAATGAGTGCTTGGTTTCGCGCGAAGACCGCCTATGGAGAATGCCCTTGGCTTCTCCTTGGTTTTCACCATTGTTGGTGATCGGCGGTTATGATCGGCGGTCTGGCCGCCGACTTAAACCGCCGTTTCAGTCCAGATTGGTCTGAAGCAATTATGCGGTCAAGATCGGCGGTCACGACCGCCGTTCGAAACCGCCGTTCATACCTGATCGATTTTAATCTCTCGGGTTTGATTCGGCGGTTGGATCGGCGGTCACGTAACCGCCGAATGAAACCGCCGTTAATGCTCTGTTCTTCACGAGCTCAATTCGGCGGTCGTCATCGGCGGCCTGGCCGCTGATTGAAACCGCCGAACGGTGCGTTTCAGGGGCAAAAGTGTCTTTTCACATGCCCAATTCTTGATGTCTATAAATATCTTGTTTTCTCAATCTCTGAATAAGTTTCTTGAGCAATTAGAACCCTAATCTTTCAAGAGAGATTTTTGAGAAAAAATCAAATCAAGAACCTATCTTTAAACACTCAAATCAATTCCCTTTTGCATCAAATTTCATATTTGATCTTCTATGCCTTCATAGAATTGATCCATGCATGGTTTTGAATCATCACATCTTATTTGGTATGTTCTTCACTAATTTCATATTACTTTAGTGTTTTTCATATTAATACATCTCTTTAATTACTTGTATGCTTTTGATTATATGCTAGATACAAGTTAGAGATTATTTGTGATGAAAATTAATTGAGTGTTGTTTGTGATAGCTAATTAGGTTTTTAATTAATCTTGATTAGCTAAGCTATTTGACATGTCATTTAGCAATTGATATCTAGGGTTGATTAAATTGATTATATCATCATCCTAGATAAGCATCTAAGGTTACCTAGCCTTGTTTGTTATTTGAATATTCATATATATATTCACATAGGTTGTTTCTCTTCTTAGAGAAGTAAGTCTTGAGGCTAAGAGTGCTTAGGCCTCAAGCAAATTGGAATAGGGTTGCTAATAAAGGCCCGCTGGGTAGAAGTGAGGGGTTACAGACCGGAATGTTAGACGAGGTCTACATAGGTTGTAAACTTCATTTCAATTAGTGATTTCGAGTTCCGAGTGTGGCGCACTATACAGCCCGTGGTTTTTCCCAGTGGTTGGGTTTCCACGTATACATCAAGTGTTATTTAAATTCCGCACTATATTACACTTGTATGTATTTTTGACTAGTAGGGGCATTTTCGTAAAATTGACTTGCATGCGAAAATTGGGTAATAATAGCTAAAATCTATTCACCCCCCCCTCTAGCTTTATATTGAACACGCCTCGAGTATTTTAATAACTTTCAATTGGTATCAGAGCGGGTTCCTAGATATACTTAGGTGATCCTAGCTCATTTTAGGTGTGTTGTGCATTTGTGTGATTTTTGCTCTTTCATACATTTTGCATACATTTCATTCATTCATTTGATACAATGAGTGGATTCGGTGGCAACCATGAGGGTGCTTCAAGCACACGGCCACCCCTCCTCACCGGCATAAATTACTCCCAATGGAAAGGGAAGATGGAGGCATATGTGTGTCAAATCCATGATAGGGCATGGATGGCCATTGAAGATGGATATTCGCCTCCTATGATGACTCCCACGGATGGAGGAGAAGAAGTGCTCAAGCCTAAGGCACAGTGGACACAACCTGAGTTTGAGTTGTCCAAGTGGAATCAAAAGGCGTGGCACGCCCTCATATGTGCAGTGGATGAAAATCAGTACAAACTGATTCAGAACACTAAGATAGCCAAGGAGGCATGGGACATCTTAGAGGTTGCACACGAGGGAACCGAAGTAGTGAAGGACTCCAAACTTCAAGTCCTCCAAACTCAATTTGAGACACTTAGGATGGAGGAGAATGAGTGCTTCAACGACTTCGAGATTAGGTTGATGGACATTGTCAACCAAAGTCATCAACTTGGTGACCCTTACTCGGATAGAAGGATCAAGCAAAAGATAATGAGATCGCTTCCCGAGAGGTTTGAGTCTAAGGTGACGGCTTTAGAAGAAAATAGTGATTTTAAGGACATGAAGCCGAGCGAGGTAATAGGTAGACTTCTCGCCTACGAGTCTAGGAAGGGTCCTAGCTCCACTCCTTCAAAGAAGCAAAAAGGGATTTCTTTGAGAGCTTCCAAGGTTGAGAAGGAGGACAAGGATGACTCGGATGAAGACATGGCACTTTTAATGAGAAAATTCAAGAAGTTTGTAAAATTCGAGAAGAAGGGTCATGCATCCAAAGGGCAAGAATTGAAGAAAAGGGTTCCTTTCAAGAAGGTTGAGCATAGGCAAGAGAATAGTGAAAGGAAAGGGATCCAATGCTATGAGTGTGGTGGCATAGGTCATATCTCACTAGATTGTGGGAATTTGAAGAACAAGAGAGAAAAAATGATGGCCGCCATTTGGAGTGAAAGTGATGACTCCGAAGAAGGAGATAAGTCATCAAGTGATGATGAGCTTATCAATAACTTCAAGGCATTGGGTGCCAATTGTGAAGAAAATGAAGTTGTTGGTAAGAATTCCGTTGCTAGTGATCCCATAGAAGAGAAAGTCGAAGAAGTAGCTCTAGAGGAGATAGTTGTTGCTTCGCATTGGGATATGGCACTTATTGACTCAAGAGATCAAGGTGAAGGTCTTGATGAGGAAATTGGATCCATAAGAGAGGAGGAGAGCCTAGAAGATGACACTAGTGGAGATGACTCCTTATCTAACTCTACAAATGGAAATGTAGAGAATATGGATATGCATAACTTTATAGTCAATGTTGAAAGCTCCATGAAGAAGAAAGATAGATTTCTAAGGATTTTAGAGGAAGAAAATCTAGAGCTTACAACATACAATGACCTCCTAAAGAAGCAAGTGGAGAAAATGGATCTTAAGGACAACTTTGAAAGTTTGAAAGCTCTAAGTTAAAGAATGAAAAAGAGATTCAAAGGTTAAAGGAAGAACTACTTAGGCTTTCAACACAAGTTGATCACTTGAATGATGAAGTGATAAGATCCATGGTGGAAGAAGACAAGCTAAAAGATGAGCTAGCTTTGTCTAAGAGGAATGAAGAGGGTTTGAAGAGAGAGCTTGTTGAAGCCAAAGAGTCATTGACTAGAATGACCACAAGCACCAAGAAACTTGACAACATACTTGGTGTAGGAAAAAGCCCTTGTGACAAAAGAGGTCTTGGATTCGAAGTGAGCAAGGATTGCTCTATTCCTAAGAAGACCGTCTTTGTGAAGAGTTTGGGTAAGATAGAAGCGTCACCGGTGCAAACTCCTAGGAAGAAGTTAGAACTAGGACAATGTTCGAAAAATGCACAAGTGAAGGTGGTGAAAACGAGACAACCCCAAGCTCAACGGATTAGAGCCTCTCGAGTCATCTCTCCTCAATAAATGACTCACTATGAAAAGAGGCAAAACATGCTACCTAATCCAAGGAGGCAACCCATTCCGGTTCAACCAAATAGAAGACATGAACCGACTCAACACCAAAGGAGACATCAAATGCATGATGAGTCTCCAATGACTTCACAAGAACATGGTATGAATTCTTACTTTGTACCAACTTGTCATTATTGTGGTGTTTATGGGCATATTAGGCCTAAGTGCTTTAAGTACATTAACCATTGTAGGATTGATAGCATGATAAAGAAAAAGAGGCTAAGAAGAGCCCATTTGCATGAGCCTAGGAAATCTTTTGTCAATAATCCTAGGTTAGTGAATGACATGCAACCTTTGTCCACTAGGAAGAAAAATGTTATATCTATGTGGATAAGGAAAAATGAACCCGCTTGCTACGAGACTAACAAGTCTCAAATAGGTTCAACTAAGTCCAATGGACTTGGTAGGTCCATAGGACCTCATGCCCTTCATTAATGAAGGATGATACTAACCCCATATGGGGAACTCAAGCAAAGAGAGCTATTTTTGCATTCTTGTCACTTGCAAAAAATTTGAAAAATCTTATGCTTCTTGGTTGATTGCTTGAGTAAGCTTGGTTTCACATATGTATATATGTTTTCAATTCAATAAGTGTGAACCTTGCTTGTTTACAATCCATGTCATATTTATGTTCAAACATGCATTTTGGACTAGGAGATGTATGTAGGAAGTATGATTTGAATGACCTATGATTATCTCCATGACATGATGATTCTTAAATAACATGCTAATGTCTTATGAAAAGCATGAAATTCATGTACATGCTCAAATGAAAAAGCATGAATTGATAATTGCGTTCTTAAATGCAAAAACTTGTGTGAAAAAGCTAATGAGACTCAAATGAAAAAGGATCTTGTATCCATTCAAGGATTTTACAATCCAAATGTCTCTCTTTCTTTATTGGTTGAACATGTCTACTATCATACGGATATCTTATCCGGAAAAATCAAATAGGGTGCAAAGTTGCTCATGACATGTTTAGCTTATAAAGTTGGATATAGTTGTTCTTAAATTGAAATCAATGAAATTTCTATATCCTTGCTTCTTTCATGACAATGGTGAAATTGGTTTGAATTCCTATTAGAAACCTTTGTCATTTGCTTTGCCAAATACCATGGTATTTTGGACTTGAATGCAATATGTCTTGTATGCAAAGCATTTTGTTTCACACATTTTATCTAATAAAACTCCTCGTTTCTCTCCGATTAATTGAGATTGCATAAAGTGACTTATATTGATTATGCATATACTAGAATGCTACTATCTCTCTTTGCCTTGAGTGACCCGGTTGGGGACTACTCCTTTGTCTATATCATGACAAAAAGGGGGAGTAGAATGTGGTAAGGGGAGGTGCAAATTGTTGTAGCAATTGGTGCACATTGGGGAGAATATACATTGAGGGGGAGTAACCCTTTGAGGGGGAGCATTGCATTCATCATACATTGCATGATGTTGTGTTTAATTTCTTAGAAATGCAAATGCTTGTTTATGTCCTCACTTGATTCATCTCACTTTTACTTGTTTTGGAAAGTTTAGAAACCTTGTTTCAGGGAATGATTGTTCTACAAGAGATTGAAGACTTCAAGTTTTATTTTTATATATCTCTTTGTATTGTAGAAAATCTTCATTGACCCATAGGTTTATTTTTGTTGTGAGGAATCAATGTGAGTGGTGGTTTTGTCACGAAATAGCCAAAGGGGGAGATTGTAAGGATTCCCGTTTTGTTGATTGGCTTATTTCGTGGTCAAACCACATGTTGGGGTTTTGAATGTAAGGGTAGTCCAAGTGTTTAGTGTTGAAGATCAAAGGCCCTTCCATGACCTCAAGATTCAAGCACGCCAAAGGTATAATCTCTTGTGCTTGTTTTTCTTTGAAGAGATTTAGTAGCACACACTCACTTAGCATTCTTGCTATGATTGCATACTTGCTTATTTTTATGTGCATCTCTTCACATGTCACTTTACACACTAGCACTTTGGTTGATATATCTTGCTGTGTGTATATGTGCCTTATAATTCGTTTCCCGACATTGTTCGGAAACGTCCGCGCTTGCACTAATGAGTGCTTGGTTTCGCGCGAAGACCGCCTATGGAGAATGCCCTTGGCTTCTCCTTGGTTTTCACCATTGTTGGTGATCGGCGGTTATGATCGGCGGCCTGGCCGCCGACTTAAACCGCCGTTTCAGTCCAGATTGGTCTGAAGCAATTATGCGGTCAAGATCGGCGGTCACGACCGCCGTTCGAAACCGCCGTTCATACCTGATCGATTTTAATCTCTCGGGTTTGATTCGGCGGTTGGATCGGCGGTCACGTAACCGCCGAATGAAACCGCCGTTAATGCTCTGTTCTTCACGAGCTCAATTCGGCGGTCGTCATCGGCGGCCTGGCCGCTGATTGAAACCGCCGAACGGTGCGTTTCAGGGGCAAAAGTGTCTTTTCACATGCCCAATTCTTGATGTCTATAAATATCTTGTTTTCTCAATCTCTGAATAAGTTTCTTGAGCAATTAGAACCCTAATCTTTCAAGAGAGATTTTTGAGAAAAAATCAAATCAAGAACCTATCTTTAAACACTCAAATCAATTCCCTTTTGCATCAAATTTCATATTTGATCTTCTATGCCTTCATAGAATTGATCCATGCATGGTTTTGAATCATCACATCTTATTTGGTATGTTCTTCACTAATTTCATATTACTTTAGTGTTTTTCATATTAATACATCTCTTTAATTACTTGTATGCTTTTGATTATATGCTAGATACAAGTTAGAGATTATTTGTGATGAAAATTAATTGAGTGTTGTTTGTGATAGCTAATTAGGTTTTTAATTAATCTTGATTAGCTAAGCTATTTGACATGTCATTTAGCAATTGATATCTAGGGTTGATTAAATTGATTATATCATCATCCTAGATAAGCATCTAAGGTTACCTAGCCTTGTTTGTTATTTGAATATTCATATATATATTCACATAGGTTGTTTCTCTTCTTAGAGAAGTAAGTCTTGAGGCTAAGAGTGCTTAGGCCTCAAGCAAATTGGAATAGGGTTGCTAATAAAGGCCCGCTGGGTAGAAGTGAGGGGTTACAGACCGGAATGTTAGACGAGGTCTACATAGGTTGTAAACTTCATTTCAATTAGTGATTTCGAGTTCCGAGTGTGGCGCACTATACAGCCCGTGGTTTTTCCCAGTGGTTGGGTTTCCACGTATACATCAAGTGTTATTTAAATTCCGCACTATATTACACTTGTATGTATTTTTGACTAGTAGGGGCATTTTCGTAAAATTGACTTGCATGCGAAAATTGGGTAATAATAGCTAAAATCTATTCACCCCCCCCTCTAGCTTTATATTGAACACGCCTCGAGTATTTTAATAACTTTCAGGAGGTGTTTCTAGATCCGGGCCTTAGGATAACACGATTCCCTATATAGCAAGCCGTATTGACGGCTTCGGCCCATAGGTTCCTAGGGACGTTGTTGCTAAGCAACATAACTTGGGCCATCTCTTGAAGGACCCTATTCTTTCTCTCAACAACTCCATTTTGTTGAGGTGTCCTAGGAGCCGAGAACTCATGGGAGATGCCTAAGCTATTGTAATAGCTTTCAAATGAGGCATTCTCAAATTCCCTCCCATGGTCACTTCTAATCCGTTTAATGCTTTTAATGTTAGAATTCATTTCATTTTGTATTTTAGTACAAAGCATTTTAAACTTATCAAAAGTTTCGGATTTTTCTCTAAGAAAATATGTCCATGTAAATCTAGAGAAATCATCAACACAAACAAAAATGTATCTCTTTCCACCTAAACTCTCGGTTTACATAGGACCCATGAGATCCATGTGGAGAAGCTCTAGGGGCTCCTTGGTGGAGAGATACTTGCCCTTTTTGTGCATGCTTTTGGTTTGTTTTCCTTGTTGGCAAAGTCCACAAATACCATTGGCTTTCTTCCCAAGCTTAGGGAGGCCACGCACACAATTGAACTTTTCAAGGGTTCTCAAATCCCTAAAGTTCATGTGGCCAAGTCTTTCATGCCACAACTCTATTTGCTCATCCATGGACACATTGTTTGAGACTATTCTAGCTTCAAGACAATAACAATTGTCACTAGATCTCATACCTTTCAACAAGGTTTGTCCATCGGGCTTTAGGATTGAGCAATCATCTTTACTAAACAAGACGGAATATCCTTCATCACTTATATGTGAAATGCTTATTAAATTGGCTTTCAAGCCATCAACAAATAAAGCATCGGATAAGGAGGGTAATCCGGGAACGGAAATGGTTCCTTTCCCTACAACCTTTTTTTTGGATCCATCACCAAAAGTGACATATCCTCCTTCCTTCATAACAAGAGTCTCGAAGAAACTCTTGTTTCCCGTCATGTGCCTAGAGCACCCACTATCTAAATACCAAAAATTAGAAGAATTTGCCTTCAAGGCTATTTGAGCAACATGGCAAACATTTTCATTCTTTCTAATCCACCTAGAAACAATCTTAGCTTTCTTAATGGTCTTTGGTACATGGGCTCTAGATGTCCTAGGATCATGCATAATAATATTATCATTCCTAGGAACATGCATCATGGCTCTTTTCTTTTCCTTCTCAATCATGCTTCTAGTTTTGCACATTTTAATATATCGAGAGCAATGTGGTATAATATGACCATCAAATCCACAAAAATGACATATAGGAGTAAAATAAGGAATCATACCTTGTCCTTGTCTTTGTGGATGAATGGGTTCAAAGCATCTTCGTTGTTGAACCGGTCTTGATTGCTTCCTAGCTTGAGGTTGCATGATTGGTCTCTTTCCTTTGTGAGCCACTTGTGGAGGAATGTAAGCTTGAGAGACCCTAGGGGGTTGAGCTTGAGGTTGCCTTCTTGGCCCCATCTTCACTTGTGCATTTGAACATTGTCCTATTTCTAACTTTTTCCTAGGAATTTGCACAAATGAAGTTTCTTCGTTCCTCAAACTCTTAACAAACAGAGTCTTGTTAGAGGTTGAGATCTTCTTGCCATCTTCATACCCAAGACCCCTCTTGTCACATGGACTCTTTCCAACACCAAGCATATGGTCAAGCTTCTTGGTGCTAGAATCCATCCTAGTTATATACTCTCTTACTTCTTCAAACTCCCTCTTTAGGCTTTCTTCAATCCTCCTAGAAAAGACTAACTCCTCATTTAGCTTATCTTCCATCTTCTTGAATTTTTCCACTTGTTCACTTAAGTGGTCATTTTGAGATGAAAGCTCAAGATTTTCTTCTCTCAACATCTTGATCTTTCTTGTGCTCTTGATTGCTAAATCATTAAACTCGGCATGGCATTTAGCAAGCACCTCTTTCTCCACAAAACTACTTATGGAGTTAGACGAGGAATCACTTTCTTCTCCACTTGAGTCATTTTCCTCATGACTCATTTCCTCTTTCTCACTAGCACTTTTGCTTTTATGGGAGGAGGCAAAAGCTAGGAGATTAGCCATGAGCTAATCACTTGAAGACTCATCTCCCTCAATGGAGTCATCACTACTACTACTCCATGTGGCGGCCATCACTTTACCTTTCTTCTTGACATTGTGATTAGCACATTTGGGGGCAAAGTGACCTATGCCACCACACTCGAAGCATCGGACCCCTTTCCTTTCGGTCTTCTCTTTCCTAGGCTCAAACTTGTTATAGGAACCCTTTTTCTTGTAGTTTTGACCTTTGGAACCAAAGTCCTTTTTCCCGAACTTCATGACCCTCTTGAATCTCTTCACAAATAATGCAAGGTCTTCGTCCGAGTCATTCTTCTTTGCCTCCTTTTCATCCTTGGAGGTTTTCAAAGCAATTCCTTTTTGCTTTTTAGGAGGTGTGGAGATAGGACCCTTCCTAGACTCATAAGCTAGAAATCTCCCAATCACCTCACTCGGCTTCATATCCTTATATCCACTATTTTCTTCTAAAGCCGTTACTTTTGATTCAAACCTATTCGGAAGAGATTTCATAATCTTTTGCTTGATTCTTCTATCCGAATATGGATCACCAAGTTGATGACTTTGGTTGACTATATCCATCAACTTGATCTCGAAGTCGTTGAAGCACTCATTCTCCTCCATCTTAAGTATCTCGAATTGAGTTTGGAGGACTTGAAGCTTAGAGTCCTTCACCACTTCGGTTCCCTCATGTGCAATCTCTAGGATGTCCCAAGCCTCCTTAGGTATCCTAGTATTTTGAATCAATTTGTATTGATTTTCGTCCATAGCATATAAGATGGCATGCATCGCCTTCCTATTCCACTTTGAAGCCTCAAACTCTTGCGCGTTCCATTGCGCCTTTGGCTTCAATACTTCTTCTCCTCCACCATCGGGAGTCATCTTGGGTAGATTATATCCGTCTTCCACCGCCATCCATGCACGGTCATGAATTTGGCATATGTAGGATTCCATCTTCCCTTTCCATTGGGAATAGTTCAATCCGGTAAGAAGTGGAGGCCTTGTGCTTGAAGCACCTTCGTTGCCACCACCATTTCCACCGATTCCACTCATAGTGTTTATGAATGAATGAAATGAATGCAAATGTATGAATGATAAAAAATCACACAAAATGCAAAACACACCAAAATAAGCAAGGATCACCCATGTATGTCTAGGAACCCGCTCTGATACCAATTGAAACAAATTATAGCACGGTGTGTATAAAACTATCTAGAGGGGGGTGAATAAATTTTAAGCTTATTACCCAATTTTTCGTGATTAGTCAAAATTACGAAATTACCCCTAAATAGATAAAGCAATAAATCAAGTATAAAATGCGGAAATTAAATAACACTTGATTTTTACGTGGAAACCCTTACGGGAAAAACCACGGGCTAGTAAGTAAGCCACACTCGAACCTCGAATCCACTAAATGTGTAAACGATTACAACCTAATCCCGGAAGTAATCACACACCTACCTAATCCCGGTATAAGTGAACCTAGTCCGATTGCTTGCGAATTAAGCAACCTAATCCCGGTCACAACACAAGACTTAATTCTCTAAAAAGAGATTAACACCCTAAGTGAATATATGAATATTCAAATGCAACCTAGAGCAAGGGAAACCCTATATGCTTATCTAAGATGATGAATATGCAATTAAAAACAATCCTAGATATTAAAGCTAAATGACATGTCAATTAGCTTAGATAATCATAGATTAGAGAAACCTAGATATCTATCATAAAAACAACACTCAATCAAATCAACACAACAATCTCTATCTTGAATATTAGAATATAATCTAAGAACAATAAAGTAATAAAAGAGATGCCATAATAAATTAAACACTAATTATGTATGATAATAGTGAAAAACTTACCAAAGCAAGTGTGATGATGAAAGACCCATGCAAGCAAGCATCCTAGATATGCTAGAGAATGCTAGATGAACTTTGATGCAAATGGATTTTGGTTTGAGTGTTTGATGAGCAAACTTGATTGCTTTCTCTCTTAAAAATCTCTCTTTTTAAAGTAGGGTTCTTGATGATTAAAGAGTCACATTCAGAACAAGAGAAAGTGATGTATTTATAGGCATGAAAAATAGAGCATGTGAAAAGATAAGTTTGCCCCTGAAACGCACCGATCGGCGGTTTCAATCGGCAGCCAGGCCGCCGATAATAACCGTCGAATTGGCCCGAGAGAAACAGGGGACCAACGGCGGTTTCATTCGGCGGTGTCGTGACCGCCGATCTCACCGTCGAATCAAACATGAGATTAAAAAATCAATCAGGTATGAAAACAGCGGTTTCAATCGTGACCGCCGATTCAACCGCCGAATTAGGCCGAGAGATAAAATCAATCAGGTCTTGAACGGCGGTCGTGACAGCCGATAATAACCGCAGAATTGCTCCATACACTACTGGAAGCAAACGGCAGTTTCATTCGGCGTCCAGGCCGCCGATCACCAACAAAGGTGAAAACCAAGGAGAAGCCAAGGGCATTCTCCGTAGGCGGTCCTCGCACTAAACCAAGCACATTCTAGTGCGTGCGCTGACGTTTCCGAAAACAATCGGGAAATGAATTACAAGACAACAAGACACAATTATACATAACAAAATATAACAAATAAGTGCAAGTGTGAAATGTGACAAGTGAAGAGAATGCACACATATGCAATGTATGTTAAGTGTGTGTGTGCAACTAATCTCTTTAAAGAAAAGTAAGCACATAGAAATTTACCTTCGGTGCTTATCAAGACGAGGTCTTCAAAGGGCTTGAGCAATAACACCGATACCTAGGCTACCCTTACAAAGAACCCCCAACATGTGGTTTGTCCACGAAATGAGCCAATCAACAAATGGGAACCTTACACCGATGACATACGTGCTTCGAGCTAGCAGGTATTAGATGAAACCGCTTTAGCAAGCCAACGTCAAAGGGAGTTATGGGTACGCAATCCCTACAGCAACCCATTAGGTAGAGGAAATCTTTCCACTGGCCCCAGCGAGGAGGCGTACGCGCATTTCAAGCTTGATTCGAAAGAAATATAGTAAGATGATTACTAACTATGCATTTTAGATTACATCGCCCGTATACAATCAATTAACAGTAATATCATTCTTTTAATGTATTGGGTGCAGCCGTAACGTTGGACTGGAGGTGATGCAGACACATTATTTTTTCATATCATTAGAGGACAATGATAGCCTTCTGTTGGACACACACGTTGATGCCTACCTGAATTTGTTAAACAAGATGAGAGGGAGTAAGACCAGCCCTTACAAGTTCAAGGATAGAATGGGCATCGTTGATTGCAACTTTTTTGTAAGTACAGCGTTAACTTAGAGGATATGTTTATACAGGGAATTGTGCACTCGGATAAAATGCAAATGTGATGTGCAGGACGAACTGGCAATGGTGTGGGCAGGCTGGCAGCCGAATTTACATGGACGTTTAGTACGACCTTTCAGCGTCAAAGAATTCGTCGTTCGTCCGGAATGGAAACAATATTGTGACGGCCGTCGACCAGACTGGGGCAGTCCATGGGATTCCTGTGAGAAGGTTAGTAACGTTCTAGTGCGCAGACATGGGTTCCAGCTTGATTTGGTTATAAATATTTGAGTGTAGAATTTTTTGTTTACAGGTGGTGGTCCCCTGTAAGGTTGAAGACGGCCACAGGGTTGTTTGTGTCGTTGATCTTTTGTTATGGCAGATCCAAGTATATGATCCCAAGGCACACTAGGTACCCCAAGGCGGTACATGGATCTGCCAGCAGATTCTACCACTCCGACGTCTGTTCCCGGTTATTTGCTTGCAGGCAGGTTTTTTTAACAGAACGGGGAGGCGAGCATATGATATCACTCCTATGAAGGCTCGTCGGATGAATGAAAAACAAGTTCCAAAACAATTAAGTCCGAAAAGTAATGGAGTCTTTGTCTTGTTGATGATACGTTCCCTTCTCAGAGGTTTGAAAAGCGTGAAGACCGTTGAAACGAATATACAGAGCCATAGGCAGGCTATCGCGTATGAAATTTTTACAAATAGCTTACCTGAGGAATGTTAATTAACACAATGTTTGATGTTTATGTCATTAACCTGGTTATGAAATATGCCGGTGTTTGCCATATTTGAATACCGATTAATTTCCTTGTATATTTCACATGTAAAACTCATGCATATTATATTATACTATAGATGTAAGGGTAGGAGCTTTTTATTTATTTAATTTTTTTTTTAAATACCTGCCTCCAACTATGAAGTTTAAATATATAAAAAGCTGAACTTCGGTCCTATTACAAGCAGACAATGAAATTACTGTGAACCTCGTACGAGTAGATGGAAAATATTCACGATAAAATGGATTTTGTTCTTCTTACCTCACTGGCAACCACTTCATTAATGAGACTTCCATGTGTTAGTACTTGTTATATGATAAGTACAAAAAATCAGGTAAAATATATATTTTTAAATAAAATACATGCCTCAAAACATAAAGGTTAAAATTATAAAAAAAAAACTCAACTTCATTACTATTATAAGCAGACAATTTACAAATCTTCCTTCAAATTAATACACGGTTATAAGGATATTAAACTTGTAGTTAATACACGATTTTCAATTGGCTTTATGGGCCTTCACTTCAACGTTTCCCGGTGGCGGGGATTTGGGCTGACCTTCAGAGGTGAATGTCACCATTTGGGTTCCGGTGGCCCCCCTAACCATTAAAAACAAAAGTTCTATTATAATTATAATTAAAAGGTGAACCCATTAAAAAAAGAAATGTACATACAAAGTGAATACAAAGGTAACCGATGATCATATCATGTTGTCCCTCTATTATTAGTTAATAATATAAACAAGGCAAAATTCCCTCATTTGACCCAAAATTTACCGTGTAATCATTGACCAGTTGCATGTTGAACCATTAGTAATGCAATTACACGTTGGAAAGTAATCATCCTTACATGATACATTAACCATCATTTTTGTTTTATGTATTTTTTGTTTTCAGATTGCAAAATGCAAAGTAATTAAGTGCCACGTTGGAATTGCTGTTAGGGTATACTTGTCCAAGAAATATTTCTCTTGGATAAAAAAAGAAAACTTATTGAGATGTAACAGTTTTGCAAAGCCCCATAATTTCTGGGCTACTTATGAATTTTGCTCAAATTACAATTAACTGGTAATTTTTGTTTCCATAATTCTATTGGCCACGAAAATATGAAACAAAAACGATCCATTTTATCTTTCAAAAAAAAAAAAGACATTCTAATCTAGCCTATCGTGTTGTAACACAAAAGTTAACAACAAGGTGCTGGTAGTTTCAAGCCAAGATCCATTTTTATAATTTAATTTCTATTATTTCATACTTTATTACCTACAGGTAATTGTATTGTATATATATTAATTTTTTTCAAAGATTTCATACATTCAACGTAACATTATTTAATTCAACCGAGTAAGTGTTGTATTTATTTTATTTTATGTAATACACACTATTTTGCTACGAATCTATGATCTTAATTAATTTGGAAGCATTTTTCTAAGATGATGAATATTGGGATTTTATTTTGTTCAAGTGCCGCACCCGATTACAATTCCCCTGGTCCGCTTGAAATGACCTTTAACTTCATACTGTTAGATGGAAAATCCTCCTTCAATTTAATACACGATTATATGGATATAAAACTAGGACGTCACATCTTACACGATCAGGGAGAAATCGACCTTGGACTGAACATACGATTACACGAATAGATGGAAAGTAAACATTACATTAATACACGATTGTATGGCAGATTCCCCTCACCTGCTTTTAACAATACATTGGGAAAATTTTATGAGTCGTTGTCGGTGTCGGTGTCGGTGTCAACTGAAGCCTCAGAGGTTAGGTCAGTGGATGGCCTTTCTTGGCACGTTTGTCTGTTGTGTCCCTCTTTGTGGCATACACTGCAACCGCGAGGACGCTTGGTTTTGTTAGCAACATCAGACGATGTTTTCCTGCAGCTCCTTCTGTTGTGTCCCTTTAGGCCGCACTTAGAACACTTCTTTTGCTTAGCCTTCTCGACGCATGAACGGTACCTTGACATTTTCGGTCTTCCTGGTAGAAAATGCACCTTCCAAGGACGAACAACTAGATTCCGGACATGATCGGGTATGACCCAGTTCTGTGCATATGGAACTGGGTTGATTTCTCCCCGATATGCCTCTCGCATCCAATCAGATCTATAGTAGTCAGAGCACATTTCTAGAACCGGAATTGATGCGTATCTGGTCAAAAAATTAATTATTGGATGTCAGACCCCTAAATATGGATATGGTAAATGACGAACTGACGACAGTATACTTTGATTACATACCTGGCGCAAGCAAGGGCATGTCGACAAGGTAATTTTTGAAGATCCCACTCGCGACAGGCACATGTCTTTGCTTGAATATCGACAATGGAATTAATTTGATTTTCGGTGACGTTGTACCTGTGGTATGAAATAGGACGAATGATGCATTTATAAGAAGGTTTAACCCCTTTAAATATGTGATTGTCGGCTGCCGGAGTCAGATCAGACCTAAGACGATCTGCAATAGTATGACGTTTGTGGAACCACCTCTGTATCATATCCCGAATCTGCTCTGCAATGGCTGTGATAGGCAGCTTTCGGAGATCTAGAAGAGCTAAGTTAATAGACTCGGCTAATTGGGTAGACATCATCTGGTACCTATTTTTGGGGCGGTAAGCATTTGTTAACTTATCTACCCCAATTTTCATGACGTCGTTGTAGTACCTCTGGTTGCAAGCAGCCATCTATTGAAGGTCGATATCACACTCATCGCGACGGTGTTTGTAACATGCATTGTAAAAGAATTCTCTTGCAAGACTTCGATTCTTGGATGAGCGTCTAAATTTCTATGCAATGTGGAACACACAGAATGCGTGCTATGCATCTGGGAAAACCTTTTTCATCGCTGATATAATGCCTCTGTGACGATCTGAAACGATGACTAGATCCTGAGGAGAACCAATCCCCTTCTTCAATTCAGAAAGGAACCATGTCCAGGATCCCTTACATTCTGAGGCTGCGAAACCAAATGCCAATGGGTATATTTTTGAGTCTCCGTCTTTGGCCGAGGCTATAAGTAGCACCCCTTTGACAGATCCCGTCAAGTGGGTTGCATCGATGGAAACGACGGGTCTGATAACACGGATAAACCCTTGTAAACAAACACCGATTGCCATGAAGCCATACTTGAACCGGTCTTTCGAGTCTGTCTTGATGTTTGTTAGGGTACCGGGATTGGCTTGCTTCAGCATGTAAAAGTACGCCGGCAACGTTTGAAAAGGCTTCAATGGATCCCCGTACTGTATTTTCAGAGCATGGAGTCTGGCCCGGTTAGCTTTGTTATACAACAGGTGCACCCCGTGCTGAGACCCCGTTTCCTCTATGATATCTTAAGCTCGGATTTTGCATCTCGGAACTGCGAATTTTGGGGCATACAGTTCCCCAACGACATAGGCACTGACTTGGTTAAAGTGAAGACCATAATTTTGGACTTTGCAGGTGTGTGTATCTCGTTATACATTAACGTACCAGTGAGTTGCCTGGCGCTTCTTCACCACACGTACCAACCATTGACAATTGAGATCGGTACACGATGCCTCATACCGCGTTGTGGTTGACCGCGTAACCCTGTTCCATAAATGGTTTTCCATTACGTACACACCCAACACCTTCTTCATTTCATCCTTGTGTTTGAATATCTTGCCTTTATGAATGGATGTATGGTCTGATTGGGATTTGAATGTGTAAGGATTCCCATTTATTGATTGGCTTGTTTCGTGGACAAACCACATGTGGGGTTTATTGTAAGGGTAGCTTAGGTATTGGTATTCAAGCTCAAGGCCCTTTCAAGACCTCATCTTGATAAGCACCAAAGGTAAATTTCTAGTGCTTACGTGCTTTGAAGAGATCTAGTTGCACACACACACAACTCATGCATAAATGTTATTCTTATATGTTGTGTGTTTTCATATGTATGCATTCATAATTGTTGAATATCTCTTCATGCATGTTTATTTAATTGCATCTAATTTATTGAAATGCCATGACATGTTTAGGCATTAGGATGCAAAGTCATGAATTTTATTCATGCATGTTTGAATTGAGTGCATCTTGTTCAATGATAATGCCATGACATGTTAGGCATTAGGATGCATTCAATACCCACACTTGCACTTCATGATTAGTCTTAAGTGTGGTGTAATTCGTTTCCGTTTGTGTGATCGGAAACGTCCGCGCTTGCATGATGGTGTGCATGTCTTAGCGTGATGGTTGACCACTTGAGAAGGTCTCATCCTTCTCTTGGATAAGTGGTAGTTTTGGTTTGGTTGATTAGAGTAAGGTGTCTAGTTTCAAAAGATTGGATTTCAATGTTTTAAGTGTTTTCAAAACTGACCTTTGCATGGTCTTGTGACCATAACTTTTTACACAAAGCTTCCAAATGAGTTTTGAAAATTTCTGTAGAAACTAGACACCCATACCTTTCCAACGGTATATTATTCGTAATATTTCATGACCGTTTGGATTGGTTTTAAAATCTCCAAAGTTACAACCAAAACAGGGCAACTCTGTTGTTGTCCGTTTCTAACCTTTGGTCACTCAACTGACTATAACCTTTTCTACAGACATTTAAATGTCATTCTGTAAAAATAAGTAGAAATAAGACATCCATACCTTTCCAACGATATATCATATGAAAGGTTTCGATGTCGTTTGGTCATGTTTCGAAGCGCTCGAAACTTGAGTCGCTGCACTGACGCGAGTACCGTGAAAATGCCCATAATTTTTCCATTCTTCCAAAACGACATAGTTTCAATTGGGCATTATAAATACATATCTTTCTCATCATTTTGAGGGCAGAGCCACAAAATCAAACCCTAGAGAGAGAGGCTCCATATTCTTGAGAGAGAAAGAGAGACTTGCGAGAAAAAGCTTAAAGATTACATCTTTATCTCTCTAAACCCATTCCCACATGCACAAATCATCATCTAGGCATCATCTAGGTTCATCTAGCATGTGCTAATGCATGGGTCTTCTTCAACACACATGGTATGATTTGTTGAACACTTTTATCTTACATAATTAGTGTTTCTACTTATCAATTTTATCTCATTTATTACTTGTATGTGTTTAGATTAATTTCTACATACATGATTGAGATTATGTGTTGATTGGGTTATTTATGTTAGCTAGGTTTTCATGCCTATTTTATATCTAGCTAATTAATCTCATTATATGATTGAGATTATTTTTGATAGCTTAATTGATTAGGTCATTATTGCCTAAAAGCTATGCCATAAACATTCTTGTGTGATTTATTGATAACTAGGTTGATAGATTGTATTTTAATCAACTAGTTAATCTTTTGAATGTTTGTGGGTTATTTGTGATAGCTATTGTATTTAGGATTGGTCATGCTTAACATAGCTAAAGTTGTATGCCATGTCATATAGCTATTTTCATATCTAGGATTGATTTTATTGACATCATATAATCCTAAATAAGCATTTAGTGTTCCATAGCATTACTTGCACATTTGGATATCTTTGCATATTCACATAGGGTTTTGATCTCTTCGGAGAAGTAAGTCTTGTGTGATAGACCGGGATTAGGTCGGACACCGGGATTAGGTAGTCACATGAGCAAATTGGACTAGGTCCACTTTTACAGGCCTGCGGGTAGTGGTAGCGGGATATTGGCCGGGATTAGGCCGTCAAACCTGGATTAGGTTGTATACGCTATCACAATTAGTGGATTCGAGGTTCGAGTGTGGCGCACTTACCAACCCGTGGTTTTTCCCTGTTGAGGGTTTCCACGTAAAAATCAAGTGTCATTTATATTTCCGCACCTTTACACTTGATTTATTGTATTGACTAGATTGAGGTATTTTCGTAAATTTGACTAAACGCGAAAATTGGGTAATAACGATTAAAATCTATTCACCCCCCCTCTAGATAGTTTTATACACACCGTTAATTTGTTTCAGAATGCGCTGCATTCTTTTACATTTTCAAAACAGACATGGTCAAACCCTTGCACTTTATGCCTAGACAGATTATGATCAGGAGGGGTGTGAACGTAAGTGGTATTATCCTGGTCAGCAAGTGGTACATTGTTTGTAATACATGATACAGAAAAGTTATTCGTGTTATGACCGGGCATGGGATGGACCTCTCTATATGCAACATGTATATGATGATGCTGTAAAGGCTATCGATGTGTTTCCTGTTCATTACTGGGAACCGATGATGCCCTGCAATGTGTTCCACAACCTATGGCATCATCTTCAGCAGTTTGTACATTCGTACAATCGACATCATGGATTGTAGAATTCTTTGACTCGGACTGAACATCCTTTGCATTATTTTTAGATCGACCTCCATAAGACTCCAAAGGATGTACGCTATCATTAACACCCATTCGGTTGGTTCCGCTTGAAAATGTGTTGGAACCTCTGACCAGTGGAATATTATCAAAAAGCAACCGCTTGATTGATATATGCGACAAGGACTCATCACTGGGTGTTTGGTTCGGAATAAAATTTGTGCTGGGAGAATCGGATTTACATGTTACCGGTGAACAACCGCTTGGGGTAACTGTATATTTTGCCTTCTTCTTTAACTGTGGCGTTACCGATTGATTCACCGTTGACAATGGCGTGCTGATGTAAATAGGTCGACCGTTGGGTTGATTTTGATCAACCGGAGGTTTTACAGTTGAATCTTTATTCTGGCTGAGTACCTCTGCGATATGTCCCAGTATAGGATTGTGAAACACCGAAACATAACATTTAGGATTCTTTTTGTTATGCGAAATGAAGATTTGAAAATCAGCATCAAAACTCATTTCAACAACGGTGCCTGAAAGTAAGGTACTGAACTTCATATCGACTGCATCGCAATTCAACCCAAACCGATCACATATCTTATCCGACAACGTTTTCAGTGTATCCTTCGGTGTCACAGCCAACAAGAAAATAGTTTTTAGGTTGAAATCAACATCTTCCCAGACTCCATCATAGTTCACTATCAACATAACCATTTCAGAAACAATCCAAACGGTCAAGTATGCACACCGGAAAATCTTTAACCGGATACGGTGGTTGTGGTATTGTATGAAATGGCGGTAAAAATATTAGGAATGACGGTGAAATCAAGTCTTAGCAAATATTATCAAGGAGCAGAGTATCAACTGTTTGGGTGTTTTCCAATGTCTAAACACACATTGAGTTCTAATAAACTGAAATACGTTTTTTTTAATCCCATTACGTACGCCTAAGTCTTACCTTTACCTAAATATAACAAAAACCATAACATATCAACACGACGTAAATAATTTCAAGGCATAAAATATCACCTAAGCATAAGAATATAATATTATGCTGAATATGTTTTTTTAAATATTCAGCTAAATTTGTAGAATGAGCAGACATAAATGTTCTTCTGTTACAAAAACTATTCAATGTAAAATGTGTTCGAATTTTTACATTGAATAAGATATGAATTATTCTTCTGTAATTAAAATTAGGGTGGTGTGTGTGTTTTTTTTTTTTTATTAACCTGTGGATTTTTTTGTAACGGGGGGTACGGTGGGCTTGAGCCCCCCACCTATCCCCACACAGGTGGCCCCATGGTCATATCATGCACTGGTTTTTAATTATAATTCATTCACCTTCCCCATGGTGATTAGATGTTTCTTCACTATTAACAATCTTAAGTATAATTTGGAATCTGACCGGCCATGTCCAGCATTCGTCAATATTGGTACGCAAATAGTGGTAATGGTTCAATGTCAATGCACGATATCGTTGCTCGTTAGATAGAGATTAATGCATGCAACCAGTGCATTACACCCATCCAATAGGTACATGCCATGTGGCAAGATATACTCTTTCCGGTCAGGTGGCATGCAAACATTGGTTAGAGTGCAGTGCACCCCGTGCATGCAAGGTTTTCTCCTCGCATGAACTCCCTTACAGAAATCTTAAAATGGATAGTACAACCTGATTTCATAACCCCATATTTAATTGTCAAATCTAGGACCAGAGAAAATATTGCGTGGGACTGGCACGTGGTGAGAACATGAGACAATCTAATGACATTGCAGCAATTAAAATTATATAATTATTTTTATGTTCCCCATATAAACGGTGCAATCTCATTGGATGGTTTCATGGTCTCTTAATGTCACAGTCCCATGCTAGATTTCCTCTCACGACGGACCCCATTTGTGTAAAAGTGTGCACATTAAAGTCTTTTTAATTTATTCAATATTGTACAAGCAATGATGGTCATGCAATATGGGAATGGATGGGTTTCCCGTCAATGTCGAAGTCCGTAAGGCTTATGACGATTTCATCGGGTTATTTGCTGACGTACTCTACTTTGTTGAACAGTTAGGGGAGGGAAATACGCTTTTGTGGTTCAAAGCCATTTCCAACCCTAATCCTTGATTTTGTGGAAGTTTTGAAGTAAATTGGTGGGACTATTTGTAGGGAAAAATCGCAGTACACGCAGCGGAAGCGAGACTAAAAAAATAGATTTAGTGACTTTTAAAATTTTTCCTTTTTATGAACCTTAAACCCTTTAATCAATTAAACATATATATTATCTAACAAAAGAAGAATACCTTTTGTCGCGTGATCCGATTGACTTACGTCGATGGTAATCCGCAAGATCTTCAATCCTAGCACGAACGTGGATCACCTAGGAGCGTGGTCTCCCTTTTCTTTGAATTGCAAACCTGTGAATGGACAAACAAACTTTTCTATTCTTTGTTAGTCACAAAAACAATCAAAAGAAATACCAAGATTATTCCGGTCACTTTTGAGTTCTCAATCTAATGATCGAAACTCACGTGAACCTAGATCGATGTTGTATACACAAGCTTATTGATGATTAAGCAAATAGTATACCATCAAGGAATAATCTAACACTCTTTTATGTTTTAGAAGAAATAAATTAATCTCTCTATGAATTGAGAAGAAGAAGAAAATAGAATCTCAAGCACCAAGCATTAGGTTGGCCGAATTCTATAAGTACATATATATAGGTGGCCAATTTTTCTTTCCTTCTTTCTATTAGGGTTGCCGAAATCCTTACCTAAAAACAACTAGGGTTGCCGCAAATCATATGCCAAAATAGGCTTGTGTTGCACCCTAATTTCCATCTAGTTTAAGACTTCAAACCCTAATCCAACTCATAGATATTTTATTCCTTTTTTATTTGACTAAATAAAAAGACTTCTTATTTGATTAAATAAATAAAATTAATTATTTATTTTCTTATCAAACAAGTCTTTTAATTTTAGTAAACTACTACAATAGTATTACTCTAGGAAATATATTTCCTATTCAGAAAAGATTTGTTTCTTAATTAAACAATTAATTAATAAATTAATTAATTTTTATTTAATTAAAACAATGAAACAAAATAATATATTAGGTTATAAAACCTACTTGCCGCCCCACTTAAACAAATGGGCTATATATTATTTCCTTTATTTCATTTAATCCATTGGACTTTAAATAAAAAGCCCACATGTGAACCAGACCCATTCTTACTAAAAGAAACAAGCCCACATGTCATTCATTAATATATTAATATAATTGAGCAGCCCATTACATAAATAATGTGCAAATTATATTCTTAATATATTAAATGCAATTCTAGATGGACCCTTAAATTGGTCCGGTAGAATATATCAAGTGATCCATGCAAGTCCGTGTGGATTGGGGATCTTGGTGGGCCATCTAAATTTAAGCTTCAATAGACATAACCTAATCACAATCAACAAATGATTCACTTAGGTCCGATCCATTAATTTTAACTCATTCCACTAAAGAGCTAAAACTGAACTCTTAAATAAAGATAGAAAAGGAAGATGCTCGTCATTCATACCCTAGACAATCATATAGGAGATAGTGTATCCTCGTGATTAATATCAGTAATCGCCAAGAGTTCATAGACCGCCTTTAACTCTCCAAGTTACCATATTTACTCATATGACCACGTTTTGAACTTGGATATTTTGACTTGTCCAGAAGCCATGTTTTCAATAGACACTATCGAAAACTCAACGTTGAGATTTAATATCCAATTACCTCAAAACATCCATATGATGATATTATACTCTCATTTAATAAATGGAGCCACGATGTCCATATCTATAAATGAAGTCCTCTATCGATTAACAAATGAATATCACCAAACTATCGAGGATAGACTATGCGATATAATCGTACTCATTGATAACTCAAATGATATCACTTGCAACCATAAGTCCATCATTTATCTCAGGATTAAGATAGACTCTCCGATTGTCCTGATAATGAAAAGACTATTATCTATTGACGGTTATAGATAAAGTATTTCATTGTGATCCAGTTCAATGCACCCAGTACACTAGATCCTTTTGCTCGAAGACACTCCGATGATTTTAGACTCATCATATCTCATTTGATCCCACTCAAATGCTAGCAAAAGAATTCTACAACTTTAACAAGATAAAGGTGCCCAACCTTTAACTTAAGTTGTGAACATTATTCAAGACTAACTAAAGAATTGTGTCTACCACATACATATCCAGATGTACGAACAATTCTTCTTTTCTCATAGTCTTTAGACCTTATGATTATTTACTTTGACAATTATAATATTAAACTATAAATGCTATACGATTTGTTAAACCAGAAATCACTTTATTAATATGAAAAAGATTGTTAATTACAACATTACACTCTTGCTATTGAGCATAATCCTAACACTATTAGCATACACTAATCTCATTTTCCAAATCCAACCCATTAAAACATATGTTACCCTTAACCGAATATTCCCTACAATATTATCTGTGTTCCTATTTATCAAATGTCTTAGAACAATTAAAATTTGACCCCATAATATACATAATATTGCAACATGTTAATAAATGTTTGAAATTGATCAAGCTGCTCATTAACAAACACCCCAAACCCCGTTAGTGTAATCAATTAAGTGATTTTCTGTAAATAACAATTTCTAAATGTTATGTAGTATACACATAATTCTAGTTGAATAAAAAGGTTTTGATATATATATATGGGATATATAATAATGAAAAAAAAGTAAAAAAGAAGCTTTCATATTTAAAACCATAAAATTGGAATACATTTAATTGGTTACAGGTATATCTCGTAATTCGGAAAACCATAAAATAAGGGATACAATAAAACAATACGATGACAAATATTTCATACAATATAATGGTTGAACTCTGATTCAGTTAAACTTGAGGGTTTTCCCATATTGTGAATTGTTTGCTTACTTTAGCACTGTTGCGCTAGTCACGGGGGATTGCACTGCACTGTTCATATGCAGCCAATTCGCCGCATTGGAGGACCGCTGGTTGGAGAGGTTTTGTTGCTCAAATTGGATGATTTACTCAAAGTTGCAGCTGGGTTGGAGACGCCGGGTTTTATGCTCTCTTAATTAGAAGTTAGAGCATGGGATTCACCGTGATATCAGCAATTAAAAGAAAAACAGACATTTCATAGAAGTTGATCACTAGCAAAAACACAACGGAACATTAACACACTACGCTAACTGGTACAAAGACCCTTAATTACCCATAATTACAACACAAAACATGAAAGTCAAGGATCAACTCATAAAAACCTAATCCATATAATACATATAAGTTGAACTACTTGTGCTCTAGACGATCCACTGTATGGACACACCCCTCTTGCTGGACCATGTTTCGCATGTCCATGTAGGTGGACAACAAATACAACCCAATGGCTGTTAAAAAGGCTCCGCAGACAGTTCCGACGAGTAGTACGGCAAGCCATAGCCCCATGGTATCAGTAGGCTTGAGAGATGTTACCTGGGAGGTTTTTGTGTCAGTGGAAAATTGGCTGTGAATGCATCCAATGTGGCAAAAACATGGACTTAAAGGTCCACGAATAGATAGAACACGTCTGCGTAGTGTTGCCATTTGAAGAGGTCAATCCCACAAACACGTCGGTGTCAGGCCATATTTTCAACAAGTCAATTGAGTAAGAGAGAAGAGGATTCACAGGTTTTATATTACCAGAATGACACAACCTAACCTTTAAACTCTTTGCACTAGCATCATAATCGATCCATAAATCCAATTTCTTACCACTATTAAGGAACATATTCTGAGATGAAATATTGCATAATTTAACAGATAATAGACTGTCAACATCAATGCCGACGTGATTTCCATTCAAATCACCATACTCGAGATCTAAAGAGGTGTCAAATTCAACAACCACCACCCTAAACTTGGTATTGTGCAAACCTATCTTAGAGAGACCAAATGAGCTCTTACCCACATCGGTAAAACGATAACCCTTCGGAACCATAAAAAAAAGCCAAACCATCACCACTCTAGTTGGACATTGAAAAAGAGAAAATCGTAGAGAAAGAAGGAAATGTCGGAGGATTACCTTCCACGAGCTTAATAGGTTTTTTGTACATCAGTCGCCCAGCACTTGATCGATCCGAGGTTGTGAGCTGAACAGAAGACCCACCATTGACAGCCATTGCAGCTCCATAGAAACAAATTTCGGACCGGCACCTTGGAACTTCATCAAAGCTGTTGAGGACAACATGACAACTTGGCTCAGCAGAAAGGACTTTCAAGCTGCAAATGAATAGAATAACGGTTGTAAGGTAATTTGTCATAGAAAATTTGGCCATAACTGGAATGGGTTTTTGACTGTTTGAGTGTATCTGGAGTTTGTCTCACCTTTTAAATGAAGGATTCAAATCGGCTAAGTGGTTGTCCAGATAAGCCCTTTAAACATAACATCATTCTCAAAAAGGTCAACATAGTTGAACTTCATCGGTAACCGCAGTGCTCGGATGCAATGACGTCAGATATCTCATCGTGTTACGTTTTTGTAGGCTATGTTTCATGTCCGCGAAGGTGCTTTGTATCATCGTTGACCTGCACATGTGTAAAAGAAATATCATTTAGATGGCAACAATTAGCGGTGATTAAGTGTTAGGGTAAATTACACTCACACCCTTATGTTATCAAGATCCTACCCACAGAATACTGACTTACAGATTGGCATTCCAAACACGGTTATTGATGAGCTCAATGGTTGGTTGATGAACTCAATGGTTGGGTTCCCTATACAGTACTTAATTCATAGTAATGTGAGCATCTCCAATGCTATTATGCATTTGGAGAAAATGGAGTGCCACATAGGATAGATATTAAAAAAGTTAGAAAAACTCTCTCCATTGCTATTATCTAAGTTGAATATGGAGATGATGTGGCCAAAAAAAAGTTAGAGAATATGGAGTTGGGTTTCTAATTCTAGAAACTCTCCTAGAAATACTGACTAGGATTTCTAACTCTTTCCACCAATAAGATTAAAGCTTTCAACTCTTTCCACCAATAAAATTAAACCTCATTTAATTGTAAAATAAAAGAAGAGAGAGAGTGTAATAATTGTTTTATTATGATTGGATATAAAATGGATGCATATTTGACTTTAGATAATTGCATTGGAGATGTGAATATGCATTTCTCTAATTTTTTTTAAAAAGTGGGCCCATAATAAATAGAAATGCTGAAGTGGCACTATTTAGAAACTCAAAAATGCATATTTGCATTGGAGATGCTCTTAACATTTGCCGTCAAAATCAACATTCATAGTTACACACATCGAGAAATACAACAGAAAACCGTCAACTGCCTATCGCAATTATGTAGGCGTTTGGGCGTTGGCGTAGAAAAGAAATCTAAAAAGCCTTTTTTTTTTATTGGAATACAACAACAATAGGATTACAGATCCAGAACATGATTACATGATAACAACAACCGGGACCCATCGAGAATCGATTTCCAAGCGCAGCCCAGACTGGAGGTCCCACGGACGGGGAGAGAGAACCCACACGAAGGAGGGACAACCACCCACACAAAGTGGGACAACACCTATGTTTTTAAATGGGCCATGGAAAATTTGCATAATTCTATGCACACACTAGGTCTTGGACCTTGGTGGTGGGGGGTTCCCAAATGAAGGCCCACCACTATGGCAAGGGACCATGTGTAAATCTAAAAGGCTTGATAGTTGATAAAAAGGTTCATAAAAATTGAAAGGGGATTTTTTAAGTTTCACGAAGTTCCAATTGCATTTTTTGGACTCAAATTGGCTGTCAAATTTTGGTGTTCCAATTTGTGTCCAACCAAACAATTTGGGACATGTGTGCACATTTAATTATTATTTTTCAAGTGCTTCTATATATGTGCACACATGTCCCAATTTGGTTGGTTGGACACAAATTGGGACACCAAAATTTGACAGCTTATTTGAATCCGCATTTTTAATATGTGCTATTAACAAAGGAAATAATTCATTGTTTTAGGCCGGTCACCCCCCATTTTCGATTTATGTGTATAATACTATTTATAAAACAATGTCACAATTCAAAACCCTGAGACGTGGCCATGTTTGGAGCCCTGTATCAGAGTGTACAATGATTACGAATGTTGTAGTGTTTAAAATAGGGGGGGAGTATACTTGTTAAGAGGTAAATACCCACACCATGTTCAGAAATAATGCAAGTTCCACTTATTTTCTGTAAATTGCTACAACTGCTTTATGTGAAATATTCATGTCCATTTACATCTAAGTTATAACAAACAGACATATTGACACACCAAAGCATAACATATTAACTAGCGTCAACATCTTTATGCCACTTACACTAGTTTCCAAATTCTGCATTCGTCCATTTAAATAGGTTGTGTATGTTTGCATGTAGCATTTCCACTTCTTCGTCGGTAGATGTAGGATGTCGACCGTTAGATGTAGAATCTCTATCGCCTTCAGTGGTGCTTAAGAAACGTCCCTGTAAATTTGCACAATTAGGCTCCCACCAACTAAAAAATTTGCATTATCGTTGCGCACAAATAAAATACAGCTTACTTGGATTATCTTTCGATTAAGATATTTTCACAGCAGCCTTCTTCCCACATATGCATGATTTGTTCCTGAACATTCCCAAGCCACCATTAATGTTGCTTGCTGAGCCTGAACTTCCTTCCATGGTTGTTGAATGTAAGAGAACTGTGTGTGATTGTTTAATGGGAAACAGATAGGGAACCAATACAATGTACGATTGAGGAGAGTAGCAGAATATAAGTTGTGTAAGAACGTGAACATCCAATTTATAGACACCAGGTTTATATTGCCGTAAATATAGCTGTTGGAGACCAACGGTTGTATTCAGGGGTTCAAATTGTAGTTGCAACAATGCCAACACGTGTTCAACTCAGAAAAGTGTCTTAAAAAAATGAAAAGGACAGTGTACTTAGCTAATGACCAGTCAGTAACCAATGGAGTGACCCCTCCACTTGGGTGTTGCCACGTGTCCTTTTTGTTGAAGATTGCTAGCCATGTGGTAATACACCATTCAGGGGTCAGTGCCTTTGGTACTGACTGGTCAGAACCCAATTATTTTCCATATAAATAACTTTCGTCATTGACATTGGAATTTGCTCCAATACACGATTTGTACAGGGCAGAGTAAGCAATACACGAAGAAAAGGCGGATCTCACTTGAAAACGTCCCATCTAGTCATTAAGTACCACCCATCCTCTAAAATCATGTTTCCAAGACAATTTTAGAGGATTTTGGAGGATTAGTTGCTCCCACCGACCCTCTAAATGTAGGAAAAAAATACGGTCAACGCAGCGGAAGCGAGATTAGAATAGGTTTTAGTATAGTTTAAAATTTTTCCATAATTTGAACCTTAACCCTCTAATTAATTAACATATAATACTAAAGATATCATACCTTTGTCGCGTGATCCGATTGACATTGCGTCGATGGTAATCCGTAAGATCTTTCAATCCAATCACGAACGTGAATCACCTAGGAGCGTGGTCTCCCTTCTCTTTGAATTGTGTACCTGAGGATGGATTAACAAAACCTTTTTTTTTTCGTTAGTCACAACAAGTTCTAAGAGACAACAAAGAATGTTCCGGTCACTTTTGAATTCACAATCTTTAGATCGAAACTCGCGTGAACCTTATTCGAAATTGTGCACAAAACCTTTTGATGTGAAAGTAACTAGTGCACTATCGAAATAAGAACAAACTTTTCTCTCTATTCCTCTTGGCCGAAAATCACACTAGTCTAAGAGTTGGATTCTATTTTTATCTAGCAAAAGAAAAAACTCTCAAGTCCAAGACATTAGGGTTAGCCAAATTCCACTTGCCTCATATTTATATTGTGCAACCAATTCTTGCCTATTAAAAACATATATCTAAGTGCACCGAATTCTGCACTTTATAAATATATTTATATAGCCTTAAGTGCACCGAACTTATATATATCTATACTATATTCAAATTCTGCACTTTATATATATCATATATATATCACCGAATTCCACTTATATAATATATTTATTTCTATAAAGCATATATATCTATATATATTCTGGTTAATTGCCATATATATTTTATATATATCTATATATTGTGGCCGAAATCCTTTACCATTTAGGATTTGTGTCTTTTGACTTAAATCCTAATCTTAGGTAGATTTCCTTAGAATTCCAAACCCTAATCCAACTCTTTAGTGTATTTGTGACTATATAAAAGACTTCCTTATTTGACTAGATAAATAAATCCCTTGTTTATCTACTTACCAAATAAAGTCTTTTATTTTATTTATACTACCATAATAGTATACTACTAAGAAACATATTTCCTAGTCAGAAAAAGATTTTGATTTTTAATTAAATAATTAATTAATCAATTAATTAATTTCCATTTAATCAAATAATAAAAATAAAACAATATAATATCATATATATATATCTCAGCCATGTGCCATATATATTAATATATCTATATATTGTTTTTCTATTTTATTAAATCCATTGGACCTTAATAAAAGGCCCACATGTGAAACCCATTCTTACTAAAAGAAACAAGCCCACATGCCTTTCATTAATATATTAATATAATTGATCAGCCCATTAAATAAATAATGTGCAAATTATATTCTTAATATATTAAATACAATTCTAGATGGACTCATAAATTGGTCCGGTAGAATATATCAAGTGATCCATGCAAGTCCGTGTGGATTGGGGATCTTGGTGGGCCTATCTAAATTTAAGCTCCAATAGACATAACCCAATCACAATCAACAAATGATTCACTTAGGTTCAATCTATTAATTTTAGTTCATTCCACTAAAGAACTAAAATTGCACTCTTAAATAAAGATGGAATAAGTAAATGATAATCATAGACTCTATCGAAAACTTAACGTTAAGATTCAATATCCAATACCTCAAAACATCCATATGATGATATTATACTCTCATTTAATAAATGGAGCCACGATGTCCATATCTATAAATGAAGTCCTCTATCGATTAACAAATGAATATCACCAAACTATCGAGGATAGACTATGCTATATAATCGTACTCATTGATAACTCAAATGATACCACTTGCAACCATAAGTCCATCATTTATCTCAGGATTAAGATAGACTCTCCGATTGTCCTGATAATGAAAAGACTATTATCTATTGACGGTTCTAGATAAAGTATTTCATTGTGATCCAGTTCAATGCACCCAGTGCACTAGATTCTTTTACTCGAAGACCCTCCGATGATTTCAGACTCATCATAACTCATTTGATCCCACTCAAATGCTAGCAAAAGAATTCTACAACTTTAACAAGATAAAGGTGCCCAACCTTTAACTTAAGTTGTGAACATTATTCAAGACAAACTAAAGAATTGTGTCTACCTCATACATATCCAGATGTACGAACAATTCTTCTTTTCTCATAGTCTTTTGACCTTATGATTATTTACTTTTCACAATTATAATATTCAATCTATAAATGCTATAAAATTTGTTTAAATCAGAAATCACTTTATTAATATGAAAAGATTGTCAAAAACAATATTACACTCTTGCTATTGAGCATAATCCTAACACTAAATTGTTGTTTCGAAGAAAAAAATAGGAGAACCTCCAATCCATTCTCTGAATTTAGAGAACCATTTCCCATCCTCTAAACCACTTTTTAAATTTTTTTATTCCGATTATATCCTTTTAACTTTTGCATTAAATTCAATTAATGTGTAATAAAATTTAATTTATACATTTTATTAACGTAAAAAATATACCATTAGAAATGTCTCATCTAGATCTTTAAAATGAGTCCAATATTGAATATTAATTAATAATTTTTTATTTACCATACTTTATCATTTGGGCAATCTCTTATTACAAATTGATAATTATAAGTTAGAAATAAAATAAAAACCGAAACATAGTATTAAAATGATAAATATTAATATTAAAAATTACAACAACATAAAAACATTAATGAAACAAATTATAGCACGGTGTGTATAAAACTATCTAGAGGGGAGGTGAATAGATTTTAATAGATTTTTCCAAATTTTTGCATACAAGTCAATTACGAAAATGCCCCTAACTAGTCACAATAATATAACAAGTGTAATAAGGTGCGGAATGTAAATAACACTTGATATTTACGTGGAAACCCTCACGGGAAAAACCACGGGCTGTTATGTGAGCCACACACGAACCTCGAATCCACTAATTGAAATGATTACAACCTAATCCCGGTTTAAATGATCTAATCCCGATCAATAATCATCACAACTACCTAATTCCGGTATAAGTGGACCTAGTCTGATTGCTTGTGATTTAAGCTACCTAATCCCGATAGCAACACAAGACTTAATTCTCTAAGAAGAGATAATACAACCTAAGTGAATATATGAAATATCCAAAAATGCAATTAGAGCTAGGTAACCCTATATGTTTATCTAGGATGATGATTTTGCAATATATTCAATCCTAGATATTAAAAGCTAGATGACATGTCAAATAGCTTAGCTAAACATAGATTATGAAAACCTAGATAGCTATCAAAATACAACACTCAATCATGTCAACACAACAATCTCTAATTTGTATCTAGAATATATTCTAAGAGCATACAAATAATATAAGAGATGCCTTGATAAATAAAACACTAATTATAAATGATAATAGTGAAGAACATACCAAGGGAAGAGTGTTGACCAAGACCCATGCAAGTAAACATCCTAACTATGCTAGAAAATACTTAGATGATATTTTGATGCATATGAAAATGGTTTTTAAGTGTTAAGAAAGTGTTCTTGATTTGATTTTCTCTCAAATGTCTCTCTTTGAAGTTTAGGGTTCTTAGAGTTAAAGAACATTGATTCTGAAAATGAGAAAGTGTGATATTTATAGATATCAAGAACAGGGCTTGTGAAAAGACAAGTTTGCCCTTGAAACGCACCGTTCGGCGGTTTCAATCGGCGGCCAGGCCACCGATTCTAACCGTCGAATTGAACCCGAGAAGAACAGGGGAACAACGGCGGTTCCATTCGGTGGTTTCGTGACCGCCGATCTAACCGCCGAATCAAACCCGAGATATTAAATCGATCAGGTATGAACGACGGTTTCGAACGGCGGTCGTGACCGCCGATCGTGACTACAGAATTACTCCAGACACTTCTGGAAGCAAATGGCGGTTTCATTCGGCGGCCAGGCCACCGATCATAACCGCCGATCACCAACATAGGTCAAAACCAAGGAGAAGCCAAGGGCATTCTCCGTAGGCGATTTTCTCGCAAAACCAAGCACATTCTAGTGCATGCATGGACATTTCCGAATACTATCGGGAAACGAATTACAAGACACATAAATACACAACAAGATATAACAATCAAAGTGCTAGTGTGTAATGTGACATATGAAGAGAATGCACACAAATGAAGGAATGCAAAGTGTGTGTGTGCTTCTAAATCTCTTCAAAGAAAGTTAAGCACTAGAAGTATACCTTTGGAGTGCTTGTCCCTTGAGGTCTTGAAAGGGCCTTTGAGTATGATCATCAATCATCTAAACTACCCTTACATACAAACCCTAACACGTGGTTTGTCCACGAAATAAGCCAATCAAAGAATGGGAATCCTTACAATCTCCCCCTTTGGCTATTTCGTGTCAAAACCACCACTCACAATGATCCTCACAAACATAATTGAATCTGCGGGATAACAAAGATATTCTACATTACAAAGAGATAAGAATATAAAAAAAAAACTTCAAGTCTTCAATCTCTTGTAGAACTATCAACCCTTCAAAACAAAAGATTATACTTTCCAAAGCAAGAGTATGTGAGATGATCAAGTGAGAATAAAACAAGCATTTGCATATAAGAATTTTGAGCACAACATCATGCAATGTATGTGTATGCAATGCTCCCCCTCAACGGGTTACTCCCCTTTAATGTATATTCTCCCCAATATGCACAATTGCCACTACAATTTGCAACTCCCCTTACCATATCCTACTCCCCCTTTTTGTCATGATATAGGCAAAGGAATAGTCCCCAACCGGGTCACTCATAGCAACGAGAGATAGTAGCATGCAAGATATTTGCATAATCAATTTAAGTCACTTTATGCATCTCAATTAATTGGAGAGAAACAAGGAGATTTATTTGATAGAAATTGTGTGAATCAAACATGCTTCGCATACAAGACATGTAGCATTCAAGTCCAAAATACAATGGTATTTGGCAAAGCAAATGACAAAGGTTTCTAATAAGAATTCAAACCAATTTCACCAATGTCATGAGTAAAGCAAGGATATATAATATATTGATTTCAATTTAAGAGCAACTATATCCAACTTTATAAGCGAAACATGGCATGAGCGACTTTGCACCCTATTTGATTTTTCCGAATAAGATAACCGTATGATAATAGCCATGTTCAACCAATAAAGAAAGAGAGACATTTAGAATTTTTTTTTTTTTTAAATCCTTTGAACGGATACAAGATCCTTTATTCATTTTGAGTCTCATAAGCTTTCACACAAGTTTTGCATTTTAAGAATATGCAATCATCAATTCATGCTTTTCATGTGAGCATGTTATATGAATTTCATGATTTTTCATTTGACATTAGCATGTTATTAAAGAATCATCATGTCATGGAGATAACCATAGGTCATTCAAATCATACTTCCTATATACATCTCCTAGTCCAAAAATGCATGTTTGAACATAAATATGACATGAATTGTAAACAAGCAAGGTTCACACTTATTGAAATGAAAACATATATACATATGTGCAACCAAGCTTACTCAAGCAATTAAAAAAGAAGCATAAGATATTTCAAATTTTTGCAAGTGACAAGAATACAAAATAGCTCTCCTTGCTTGAGTTCCCCATATGGGGTCATCATTATCCTTCATCATTGAAGGTCATAAGGTCCTATGGACCTACTAAGTCCATTGGACTTAGTTGAACGTATTAGAGACAAGTTTGTCTCATAGCAAGCGGGTTCATCTTTTCTTATCCACTTAGGTGAACCAATTTTCTTCCTAGTGGTCAAAAGTTCTAGAGATCTAGATGACATAGGATCATGTAAATGAATTTCTTCCTTCCTATGAGCATGCATACTAGCTCTAGCTTTCTTCTTCTCAATCATGCTTTTAACTCTACACATTTTAATGTAACGAAAGCACTTTGGTCTAATATGACCATCAACACCACAAAAATGACATGTAGGGACAAAGTTAGGAATCATACCATGTCCTTGTGCATGCATAGGAGCCTTCCCATGTCTTTGTGGTTGTCTTGGTTATTGGATAGGATCTCTCCTTCTTTGTTGTTGACCAAGACTTGGTTGCTTCCTTGATTGAGTTTGCATGATTGGTCTCTTCCCTTGATGGAGTTGAATTTGAGGGAAGTTAGCATGAGGAACTCTTGTAGGTTGAGCTTGAGGTTGTCTTCTTAGAGCTACCTTCACTTGTGCATTATGAGCGCATTGTCCTAGATCAATCTTCTTCCTAGGAATTTGCACCAGTGAAGATTCTTTGTAGCTCAAGCTCTTGACAAACACGGTCTTGTTAGGAGTGGAGGACTACTTACCATCTTCAAACCCAAGACCTCTCTTGTCACAAGGACTCTTTCCAACACTTAACATGAGGTCAAGTTTTTCGGTGCTAGAAACTATCCTAGTCCTTGACCCTGTAGCCTCCTCAAGCTCTCTTTTTAATCCTTCTTCATTCCTCTTAGATAAGTCCAACTCCTTTCTTAGCTTATCTTCAATATTTTTGGATCTATCCACTTGTTCACTTAAGTGGTCAACATGAGCCAAAAGGTCTAAATTTTCTTCTCTCAATATTAGCATCTTTTCCTTGGTCTTCATTTCTAAGTCTTTAAACTCAGCGAGGAATTCATCTAGAACCTTTTTCTCCACATATCCATGTGTGGAGTTAGATGAAGAGTCATCTTCAATAGAGTCACTTTCTTCTTGACTCTCATTCTCTTCTTCATTGTAGGAGATCGGAAAGGCAAAATAGTTGTTCTCACAATCATTTAAGCTTGAGGGACTTCCCTCAACAACTTTCACTTTGTTGTCTCGCTTGTGAGAGCAACCTAATGCCAAAAATTTTGCCACAACCTCTTCATCACTATCACTTGAAGTGGCGGCTTTCTCTCTTTCATCTTCCAAGTTAGCACAATCCTTGGAGACATGCCCGAATCCTCCACATTCATAGCATTGAATCTTCTCTTTTGAAGACATCTCATGGTATGGCTTGACATTCTTGATAGTGGTCTTCTTCTTCTTGAAGTCATTCCCCTTTGAGCCATAACCACTCTTTTGTAGATTCAAGAACTTCTTGAATCCATTGGCAATGAGTGTCATGTCTTCATTTGAGTCATCATCCTCCTCTTCCACCTTGAAAGTTTTCAAAGCTAGATTCTTTTTCTTTTTAGGAGGTGAGATGGTAGCCTTTCTTGATTCATAGGCTAAAAGTCTTCCAATGACTTTACTCGGCTTCATATCCTTGTAGGTGTCATTTTCTTCTAAAGCCGTCACTTTGGGTTCGAACCTCTCGGGAAGTGATCGCATGATCTTTTGCTTGATTCTTCTATCCGAGTAAGGATCACCAAGTTGGTGACTTTGGTTCACAATGTCCATTAGTCTCACTTGGAAGTCATTGAAGTGCTCGTGCTCTTCTATCCTAATGGTCTCAAACCGAGTTTGAAGGACTTGAAGCTTTGAGTCCTTGACAACCTCGGTGCCTTCATGTACAACTTCTAGGATGTCCCATGCCTCTTTAGCAATCCTAGTAATTTGAATCAGTTTGTACTGATTTTTACTCACTGCACATTGGATGGCATGAATGGCCTTGTTGTTCCATATGGAGTCAATAAATTCTTGAGGACTCCACTGTGCCTTAGGCTTGAGAACCTCTTCTCCTCCATCCGTAGGAGTCATCATAGGTGGAACATATCCATCTTCAACTGCCATCCACGCCCTATCATGGATTTGGCATATGTATGCTTTCATTTTCCCCTTCCATGAGGAGTAATTATCGCCGGTGACCAACGGTGGCCTCACGCTCGATGCTCCCTATTTGCTCATCCCAAAATCGCTCATAGTGTTTGGATGAATGCAAATGAGATGAATGCAAAATGTATGAATAAATCAAAAAATCACACAAGATGCAAAACACACCAAAATGAGCAAGGATCACCTATGTATGTTTAGGAACCCGCTCTGATACCAATTGAAACAAATTATAGCACGGTGTGTATAAAACTATCTAGAGGGCGGGTGAATAGATTTTAATAGATTTTGCCAAATTTTCGCATACAAGTCAATTACGAAAATGCCCCTAACTAGTCACAATAATATAACAAGTGTAATAAGGTGCGGAATGTAAATAACACTTGATATTTACGTGGAAACCCTCACGGGAAAAACCAGGGGCTGTTATGTGAGCCACACACAAAACTCGAATCCACTAATTGAAATGATTACAACCTAATCCCGGTTTAAATGATCTAATCTCGATCAATAATCATCACAACTACCTAATCCCGGTATAAGTGGACATAGTCCGATTGCTTGTGATTTAAGCTACCTAATCCCGATAGCAACACAAGACTTAATTCTCTAAGAAGAGATAATACAACCTAAGTGAATATATGAAATATCCAAAAATGCAATTAGAGCTAGGTAACCCTATATGCTTATCTAGGATGATGATTTTGCAATATATTCAATCATAGATATTAAAAGCTAGATGACATGTCAAATAGCTTAGCTAAACATAGATTATGAAAACCTAGACAGCTATCAAAATACAACACTCAATCATGTCAACACAACAATCTCTAATTTGTGTCTAGAATATATTCTAAGAGCATACAAATAATATAAGAGATGCCTTGATAAATAAAACACTAATTATAAATGATAATAGTGAAGAACATACCAAGGGAAGAGTGTTGACCAAGACCCATACAAGTAAACATCCTAACTATGCTAGAAAATACTTAGATGATATTTTGATGCATATGAAAATGGTTTTTAAGTGTTAAGAAAGTGTTCTTGATTTGATTTTCTCTCAAATGTCTCTCTTTGAAGTTTAGGGTTCTTAGAGTTAAAGAACATTGATTCTGAAAATGAGAAAGTGTGATATTTATAGACATCAAGAACAGGGCTTGTGAAAAGACAAGTTTGCCCTTGAAACACACCGTTCGGCGGTTTCAATCGGCGTCCAGGCCGCCAATTCTAACCGCCGAATTGAACCTGAGAAGAACAGGGGAACAACGGCGGTTCCATTCGGCGGTTTCGTGACCGCCTATCTAACCGCTGAATCAAACCCGAGATATTAAATCGATCAGGTCTGAACGGCGGTTTTGAACGGCGGTCGTGACCGCCGATCGTGACCGTAGAATTGCTCCGACACTTCTGGAAGCAAACGCCGGTTTCATTCGGCGGCCAGGCCACCGATCATAACCGCCGATCACCAACATAGGTAAAAACCAAGGAGAAGCCAATGGCATTCTTCGGAAGGTGGTCTTCACGCAAAACCAAGCACATTCTAATACATGTGCGGACGTTTCCGAATACTATTGGGAAACCAATTACAAGACACATAAATACACAATAAGATATAACAATCAAAGTGCTAGTGTGTAATGTGACATATGAAGAGAATGCACACAAATGAAGGAATGCAAAGTGTGTGTGTGCTTCTAAATCTCTTCAAAGAAAGTTAAGCACTAGAAGTATACCTTTGGAGTGCTTGTCCCTTGAGGTCTTGAAAGGGCCTTTGAGTATGATCATCAATCATCTAAACTACCCTTACATACAAACCCCAACACGTGGTTTGTCCACGAAATAAGCCAATCAAAGAATGGGAATCCTTACAATTAAAATAAACAATAATGAAAATATAAGTTATTTTAAGATACAAAGAAATAAGGATAGAGATAGAGATAAGGATAGAGAGTGTGGTGGGCGTGAAATTTTTCTAAAGATGGAGTTATGGGAGGAATATTCCCTTATAGTTCTCTATTTTAGAGATAGAGATAGAGAATGGGTGGGAGATGTAACCGATACATGGATAGTCAAATCAATCACGATAATTTTTATGCTAATCAATTTTTTATTTTCCAAATTATTATACTTGCTAGGCTCGTTTGGCGCACTGTATTGGACCGTATTGTATTGGACTGTATTATAATTAATTAATTCAAACCATTGTTTGGTAATGCACTCGCCTCTCCCTATTAGGTTATTTCTATATGACTTTATTGTTTTATATTATATTATACAAAAATAATAATTTAAAACAAATATTTTATAATTAATTTAAAATATCCTGACCATGAATAAATCAATAAATAATGATATTAATTGGTGATACAAGTATGATGATAAATGGAATATAAATGGAGTATGAGACTTGATACAAGTATTTATTTGGATCCTGTAATATGTTACATTGTTATGACTTATGTACTTATGTGACATGTTTTAGTTGTATACCGAATATGTTTTTATTTTGAATGAATTATCAAATATGTTTTCCTATATTATTATTATTATTAAAATATAAATATATATTATTTTAATTGCCGTATCTGTATCCTAGTTTATGAAGATTTACCATATCCCCGTATCGTGCCATATCCGTATCCCGTACCCGTACCCGTATCCGTATCCATATCTGTGCTACGTAGATATTTTTTTGAAGAGTTATGCTACTCCACCCAAAAATCCCACCCACATTCCAACCCAAAAGTGAGGTGGCATCATCACACACTGTTGAAGTAGAATTATAAGGTTTTTTAAAGGCTGAAGTCAGACATTTATAAGAGTAAAACTGTTGGACCCAAAAAACCCAAATTTTTAATCCAAACCTAAAGTACTTTCTGTGACCAGTTAGAAAAGCACAAGGGTATTGTTGTAAAAAAGTAAAAAAACATGTCTGGTCTATATCAAACGTTTAAATTTTAATTTAGGGATTCGATACGGCTGTGACCCTCAACAGGTTATAAATGTTCACTAATCGGTGGGTTAAGTGTACATTCACGAACTCGTAAAGACTCAATTGAAAGACATGGAGGATAATGTCGGTTTGGATGTCGAAGTCGAAGAAGAAAGCAGTAGCACCACAACTAACAGATTTTGGTCGATTCAGACGTCTTCTTGCTATTCTGATCTGGCAAAGGTGGAGTCTGTGTATCATGTGAGAGAGAACACGATGAATGAGATCGCCCGGTTGAAGAACGAGTAGAAGGATCTGGTGAGGGAGGTCGCTAGATGGAAGAAGATGTATAGCCAGGTGGATGGTCGGATTTCGGTGTTGGAGGCGTTGGCCATTGAATTAAAAACAGGACAGCCTGTCATCGGGGTTCCGACGGCATGCAACGGCCAGATCTTCGGTGATACATCATGAATCTTGTGAGATTAATGTCCAAACTGTTCTATGTGTTATCATGTTCGAGTTGTGTTTTACTTGGGGTAGATTGAGGTGACATGTAAGTTTCGTGGTTTGATATGTCGTCAACTTGAAGATTGTTTTTATTGTTTTTATGAATGATGCAGATTTTGCAACAGCCAATGCAGGGTTAAAGTTGAATGTTGGTTTGAACTCTTAAGTTTTCTGTTATGAATTGTTTGGAATGAAACTATCTTTCTGGTATATTGTTAGTTATGAATTATTAGACAGGTTCAATAGTTGAATGATGTGTTGACTTTCCATTTTTTATAAAAAGTAATGAGAATTATTTAGGAATACTGTCATGGAGGTATTACGTTATTATGACAAATTTCTTCATGAATTATTTTGCCTTAAAATACTTGAAGCCAATATTTACTGGTCACTGTAAATGGGTAGAATGAGGAAGTAAACAATGCTATTTCACACTCTTTTTCACTTTAACTTTATTCTCGATAGAGATACAGATTCACCTATCTAAATTTTAGCACATTTTTCAAAGATTTTTTTTAATGGCACAACGAAAAATCAATTTTAAATATCATAAAACTATTGGTATCTTTTATTTGTTTGAGGAAATATGTTTGTCCACGTGCAAAGCACGGGTACTGACTAGTTATAACTATGCAGACAACCGTTTCAATTTTTAATAAATGTAACCTTTTACAAAAAATTGGAATGTGTTGTTTTTATTTTTTGGAGGAATACCAATTTAATAAATAAGTAAGATTATTAATTTAATTATATTTTAAAGAAGACAAATGCCAACACCTCTTCATAGCAATCTTTTCGATTCTCACACCACTCTAGTAACACAAAAATATTGTTTAAGTAAAGCATAATTAAAATGAATATAAATAACTAATTACTAGGTTTATTATTCCCCCCCCTGTAATTCGTTCCTCGAAGTGTCTCATCCGAAGACAGTCTAAAATTTGAATTATTTTAACACTTGGCAGTTTATCATCTTAACCTGATTTTCGACAATTGGAATTTTTTACGTGCCACGTGTTTTTTATTTAATTTTTTTCAAAAAAATACAAAAAACAATATAACAATCAATTAGCATTAATAAAGCTCTTCTTCTCCCAAAGTGTCGTTTGAAAAAGGGTTGTTTTAATTAAGCCACCTGGGATAAAAAAGTAAACATGCTTTGTAGCAAAAAGCGAGAGCTTTTTATCAAATGAAAAGGTGTACACGTGTCAAGCAATGAATGAGAAAGGTAAATGGGGAAGGCAAATGGGAAAGGTAGATAGCATTCCCCTTTAATTAGAGTGAGTGGTTAGAGAAGTAAATGTGTGTTTTGTGAAACGAAAAGGTCTGGTTTGTGTTACCAAGAGATGAATAGAGTGGTGTGAGAATCGAAAAGACTGATGTGAAGATTTTTTGGTATCCTTCTGCTGAAACTAATTTAATATATAATTAAATTAATAATAATTTTATATTCATTTGGTATTCCTTGAGAAAAAACAATACAACACATTACAGGTGGTGTAAAAGGTTGCATTTATTAAAAATGAAACGGTTGCCTGCAGAGTTATAATTTTGATTCCACATGGTGACCGTTCTATGTTCAATGGCACCGCCCGGCCACCCCTATATATAAGGCTGGACACCTGAAATATTTATTCTCATCAATTTCCATTTTCAAATACCATATACCTTACAATATATGTCTTTCATAAACAAACACTATCACACACTGGTGCATTTTTTTTCTTGAACATCTCTCCCCAATATCCCTTGAAATTGTCTCTTCCCACCCTATTTAGATTGTTTGTGTTACCTTTGAATACTGAGTTAGGTTTCTTCGATTAGACAGGTAATGGAGCAGAAATTGTCGTTTGAAGAGACTGCGGTTCCTATGTATTCGAAAGGAAGAAGACCTCCGGGGCGGACAGGCTATGAAACAATAGGCAAAAAGTGCGTATTCAAGGCGAACCTCTTTCTTGTTCAAGTGGCGAACAGAGACATCCATCATTATGATGCTCGGTGGATGAGACATTGATATATCTGATGAAACTCCTAGGTGACGACGTGGTGAATTACGTCAGAGTTAGAAACGACAGAAGGTTTGAATATACGATTTGCAGAGGCAAGAATTGGTTCCATCCAGAAGGCTTTGGGTCCTTCTGTTACCATCTCAAGTCGGTTCACGTTACAACCAAAATGAGACCATTTTGCATGTTTTTTTGTTTTTTTTTAAATCACATAATCCACTTCTACCTAGAAACTGCAATTATAACAAACAATGCATGCAGAATACTCTCCTGCACATGAGTTTCATTGTTTACAATTCCAAAAGGTTAGCACAACAAAAATAATTCCTCTAGAAAGTGCCTTTCATTAGTTTTGTTAGACACAATAATTCAAACTTTCGTTCAAGAAGCACAAATCCTAACTCCATTGACGAATTGTTGATACTACCTGGTGTATTAAATTCATCATTGGAGTCAGGATTTGTGCTTCTTGAACGAAAGTATGAATTACTGTGTCTAACAAAACTAATGAAAGACACTTTCCAGAGGAATTATTAATGTTGTGCTAACTTTTGGGATTTGTAAACAATGTAACCCATGTGCAGGAGAGTATTCTCCATGCATTGTTTGTTATAATTGCAGTTTCTAGGTAGAAGTGGATTATGTGATGTAAAAAAAAATAAAAAAACATGCAAGATTGTCTCATTTTGGTTGTAACGTGCATCGAATTTGGTTTTCGGTTGTTCAGTAATATTGAAGATTACACATGTTTCGGCAATGGGCAATTTTTATTAATACAGTTGTGGCCATCATCAGGCATTACTTTCGTGTATTGTTTATTTTACTATGCACATATCGTGTATTTCACGCAATTACAAGTATCCCTTTATTTTATTGCACTATTTAAAGCAGTACAATTATCTCCGATGTCATCATTACCTCTATCCTATTTTCGCAGGTCCAAATCTGCAAAATCTTCGAAGTGTACTCCTCCGAAATCAAACAATCCCATTTGAGGGATATTAATATTTTGCCCCCTCTAATTTTCCATATTCTATCTTTGCCCCCTCTAGTTACAGAAATGGCCGGTCTTCCCCCTTAGCTCCAAAATATTCAAACTTTTGCCCCTTCCCTCATTTTTTCATCCAAATTCCAAAATCACATTCACCGTTACAATTGAAAATGAAAAGACAACTTTACCAACTTTACCCATATTCTTTTTCACCCCTGAATGCATTGAATATTTAGTTAGAATTGTTTCGATTTAATTTTCCCTACTAAATTTGTTAAATTTTTATTATTTAAAATTAAAATGTCAACAAATACGGTTGCATTTATTGTTGTGCTAAATTTGGCATATATTGTTGTGCTAAATTTGGCATATGCTATAAACTGTGCCAAATTTGGCACAGTTTATAGCATATCCCAAATTTGACACAGTTTATAGCATATGCCAAATTTTATCATTGCATTGGAGCATGCTTTTTTTATTTTATGCTAAATTATAGCATTGGGACAATGATTTTGGATTGCATTGGAGAAGCTCTTAGATTCTCTTACGAAATTTACCCAACTAAATATTTAACAGATGGTGTAGACATGTACCGTCAACATGTGCACACCCCACACCAAATAACACGATATGGGTGACAAAAGAGTAAAGTAGTAACCAATCTTCTCCGGGTGACATAGACATTAGATATCAAGTATTAGGATTAGGTTCGAACCAGATCTGTTGAATCCGGTTTCATGTTCGACATCAGTCATTTTGTTTCGTTCAATCTCAATGGGCGATCGAGTAATATCCTAATGCTTTGTTTTAATCTTTCTATGTTCGTGCCTTAATCAGATAGGGGTTAACGTACCGAATCTAATTTGATGCTGACAAAATTGATTTTGCCTGCTTGTAATGACGTTTGATGTGATGGGCCAGTGGGATATTCATAGCCCAAAAACCAATGGACACGCTATTCTGAGGATACGCAATGGCGAAATACCAGTCCACAAATGTACTCATTACCTATTCATGTAGCATAGCAAAACAGGAATTGACGGTTGAATCTTGAATATATGTTACGTAATATAAATTGCGTCAGCAAATCTTTATGTTCCCAACGCAATATTTTGTAATAATTTCTCCAGTGAACTACTACAGTTCATCCACCCCCAAACTGTTCATATGGTAATAGGTCTGATAACGCGATGGGACTATAATAACGGCCATGAGGCCATCAAGTTTTGCAGTATTGGACATGTTCATTAACAAACACCCCAAAAAAATATTGAATGATTAACTTAATTATGATGATATATGTTAATTACATATAAAATATGAGGATTTCAAAACAGTAACTTTCCTTTCTTCTAAACGAATGGATTATAATTTGACCAGATCTTTTGGGCACCAGATCTGCGCAAGGTGTTTATGAATAAAGATACTTAATGTATATTCATTAGCTAAAGTCTACATTGCATATTTGCGTCATTCGGGAGTTCGAGTAATATTACGAACAGTATTTTGTATTTTTTTATTGGAATATTGGATTGACTGTAATTTAAAAATTCCAATACGAATTTAAAGTTCAAGATTCAAATACATTCATCTTTGACGGCAACGGCGTGGGCCGGCTAATGACTAGTCAGTAACCAAGGGACTGACCCCTGTAATAGGGTGTTGCCACGTGGCTTTTTAAAATTGCAAGCTACGTGGTAATACCCCATTCGGGGTCAGTGGCTTCAGTACTGACTGGTCAATACCCAAGTAAGTGGTGACCTTTTCATTATCACTAAAAGTTCATCATCCATCCTTTGATGCTATTTATTAAAACCATTACATTGAATTTCAATAGTACAACGGAAACTACAATCAACTGCAATCACTTTTATCAATGCATCAACTCAATTTTGGAGAAATGTTGTTAACAGAAATAAAAAATTAAACTACAATCAGAAATAAAATTTTTGACTCTCTCTCTCTCTCTCCCCCTCGGACTATCTTCTGCCATCTTCTTCTTCTTGGGTTCTATATAAATCTAACCCTTTCAGGGGTTGTTGGGAGATTATCGTGTTATAATCTTTCACCAATCGTGTAAGGAGTTGTAACCAATATTTTATATTAGAACTAAGGGTAATTTTATAAGGGTAAATAGGTAAATTTAAAAATAAATAGATTTTTTTACAAGAGTGGTGCTGTTGGCACACCTTTTCTATGAAGCTTGATATTCAATAAATATTTTATAATGACTAAATCATTTGTTTATATCTGTTCATTTGTTTTGTTTCGAAATATATTTCTGCTCGGTTAATAACATGTGGGAACATGTTCTGTTCTTGTCGTGTTTTAGGGAACTTGTTGTCTAACCAGCAGTTTAACTCTATGTTGTAATGTTATTAATGTTTTTTTTTTCCTCAAGATTATAACAAAAAGTTCAATAAATTATTACATGTTGTTCTGTGTTGTTTTGTGACGGTGTTAACAAATTCTTGGGTTTTTTTTTGGGGTGACAGGACAGAAATATCTAGCCAACTATCGAAGAATTCATCGACACTAGTCGACTTGACCCTGATTGTTGATCGCGCTATGAATGTTCGCATTTAGCGCCCCTTATTCCTACCTTTTGTGTTCACATTCGAGCATTTTTTGTGTACATAATGTGTGTTTTTGTTAAGTTCAAGTAATCTGACCAGTTAGGAAGGTTTTTGCATCAAAGTGGTTAAAAGAGAAGCAAAACCATGAGAAGAAGTGGCGGCGGGACGAAGCCCGCAGATGAAACCACGGCACAAAGTCGTGGGAAGACACGGCTGGACATAAGCCGCCAGCCAGGGAGCTTGAACTCGCCAGAAATCATGGGGGGTTCGTGCAGCGGGAAGATTCCAGCTGTCCCGAAGGTCTGAAGTCACCAGAAATCATGGCGCATTCGTACGGTGGGTTCGTGCGGCAGGAAAGAAGCCGCCAATAGCTTTTCTGAAGCCGCGGCGAGTTCGTGACGGCGGGAAAGAAGACGCCGAGAAACTCACCAGAAGCCGCGGCGGGTTCGAGCGACGGGTTTGAACCTGCAGAATGAACCCGCCCGAGGCACGTCCAAGGGTCAATTTGGCATTCCTTGCTTCACTTGAAGAAAAACATATATATACTTCTCTCTCCTGCAGAACAGAGGGTGACAAAAATAGCATAGAAATAGTTATTGTTAGTTTTTGGTTATTACATCATAGAATAGATTAGTGGTTAAGAAGCTTTCATTTGTAATTTTTGTAGCTAAAAGGTATTGATCTTAGTAAGTACCTTGCTCATCAATCTCTTGAAAGTTGTTGTGATCATTTGGTTTGTATTGCTGTGGAGGAAGGAGAGGTCGGCCTTGATTCTTAGAGGGTAGTATTTCTTCCTTTTGTTCATTAATATGCTATACTTGATGATCATGTGTAACTAAACACTTTGTTGGGGAATTTATGAAAGTATTGATGTAATCACTTGATACCATCTTTCTTATATGCATCACTTGTGTTTGTATGCTTGAATTGATGAAATCATGCCATATATCTCATAAATCTTAGAAGCATGGATTGGTTAGCTTAGAGTAAATGAAATACTAAATTCTTGATGTTGAATTGAGTATTGTCATTTAATACTCCTTGATAGAGTGTGTATGTGTTCATACAATATTTTAAGAATTCACTCTATAGGCTTAATTCCACAACTTACATTCATTAATGATTAATCTAAACTTAGAGGATTTATTAAGTGAATGGTTGATTGTGCCGATGGCATAAGTGGAACAACACTAGTGATTTGATCTTTAGTGCATAAAAGTGGTTATTTATGGTGCATCGTTACTAATTTCATACATTCCCTAACATCTTAGCTTATCAATTATAATCTTTTATTATCACATTAGTTTAATTCCATAAAACGCTCACTAATTCTAGCATTTACCAGTTATTTGATTCCCTGTGGATCAATACCCTTACTTTGTACACTATACTAGCATAACAACTTGCACGATTGCAAAGGGTGAAATACTCGCGCATTCAGTAATATAGCTGTGGTAATTTAGAACATATTATAGTGTAATTAGAGACCCGGTTAGGACGCGTCAAACTTTTGGCGCCACTGCCAGGGACATCTTTTGTAGCGTGGTTAGCTAGGTTTAGGAGTGTCATTTTAGGGAAAATTTAGAATTACTATACTTTTAGTTGCACACTAGTATAACGTTTATCTTTGTCACATTGATCTTCGTTACTTTTCTTGAACTTGTGTGTAGAGTCTTCACAGTGAACTAGATGGAAGACGTACGATGCATGAAGGAATTTTCATTGCCCATTGTGGGGGCACATCCTTCGGCCATAGCATTGAATGCTGCTCAGCGGGACTATGAGTTGAAGAACTTGCACTATAACATCTTGCCATCCTACTATAGGAAACCTAATGAGGACGCACTTCAGTTTATAAACGAATACTACAATGCTATCACTACGATACCATTGGGCCGGTTAACAGAGGACTTACTTAGGATGCGTTACTTTTCATACTGTTTGAAGGATAACGCCAAGAAATGGCTGATGGCTTTGCCAGCTGGTACACTGACCACATGGGCCGAGGTGGAGCAGAAATTTTTCTCCAACTTCTTTCCATCTTGGAAAACCAAAGAAATAAAGGGAAGAATTGCAAACTTCCAAGAGGAGGAAGGAGAAGCATTCCACGAATCATGGGAGAGGTTCAAGCTATTGTTAGCTCAATGCCCATACCACGATTTCACATTTCAGTCACAGGTGCAATCATTTTATGATGGACTTACTGGGCTCATACAAGTAATTGTCGACAATGCTTGTGGTGGGGCGATGAGGGAATGTACCGCTGACTATGTGTCCAACAAGTATGAAATGTTGGGACAGAATTCTCAACAAAAGAGCACAAAGGGAAGCCGTAGTGGGACTGCACATTTAGCAATGAAGATGGAGACCTTGAATAACAGTGTCAAGGCAATGATGGTAAATCAGCAAGGGCAACAGCTAGGGTAAGGTATGCCAAGCATGTGGCATGATTGGACATGGAGCAGATGTATGCACCTCCCATAGAGAGGTTTATTCATAGGCAGAAGCTCAAGCGATGTACCAGTGGAATCAAGGTAGGCAGAGAAACAGTAACAATGCCTACCAGCAGCCAAGGTATGATCAGAATCAATCATGGGGTGGAAACAACCCCCGTAGTCAGTATCAAGTACAGCAGGGTGCTGGGAGTTCGAGCCAGTGGAGCAATCATAACCCTCCACAGTCATATCAACAGGAGATGGACCAAAGAATGATGGGAATAGAGGCGTCACTGAAAAAGTTATCAATTCAGTTGGGACAGGTGATGGAGGCTAACGGGCAGCAAGACAAGGGGAAAGCCCCAATGCATGAGCAGGCTCATGCCATTACTAGTTCTAGGAGTGGGTACACTACCAAGGAACAAGATCTAGGGAGTTTTGAGTTGAGTATTATTGTGGGAAACTCCTCAGCAGAAAAAGCCATGCTTGATCTAGGAGCCAGCATCAACATGATGCCATACTCTGTGTATGAAAGGCTGGGATTGAGTGAACTCAAGCCGACTTCCATTAGTTTGTGTCTCGCAGATCAGTCATCTAGAAATCCTAGAGGAGTAGTGGAGAATGTGATCCTCAAGGTGGATCGATTGCTCATTCCCACTGACTTTGTAGTGTTAGACGTAGACGATAGAGATAAGAATGGAAACTCACAACCAGTGTTGTTAGGAAGGCCGTTTATGGCGACCTCACGAGCAGTTATCGATGTTCATGGAGGGAAACTCACTTTGAGTGTTTTGGATGATGTAGTAGAGTTCAATAAGTTTGGAGCTCAACCATTGCCAAAGAAGGAACCCATAATTGAGGAAAAAAGTCCACCTAGTCAAGACACTCAGGTGTCTGACAGCATAGAAGAATTTTGTTAGGTTCCCATTTGTTGATTGGCTCATTTCGTGGACAAACCACATGTTGGGGTTCTTTGTAAGGGTAGCCTAGGTATCGGGTTTATTGTTCGAAGCCCTTTGAAGACCTCGTATTGATAAGCACCGAAGGTATATTTCTTTGTGCTTACTTGTCTTGAAGAGATAGTTGCACACACTCACAAATCATGCATATGGTTAATACTTGTATGTTGTGTGTCTTATTTTTGTGCATTAATGTTCATTAACATCTCTTCTTGCATGTTAGTTTGATTGCATCTTGCATATCCAATTGCCTTGTCATGCTTAGACTTAGGATTGCATTTTTGCATTGGGCGCTCCCAAAAGCGCTCTATAGAAGCGTTGTACGAACAGCGCCCATTGAGCGCTGTTCAGACCTGATCGATTTAATTCGGTCGCTGTTGGGTCACTGTACAGGCGCTGTACAAAGCGCTCTACGTACAGCTGTAAGGATTCCCGTTTTGTTGATTGGCTTGTTTCGTGGACAAACCACATGTTGGGGTACTTTGTAAGGGTAGCTTAGGTATTGGTTTAATTGTTCGAAGCCCTTTGAAGACCTCGTGTTGATAAGCACCGAAGGTAATTTTCTTTGTGCTTACTTGTCTTGAAGAGATAGTTGCACACACTCACAACTCATGCATATGTTTTATCTTTGTATGTTGTGTTTCTTTTTGTTGTGCATCAATGCTTATTCTCATCTCTTCTTGCTTGTTATTTTGATGCATCTTGTGTTTATAATGTCATAGCATGTTAGGCTTTTAGGATGCATCTTGCTTTTACCTTTTTACCCCTTGCATGTTTTCTTGTGGGGTTCAAAGGAGTGGGCTGTGCGCTGGTCGTCAAGCGCCAGACCAGCGCAGTTCACCAGCTCAGATCGCCCAGCGGTCTGTCGCTGGTCGTGCGCTGGTCCAGTCCAGCGTAGCTCACCGGCGTAAAATGCCCAGTGGTTTGCCGCTGGTCGTGCGCCTGTCTTAGCGCTGGTCGTCAAGCGCCTGTGCAATTTTTACCTTTGCGCTGGTCGTGCACCTGTCGTCCAGCGCAAGACCACCAGCGCACAGAGCAAATTCTGGTGCGTTTTTCAAAACGACCACACTTCACTTATGGCCCATATATATATGCCACTTTGACTTTAGGTCAGATAAGAGAGTTCATATTCATATTCTATACTTAGGATATTTTTCAAGAGAAGAAAAATACACAAAGAACTCATTTTTAATTACTCAAACACTTTTTCATGATCATCAATCATCATCTAGCATCATCTTTGATCATCTAGATGTCATCTTGCATGGATTCTTCATCATACTTTGCTTGGTAAGCTTTTCACTAATATCTTACATATTTTGTGTTTATCTTAATTAGCAATCTCAATTAATTACTTGTATGTTATTTTATATACTTTGAATACAAGTTTGAGATTAGTATGATGTATGTTTGAGAAATTGTATTGTGATAGCTAATTAGGTTTTGTGCTTAATCTTGATTAGCTAAGCTATTTGACATGTCATTTAGCAATTGATATCTAGGGTTGATTAAATTGATTATATCATCATCATAGATAAGCATCTAAGGTTACCTAGCCTTGTTTGTTATTTGAATATTCATACATATTCACATAGGTTGCATAATCTCTTCTTAGAGAATTAAGTCTTGAGGCTAAGGTTGCTTAGGCCTCAAGCAATTGGACTAGAGCCACTTTTAAAGGCCCGAGTGGTAGAAGTGGGGGGTTATTGACCGGAGTGTTAGACGAGGTCTACATAGGTTGTAAACTCCATTTCGATTAGTGGATTTCGAGGTCCGAGTGTGGCGCACTAAACAGCCCGTGGTTTTTCCCAGTGGTTGGGTTTCCACGTATACATCAAGTGTTATTTAAATTCCGCACTATATTACACTTGCTTGTATTTTTGACTAGTAGGGGCATTTTCGTAAAATTGACTTGCATGCGAAAATTAGGTAATATTTGATAAAATCTATTCACCCCCCCCCCCCCCCTCTAGCTTTATATAGAACACGCCTCTAATTTGTTTCAATTGGTATCAGAGCGGGTTCCTAGATATACTTAGGTGATCCTAGCTCATTTTAGGTGTGTTGTGCATTTGTGTGATTTTTGCTCATTCATACATTTTGCATACATTTCATTCATTCATTTGATACAATGAGTGGATTCGGTGGCAACCATGAGGGTGCTCCAAGCACACGGCCTCCTCTCCTCACCGGTGTGAATTATGCCTCATGGAAAGGCAAGATGGAGGCATATGTGTGCCAAATCCATGATAGGGCATGGATGGCAATTGAAGATGGGTATGCACCTCCTATGATGACTCCCACGAGTGGTGGAGAAGAAGTACTCAAGCCAAAGGCCCAGTGGTCACCTGAAGAGTTTGAGACTTCAAAATGGAATAGGAAGGCATGGCATGCTCTTCTATGTGCAGTGGATGAAAATCAGTACAAACTGATTCAGAACACTAGGATAGCCAAGGAGGCATGGGATATCCTACAGGTTGCACATGAGGGAACCGATGTCGTTAAGGATTCCAAGCTACAAGTCCTTCAAACGCAATTTGAGTTGCTTAAAATGGAGGAGGACAAGTGCTTCAATGACTTTGAAGTCAAGTTGATGGATATTGTGAATCAAAGCCATCAACTAGGTGATCCTTATTCGGATAGGAGAGTTAAGCATAAAATTATGAGGTCTCTCCCTGCTAGGTTCGAATCAAAAGTGACAGCTTTAGAGGAAAATAACACATACAAGGATATGAAGCCGAGCGAGGTGATTGGAAGACTCCTCGCCTATGAATCTAGGAAGGCTCATAGTATTTCACCTCTTAAAAAGCAAAAAGGAATTGCTTTGAAAGCTTCCAAGGTTGAGAAGGAGGAAAAAGGTGACTCGGACCAAGACATGGCTTTGCTACTTAGAAGATTCAAGAAGTTTGTCAAGTTCGAGAATAAGGGCATTGGATCCAAAGGCCAAGACTTGAAGAAAAAAGCTCCCTTCAAGAGTTTTGAGCCTAGGCAAGAGCATAGTGAGAAGAAAGGGGTCCAATGCTATGAGTGTGGTGGTATAGGTCACATCTCACAGGATTGTGGGAACTTAAAGAACAAGATGGCAAAAGTGATGACCGCCACATGGAGTGAAAGTGATGACTCCGGAGAGGGAGATAAGTCATCAAGTGATGATGAGCTTACCATCAACTACACGGCATTTGGGGCCACTTGTGTAGAAGATAAAGTTGTTGGTAAGAATGACTTGACTAGTGATCCCATAGAAGAAAAAGATGAAGAAGTAGCTCTAGAGAAGATAAATGTAGCTACTCATTGGGATATGACTCTCATTGACTCAAGAGACCAAGGCGGAGGTCTAAATGAGGGAAATGACTCCATTAATGAGAATGAGAGTGGAGGAGATAACTTAAGTGAAGATGACTCCTCATCTAACTCTACAAATGGAGGGGTAGAGAAAATGGATGTAAATGACTTTATAGTCAAGTGTGAAAGTTCATTGGAGAAGAAAAATATAAAGTTGAAGATTTTAGAGGATGAAAATCTAGAACTTTCAACACACAATGACCACTTAAGTAAACAAGTGGAGGCATCCAAGAAGATTGAAGACAAGCTAAGGGATGAGCTAGCTATGTCTAAGAGGAATGAAGAAGGGTTGAAGAGAGAGCTTGTTGAAGCCATAGAGTCATTGTCTAGGATGACTACAAGCACCAAGAAACTTGACCACATTCTTGGTAGTGGAAAGAACCCTTGTGATAAGAGAGGTATTGGGTATGAAGTAAGCAAGGAGATCACTACTCCAACCAAGACCATCTTTGTCAAGAGTTTGGGCAAGATAAAAGCCTCACCGGTGCACACTCCTAGGAAGAAAATTGATCTAGGACAATGTTCAAGAAGTGCACAAGTGAAGGTAGCTCCAAAGAGACAACCTCAAGCTCAAAAAGTTCCTCAACCTAACTTCCCTCAAGCTCATATTCATCAAGGGAAGAGGCCAATCATGCAAAATGAAACAAGGAAGCAAGCTAGACCGGTTCAACAACAAAGAAGATTTGAACCCGCTCAACCACAAAGTCATGGGATGGCTCCTATGCATGCACAAGGACATGGTATGAATTCTAAATTTATCCCTACATGTCACTTTTGTGCTATTAATGGTCACATTAGACCAAATTGCTTTCATTTCATTAAATTATGTAGAATCAAAAGCATGATTGAAAAGAGAATGATAAGAGCTAGAATGCATGCTAATAGGAAGGAAAACATTCATATTCATGATCCTATTAATTCTAGTACTCTTGAACCATTGTCCACTAGGAAGAAAAATATCATATCAATGTGGATAAGGAAAAATGAACCCGCTTGCTATGAGACTAACAAGTCTCAAATAGGTTCAACCAAGTCAAATGGACTTGGGAGGTCCATAGGACCTCATGACCTTCATTGATGAAGGATGATATTGACCCCATATGGGGAACTCAAGCAAAGAGAGCTTATGCATACTTGTTGCACGCAAATATTTGAAAAATCTTATGCTTCTTTGTTAATTACTTGAGTAAGCTTGGTTGCACATTTGTATATATGTTTTCAATTCAATAAGTGTGAACCATGCTTGTTTACAATCCATGTCATATTTATGTTCAAACATGCATTTTTGGACTAGGAGATTTACATAGGAAGTATGATTTGGATGACCTAGAGTTATCTCCATGACATGATGATTCTTAATGACATGCTTAAAAATTGAAAAGCATGAGTTGTTTATAACATGCTAATGTCATATGAAAAGCATGAAATTCAAATGACATGCTCAAATGAAAAAGCATGAATTGATGATTGCAATTTTTAAATGCAAAACTTGTGTGAAAAAGCTTATGAGGCTCTAAATGAATAAAGGATCTTGTATCCGTTCAAAGGAATTTATATTCCAAATTGTCTCTCTTTCTTTATTTCTTGAACATGTCTATTATCATACGGGTTTCATTCCCGGAAAAATCAAATAGGGTGCAAAGTTGCTCATGACATGTTTGACTTATAAAGTTGGATATAGTTGCTCATAAATTAAAATCAATGAAAACTCTATATCTTTGCTTCTCTCATGACATTGGTGAAATTGGTTTGAATTCTTTTTAGAAACCTTTGTCATTTGCTTTGCCAAATACCATTGTATTTTGGACTTGAATGCTACATGTCTTGTATGCAAAGCATGCTTTGTTTCACACATTTATTTCAAAATAAATCTCCTTGTTTCTCTCCATTTGATAGAGTTGCATAAAGTGCATTTTGTGATCATGCAAATGACTTGAATGCTATCATCTCTCTTTGCTAAGTGACCCGGTTGGGGACTACTCCTTTGCCTATATCATGACAAAAAGGGGGAGTAGAATGGTGGTAAGGGGGGGTTGCAATTATGCATGTTGGGGAGACAATACATTGAGGGGGAGTAACCCTTTGAGGGGGAGCATTGCATTCATCATACATTGCATGATGTGTGCTTAATTTTTTTTAATATGCAAATGCTTGTTTTAATCTCACTTGATTCATCTCACTTTTACTTGAATTGGAAAGTATAGAAACTTTGCTTTCAGGGATTGATTTGAAAGTTCTCAAATACTCGAGGTGTGTTTATCAATATAAAGCTAGAGGGGGGGTGAATAGATTTTATCTAATTATTACCCAATTTTCGCATGCATGTCAATTTTACGAAAATACTCCTAGCAAGTCAACAATACATACAAGTGTAATATAGTGCGGAAATAATAAATGACACTTGATGTATACGTGGAAAACCCAACCACTGGGAAAAACCACGGGCTGTTAAGTGCGCCACACTCGGACCTCGAAATCCACTATATGAAAAGACGGTTACACCCTCAAGTGATTCTCGGACACTCACCCTAGATAACCTCAGGCTATGGACACTACCAATCGCCACTCTTGGTTCAATCCCTAGTGATATCCCCTGATACACTACTCTTGGCGTGAGCACCCTCTAATCTACCACGCGGGCCTTTTATAGCGGCTCTAGTCCAATTTGCTTGAGGCCTAAGCACACTTAGCCCCAAGAGTTCAATCTCTCAAAAGAGATGCACAACCCTATGTGAATATGTATGAATATTCAATTAATGCAATAAGAGCTAGGGTACTCTAAATGCTTACCTAGGATTATAAGATGACAATATAATCAATCCTAGATATCACATATAGCTATATGACATGGCATATAACTTTAGCTAAGTAAAGGATAACCAATCCTAGATACAAAGCTATCATATAAAACCCACAAACATTCAAAGGATTAACTAGTTGATTAAAAAACAATCTATCAACCTAGTTATCAATACATCACACAAGAATGTTCATGGCATAGCTTTTAGGCAATAATGACCTAATCAAGTAAGCTATGAAAAATAATCTCAATCAATAAATGAGATCAATTAGCTAGATGGCATATGAACATTAAAGCCTAGCTAACAAATAAAAACCCAATCAACACATAATCTCAATCTTATATGTAGAAATTAATCTAAACACATATAAGTAAAATATGAGATAAAATTGATAAGTAGAAACACTAATTATGTAAGATAAAAGTGTTCAACAAATCATACCATGTGTGTTGAAGAAGTCCCATGCATTAGCATATGCTAGATGATCCTAGATGATGCTTAGATGAAGATTTATGCATGTGGGAATGGGTTTAGAGAGATAAAGATATGATCTTTAAGCTTTCTCTCTCAAGTCTCTCTAAATATCTCTCTAGGGTTCTTATAATCAAAGACTTGTATTCTGAACCAGAGATAAGGATGTATTTATAGAGACCAAAAACAGGGCAGGTGAAAATACAATTTTGCCCTTGAAACGCACCGATCGGCGGTTTCATTCGGCGGCCAGGCCGCCGAACTGAACCGCCGAATGGCTCCCGAGCGGAACAGGGGAACTTCGGCGACTTCGTTCGACGGTTTGGAAACCGCCGATTCCAACCGCCGTTTTGGACCCGAGAGACATATTTCAATCAGGTCTCATTCGACGGTTTCTAACAGCGGCCAGGCCGCCGAACGTAACCGCCGATTCACCAAAAATGGTGAAACCAAGGAGAAGCCAAAGGCATCTCCACCGGCGATCATCGCGCAAAACAAAGCATATTACCGTGCACGCGCGGACGTTTCCGAACATCCTTAGGGAAACGAATTACTCCACACTAAAAGCTAACATACATGAAGTGCAAGTGTGGGTATTGAATGCATCCTAATGCCTATCATGTCATGGCATTTCATATAAAAAGATGCAAACAATCTTATGCAAGAAGAGACATTGAATAAACAATAAAGCACAATGCACACAAAATATAAACACAACATTCAAGAATAAGAGTTATGCATGTTGTGTGTGTGTGCAACTATATCTCTTCAAGCCAATGTAAGCACTAGATATATACCTTTGGTGCTTGTCCTCTTGAGGTCTTGGAAAGGGTCTTGATCTTCAACAAACACCTAGACTACCCTTACAACCAAACCCCAACATGTGGTTTGACCACGAAATAAGCCAATCTATTAATGGGAATCCTTACATGATTGTTCTACTTGAGATTGAAGACTTCAAGTTTATTTTTATATATCTCTTTGTAAAGTAGAAAATCTTAGTAGACCCGTAGTTTCTATTATAATGTGAGGAATCGATGTGAGTGGTGGTTTTGTCACGAAATAGCCAAATGGGGAGATTGTAAGGATTCCCGTTTTGTTGATTGGCTTATTTCGTGGACAAACCACATGTTGGGGTACTTTGTAAAGGTAGCTTAAGTATTGGTTTAATTGTTCGAAGCCCTTTGAAGACCTCGTGTTGATAAGCACCGAAGGTAATTTTCTTTGTGCTTACTTGTCTTGAAGAGATAGTTGCACACACTCACAACTCATGCATATGTTTTATCTTTGTATGTTGTGTTTCTTTTTGTTGTGCATTAATGCTTATTCTCATCTCTTCTTGCTTGTTATTTTGATGCATCTTGTGTTTATAATGTCATAGCATGTTAGGCTTTTAGGATGCATCTTGCTTTTACCTTTTTACCCCTTGCATGTTTTCTTGTGAGGTTCAAAGGAGTGGGCTGTGCGCTGGTCGTCAAGCGCCAGACCAGCGTAGCTCACCAGCTCAGATCGCCTAGTGGTCTGTCGCTGGTCGTGCGCTGGTCCAGTCCAGCGTAGCTCACCAGCGCAAAACGCCCAGTGGTTTGCCGCTGGTCGTGCGCCTGTCTTAGCGCTGGTCGTCAAGCGCCTGTGCAATTTTTGCCTTTGCGCTGGTCGTGCGCCTGTCGTCCAGCGCAAGACCACCAGCGCACAGAGCAAATTCTGGTGTGTTTTTCAAAACGACCACACTTCACTTATGGCCCCTATATATATGCCACTTTGACTTTAGGTCAGATAAGAGAGTTCATATTCATATTCTATACTTAGGATATTTTTCAAGAGAAGAAAAATACACAAAGAACTCATTTTTAATTACTCAAACACTTTTTCATGATCATCAATCATCATCTAGCATCATCTTTGATCATCTAGATGTCATCTTGCATGGATTCTTCATCATACTTTGCTTGGTAAGCTTTTCACTAATATCTTACATATTTTGTGTTTATCTTAACTAGCAATCTCAATTAATTACTTGTATGTTATTTTATATACTTTGAATACAAGTTTGAGATTAGTATGATGTATGTTTGAGAAGTTGTATTGTGATAGCTAATTAGGTTTTGTGCTTAATCTTGATTAGCTAAGCTATTTGACATGTCATTTAGCAATTGATATCTAGGGTTGATTAAATTGATTATATCATCATCATAAATAAGTATCTAAGGTTACCTAGCCTTGTTTGTTATTTGAATATTCATACATATTCACATAGGTTGCATAATCTCTTCTTAGAGAATTAAGTCTTGAGGCTAAGGTTGCTTAGGCCTCAAGCAATTGGACTAGAGCCACTTTTAAAGGCCCGAGTGGTAGAAGTGAGGGGTTATTGACCGGAGTGTTAGACGAGGTCTACATAGGTTGTAAACTCCATTTCGATTAGTGGATTTCGAGGTCCGAGTGTGGCGCACTAAACAGCCCCTGGTTTTTCCCAGTGGTTGGGTTTCCACGTATACATCAAGTGTTATTTAAATTCCGCACTATATTACACTTGCTTGTATTTTTGACTAGTAGGGGCATTTTCGTAAAATTGACTTGCTTGCGAAAATTGGGTAATATTTGATAAAATCTATTCACCCCCCCCCCCCCCCCCCCCCCCCCCCCCCACTCTAGCTTTATATAGAACACGCCTCTAATTTGTTTCAATAGCGCCACTCTGTTTTCCCGTGAGAACAGAGTAGGGGCGCTGTACAAGCGCTATACAAGAGGCGCTCTATGTACAGCGCCCAAGGCAAATATGAGGCCAACTTATCAAAACGACCACACCTTGTTTTGGCCCCCTATATATATGCCACTTTGACTTTAGGTCAATTAGAAGAGTTCATATTCAGATTCTATACTTAAGATATTTTTCAAAGAGAAGAAAAATTCCAAAGAACTCATTTTTAGTTTACTCAAATACTTTTTCATGATCATCAATCATCATCTAGCATCATCCTTGATCATCTAGATGACATCTTGCATGCATTCTTCATCACACTTTGCTTGGTAAGCTTTTCACTAATATCTTACATATTTTGTGTTTTTCTTAACAAGCAATCTCAATTTATTACTTGTATGATTTTCATATATCTTTTGATACAAGATTGAGATTAGTGTGATGTATGTTTGAGAAGTTGTATTGTGATAGCTAATTAGGTTTTGTGCTTAATCTTGATTAGCTAAACTATTTGATTGAACATGTCATTTAGTTGTTAATATCTAGGATTGTTCTCATTGCATATTAATCATCTTAGATAAGCATATAGGGTTTCCCTTGCTCTATGTTGCATTTGGATATTCATATATTCACTTAGGGTTGTATTCTCTTCATAGAGAAAGTAAGTCTTGTGTGTAGCATCCGGGATTAGGTTGCTTAGATCGCAAGCAAATTGGACTAGGTTCACTCATACCGGGATTAGGTAGGTGTGTGATTACTTCCGGGATTAGGTTGTAATCGTTTTACACATTTAGTGGATTCGAGGTTCGAGTGTGGCTTACTTACTAGCCCGTGGTTTTTCCCGTGAGGGTTTCCACGTAAAAATCAAGTGTTATTTAATTTCCGCATTTTATACTTGATTTATTGCTTTATCTATTTAGGGGTAAATTCGTATTTTGACTAACACGAAAAATTGGGTAAAAAGCTTAAAATCTATTCACCCCCCCTCTAGATAGTTTTATACACACCGTGTTATAATTTGTTTCAATTGGTATCAGAGCGGGTTCCTAGACATACATAGGTGATCCTTGCTTATTTTGGTGTGTTTTGCATTTTGTGTGATATTTGATCATTCATACATTTGCATTCATTTCATTCATTCATAAACACTATGAGTGGAAACGGTGGAAATGGTGGTGGCAACGAAGGTGCTTCTAGCACAAGGCCTCCACTTCTTACCGGATTGAACTATTCCCAATGGAAAGGGAAGATGGAATCCTACATATGCCAAATTCATGACCGTGCATGGATGGCGGTGGAAGACGGATATAATCTACCCAAGATGACTCCCGATGGTGGAGGAGAAGAAGTATTGAAGCCTAAGGCGCAATGGAACGTGCAAGAGTTTGAGGCTTCAAAGTGGAATAGGAAGGCGATGCATGCCATCTTGTGTGCTATGGATGAAAATCAATATAAATTGATTCAAAATACTAGGATAGCTAAGGAGGCTTGGGACATCCTAGAGATTACACATGAGGGAACCGAAGTGGTGAAGGACTCTAAGCTTCAAGTCCTCCAAACTCAATTCGAGATGCTTAAGATGGAGGAGAATAAGTGCTTCAATGACTTCGAGATCAAGTTGATGGATATAGTCAACCAAAGCCATCAACTTGGTGATCCATATTCGGATGGGAGAATCAAGCAAAAGATTATGAGATCTCTACCCGATAGGTTTGAATAGAAGGTGACGGCTTTAAAAGAAAATAGTGGATATAAGGATATGAAGCCGAGTGAGGTGATTGGGAGACTTCTAGCTTATGAGTCTAGGAAAGGGCCTATCTCCACACCTACTAAAAAGCAAAAAGGAATTGCTTTAAAAACCTCCAAGGATGAAAAGGAGGCAAAGAAGGTTGACTCGGATGAAGAACTTGCCTTGTTTGTAAAAAGGTTCAACAAGGTTATGAAGTTTAGAAGAAAGGGCTTTGGATCAAAAGGTCAAGATGTGAAGAAAAATGGCTCTTTCAAAAAGTTTGAACCTAGGCAAGAAAGGACCGAAAGGAAAGTGATCCGATGTTTCGAGTGTGGTGGCATAGGTCACTTTGCCCCCGAATGTGCAAATCACAATGAGAGGAAAAAGGGAAAAGTGATGGCCGCCACTTGGAGTGGAAGTAGTGATGACTCCTATGAGGGAGATGAGTCTTCAAATGATGAAGAGCTCATGGCTAATCTCTTAGCTTTTGTCTCCTCCCATAAAAGCAAAAGTGCTAGTGAGAGAGAGGAAATGAGTCAAGAGGAAAATGACTTAAGTGAAGAAGAAAGTGATTCCTCTTCTAACTCCATAAATGGATTTGTGGAGAAAAAGTTGCTTGCTAAATATCATGCCGAGTTTAATGAGTTAGCAATCAAGAGCACAAGAAAGATCAAGATGTTGAGAGAAGAAAATCTTGATCTTGCATCTCATAATGACCACTAAGGTGAACAAGTGGAAAAATTCAAGAAGATGGAAGATAAGCTAAGAGAGGAGTTAGTCTTATCTAGGAGGAATGAAGAAAGTCTAAAGAGGGAGCTTGAAGAAGTTAGAGATTCTATGACTAGGATGGATTCTAGCACCAAGAAGCTTGACCATATGCTTGGTGTTGGAAAGAGTCCATGTGACAAAAGGGGTCTTGGGTATGAAGATGACAAGAAGATCTCAACCTCTAACAAGATCGTGTTTGTCAAGGGTTTGAAGAACGAAGAAACTTTATATGTGCAAATTCCTATGAAGAAGTTAGAAGTAGGACAATGTTCAAATGCACAAGTGAAGATGGGGCCAAGAAGGCAAACTCAAGCTCAACCCCCTAGGGTCCCTCAAGCCAACATTCCTCCACAATTGGCTCACAAAGGAAAGAGACCTATCATGCAACCTCAAGCTAGGAAGCAATCTAGACCGGTTCAACAACGAAGACAGATTGAACCCTTTCATCCACAAAGACAAGGACAAGGTATGATTCCTTATTTTACTCCTATATGTCACTTTTGTAGATTTGATGGTCATATTAGACCACATTGCTTTCGATATATAAAAATGTGCAAAACTATAAGCATGATAAAGAAGAAAAAGAAAAGAGCCATGATGCATGTTCCTAGGAATGATAAAATTGTTATGCATGATCCTAGGACATCTAGAGCCCGATTACCAAAGATCACTAAGAAAGCAAATATTGTTTCTAGGTGGATTAGAAAGAATGAAAATGTTTGCCATGTTGCTCAAATTGCCTTGAAGGCAAATTCTTCTAATTTTTGGTATTTAGATAGTGGGTGCTCTAGGCACATGACGGGAAACAAGAGTTTCTTCGAGACTCTTGTCATGGAGGAAGGAGGATATGTCACTTTTGGTGATGGATCCAAAAAGAAAGTTGTACCATTTCCGTTCCCGGATTACCCTCCTTATCCGATGCTTTATTTGTTGATGGCTTGAAAGCCAATTTAATAAGCATTTCATATCTAAGTGATGAAGGATATTCCGTCTTGTTTTGTAAAGATGATTGCTCGATCCTAAAGCCCGATGGACAAACCTTATTGAAAGGTATGAGATCTAGCGACAATTGCTATTGTCTTGAAGCTAGAATAGTCTCAAACAATGTGTCCATGGATGAGCAAATAGAGTTGTGGCATGAAAGACTTGGCCACATGAACTTTAGGGATTTAAGAACCCTTGGAAAGTTCGAGTGTGTGCGTGGCCTCCCTAAGCTTGGGACGAAAGCCAATGGTATTTGTGGACCTTGCCAACAAGGAAAACAAACTAAAAGCATGCACAAAAAGGGCAAGTATCTCTCCACCAAGGAGCCCCTAGAGCTTCTCCACATGGATCTCATGGGTCCTATGCAAACCGAGAGTTTAGGTGGAAAGAGATACATTTTTGTTTGTGTTGATGATTTCTCTAGATTTACATGGACATATTTTCTTAGAGAAAAATCCGAAACTTTTGATAAGTTTAAAATGCTTTGTACTAAAATACAAAATGAAATGAATTCTAACATTAAAAAACGGATTAGAAGTGACCATGGGAGGGAATTTGAGAATGCCTCATTTGAAAGCTATTGCAATAGCTTAGGCATCTCCCATGAGTTCTCGGCTCCTAGGACACCTCAACAAAATGGAGTTGTTGAGAGGAAGAATAGGGTCCTTCAAGAGATGGCCCGTGTGATGTTGCTTAGCAACAATGTCCCTAGGAACCTATGGGCCGAAGCCGTCAATACGGCTTGCTATATAGGGAATCGTGTTTTCCTAAGGCCCGGTACTAGAAACACCTCCTATGAGTTATGGAAAGGCAAGAGGCCAAATGTTAGCTACTTCCACACTTTTGGAAGTAAGTGCTACATTTTAAATGACCGTGATCAACTTGGCAAGTTTGATGCTAAGAGTGATGAGGGTATCTTTATTGGCTATGCCTTGAATAGTAGAGCCTATAGAGTTTTCAACTTGAAGACTCGAACCATCATGGAATCATCGAATGTTGTTATTGATGATACAAGGCTCAAGTCTCATGACCATGAGGAGGAGGAAGTTGTAGAGGATGACTCTCCTTTGGAGAAGGTTGTGGTGACTCCCAATGTTGGGACGTCCAATGACATTAATGAAGTCACACAACCTATTACTAGAGTCCCTCTCTTGGACTCTAATGAACCCGCTCCATGGGTTAGAAGGCTCCATAACAAAGAGGATGTTATTGGAGATGTGAATGAGGGTGTTAGAACTAGGGGTCAAATAGCTAATCTTATTAGCTACACATGCTACACCTCTCAAATTGAACCCAAAAAGGTTGAAGAAGCCTTAAATGATGAATTTTGGGTTCTTGCCATGCAAGAAGAGCTAAACCAATTCGAAAGGAATGAGGTTTGGACTCTAGTTCCTAGGCCTAAGACCACTAATGTCATAGGCACTAAATGGATATTTAGGAACAAATCCGATGAGGATGGCAACATAGTGCGGAACAAGGCTAGACTTGTAGCACAAGGGTATTCTCAAATTGAGGGTATCGACTTTGAGGAGACATTTGCTCCCGTTGCCCGTTTAGAATCTATTAGGCTTCTCTTGTCCATTTCTTGTGTGCACAAGTTCAAATTGCACCAAATGGATGTCAAGAGTGCCTTCCTCAATGGCTTCTTGCAAGATGAAGTGTTTGTTGAACAACCCAAGGGGTTTGTGGATGCTCACCACCCCAACCATGTCTATCGCCTCAAGAAGGCTCTATATGGGTTGAAACAAGCACCGAGGGCTTGGTATGAGCGCCTCACTCAATTTCTTGTTGACAATGACTACACACGTGGTAGTGTTGACAAGACATTATTCATCAAAAGAAACAATGATAAGCTTTTCATAGCTCAAATATATGTTGATGATATAGTGTTTGGCTCCACCAACAACACCAAGGTCCAACAATTTGTTGATGATATGTCTCATGAATTTGAGATGAGTCTTGTTGGTGAGCTGAGTTACTTCCTAGGTTTGCAAATTAGGCAACTAGATGATGGGATTTTCATAACCCAAGCCAAATATGCCAAAAACCTAGTGAAGAAGTTTGGTCTTGAAAAAGCCAAACATTGTGATACACCCATGAGTACCACTTTGAAGCTAAGCAAGGATGCTAGTGGTAAAAGTGTGGAACAAACGTTATATCGTGGCATGATAGGTAGCTTCCTTTATTTGACCGCAAGTAGGCCCGATATCTCCTTTAGTGTGGGTGTGTGTGCTAGGTACCAAGCGGAGCCTAAGGAGTCCCATCTCTCTTCCGTAAAGAGAATCATTCGCTATGTGAATGGGACATCCAACTATGGGATTTGGTACTCTTTTGACACTAATGCTAGTCTTGTAGGCTTTAGTGATGCGGATTGGGCAGGAAATTGCGATGATAGGAAGAGTACATCGGGCGGTTGCTTCTTTCTAGGCAACAACTTGGTGTCTTGGTTTTGCAAGAAGCAAAACTCGATTTCCTTGTCCACGGCGAAGGCCGAGTACATAGCCGCGGGGAGTGGATGCACACAACTCCTATGGATGAAGCAAATGCTAGTAGATTACGGATTCAACCAAGGTACTCTCACTCTCTTTTGTGATAACATGAGTGCTATTAATATTTCCAAGAATCCGGTACAACATTCTAGAACTAAGCATATTGACATCCGCCATCACTTCATTAGAGAGCTTGTTGAAAATAAATGCATAGTACTTGAACATGTAGGTACTAATGATCAACTTGCGGACTTATTTACTAAACCCTTAGATGCTACTCGATTAAAAACTCTTAGTAAATCTATTGGGATATGTCTTGTGGAGTGATGTTCTATGATTGACCCCATATGGGGAACTCAAGCAAAGAGAGCTATTTTGCATTATTGTCACTTGCAAAAAATTTGAAATATCTTATGCATCTTCTTTTAATTGTTTGAGTAAGCTTGGTTGCACATATGTATATTTGTTTTCAATTCAATAAGTGTGAACCTTGCTTGTTTACAATCCATGTCATATTTATGTTCAAACATGCATTTTTGGATTAGGAGATGTATGTAGGAAGTATGATTTGAATGACCTATGATTATCTTCATGACATGATGATTCTTAAATAACATGCTAATGTCAAATGAAAAAGCATGAAATACATATAACATGCTCACAAGAAAATCATGAATTGATGATTGCATATTCTTAAAATGCAAAACTTGTGTGAAAGCTTATGAGACTCAAAATGAAAAGGATCTTGTATTCATTCAAAGGAATTTATATTCCAAATGTCTCTCTTTCTTTATTCGTTAACCATGGCTACTATCATATGGATATCTTATCCGGAAAAATCAAAAAGGGTGCAAAGTCGCTCATGCCATGTTTCACTTATAAAGTTGGATATAGTTTCTCTTAAATTGAAATCAATATATTCTATATCCTTGCTTTACTCATGACTTTGGTGAAATTGGTTTGAATTCCTATTAGAAACCTTTGTCATTTGCTTTGCCAAATACCATTGTATTTTGGACTTGAATGCTACATGTCTTGTATGCAAAGCATGTTTGATTCACACATTTTCTCATCAAATAAATCTCCGTGTTTCTCTTCAATTAATTGAGGTGTATAAAGTGACTTATATTAATTATGCAAATCTTGCATGCTACTATCTCTCGTTGCTATGAGTGACCCGATTGGGGACTACTCCTTTGCCTATATCATGACAAAAAGGGGGAGTAGTATATGGTAAGGGGAGTTGCAAATATAGAAGCAATTGTGCATATTGGGGAGAACATTAATTGAAGGGGAGTGATCGGACTTTTGCAAGTACCAAAATTCCACACTCGGGATACACAAATCGAATGAGATGTATAATGGCAAGTGAGATCGTTCCTCAGGGAAAGGGAGGATATTTGGCTATAACTAATTTATGTACACTAATCTAAACTACGTGCGGAAAAGTAAAATTCATTTTGGTTTTGGAATTTGTCTTAACAATTAAACTAAATGAAATTAATTTATCTTAAAACAAGTAATGTAAAGGAAAGTGTGATATATGATGATGGATATTGGGGAATTGAGTTGACAACTAAAAGATTTCCTAATGTAATGAACTAGTCCAATTAAGCACTTTAATCCGACTCAAGGTTTGTTCTTAAATTGATTTAACTCAATACTATGCAAATTCACACCTTGACTCAAGTAAGCCCTACTATGAGTCTTGGTGGAAATAGATTCAAGCTCTTACCCAAGTGAACCCCACTATGAGTAATTGCCCAAATAATATTCTTAAGAACAAATTAAAGGTCTTGTACCAAATAACACATACATGCATCAATTTTCAATTTCATATATGCTAAAGATTGGAGAATGAGTTGAAAGCCATTCAAACCCTAAACCACAACCTTCATATGTGAACCATTTTTACCACAAGCTAAATTGAACCCCAATATTAACTTAGTAAAGTAAAAATGGCAACTTCAAAGCAATGACATGAAAATATCCCAAGAGAGGATTTTATAAATACATGACTAATTCAAATACATAGGATCGTCACATAAGTTGTTTCATCAATTCCCCAATATAAGAGTTTAGTTACACATAGTGGAAATATAAATAAAGAGAGCAAAGTTGTAGAGAAAACCCATGATGGCCCTCACAAGTCTTCTTGTTCCTTGATGTGCTTGAGATTCCCTTGACCTTGGTGAATCTCCTCTTCTCTCTTCAATAAATTTCCAAGATGAGATGGAAGAATGGTGGAGGATGAATTAATGGTGAGATGTTGGGTAATGGAAGGTTAGAGAGAGGTTAGAGAGGTTAGGGTTTCATGAAAGTGGTGGAGGTTCGTGTGAGAAGGAGAAAAGGGGATATTTATATGTGGCCTCATGAGTTAGTGGTGAAATCCCGGTGCTGCTGACGTGGCGCGTGATCGGCGGCCAGGCCGCCGAATTGAAAATGGACCTACTGGAATTGATCGGCGGTTGGACTGTGGCCGCCGAATGCACCTGACACTTCTGGAATGAAACGGCGGTTTCAAACGGCGGCCAGACCGCCGAATTGAACCGCCGAATTGAACCGCTGATTTCCTCTTTTCTTGCCAAATGACCGTTTTGCCCTCAAATGCTCTCCTTTCGCCGCTTTTAGCCCAAAATCACCGGATTTCTTCGTTCTTCAGCCCAGAATGCAAAAAGTACCTGTACAATCAACATCGAGCCATAAATTTCATGAATTTACACGAAAGTCAATCAAAAGTATCGGAAATAGGGGGGAATTTCTATATATGTAATGGCTCGATCAAATACCCCCAAACCTAGCTTTTGCTCGTCCCCGAGCAAATTCAAAAACAAAACTAGGGAAATCCGATAACCCAAAATAACCTAACTAAGAACTAGTACTAAGGCTGCCGATATACACAATCATGAAAACAATCAAAAAGAGTGCGAATGCCAAATATGATGAGATACCATGAGAAATGTGCTAAAGTTGAAAGAACACAAAATCAATCCAATAAGTGCAATGCTAGTCATGAATCCCACATTGAATTGTCTTTGCTTTGGCGACCACCCGCACAAGCGTTTTGGCCATATTTCGCCTCGACTCTAGGTCCTTACAAGATTCACTCTTATTTTTCCTCTCAGAACCTAGGTTTACACTCATACAAGCGTATGCGAATGAGTTTATGTAATGGGAACAAATTAAGACGCATACATGTATTTCAAAAATTGAACGCTCTTTTAAGTGAATAAGTCTCATGAAAGGAACCAAAAACCATGAACGCGGTAGAGCATGACAAAAGTTTGCATTCTCGAATGGAAAACCTACAAGATCAAATTGACTTTTCCTATAAATTGATGAGGCCGAGGGTGTTGTATGGTGAATGGTGGATACGGGAAGTGTGGGGAATTTCCGATCAAGCTTACAACTCTAGAGCAATGAGCTAAGTTTGAGCTCGAAAAACTACAAAAATTCCAACTAAGCTCATTTTGAGCAACTTGTAACAACATTCGCTACTCAATGAGAGCAACACCAATTTGGACTCATACAAGGCTCAATTTATTTTTGTTTATTTCTTTATTCTTTTTTTTTTCTTTTTTCTTTTTTTTAGAATAGAACACACACATTACTATTTTTTTACATTACTAAAGCTTGAGTACGCAAGATCGGAAAGTTCAGGTATGGCTTGTGTTTGGGTTCAATGGTGTTTGGGAAAATGTTTGGCTTGGTGCTCGGCCACCATTATTAGACCTTTGAGCACAATTGGGTAGGAATTGAGTGAAAGTGTTTTGGTGTTTCCTATAAAAGTCATATCATCCTTTCAAGTAGGCAAACCATAAGAAATTGCAAGCTAATGACATGATAACCACAATTGATGAATGTTCTATGGCTAGTGGTGCAAATGATGTGATGAGACTTCAATGATGCACAACAAAATGTGAAATGTGTTTAGGAATACAAAAAGAGAAACATAACCCTCATAGATTAGCTTTTAAGGCACGTGAACTTAGGGTAGTCTCCACTAATAGACCTACACACTCACACAAATGGCCACCTCTACTCAAATCAAGAAAGTATGGGACTAACTCATGACGTGCATGCGATCATAGATTGTCAATGAGCACATGACAAAGGTATCAAACCAAGCAAAATATGCTCATTCATGGCCTATATCGCACAAGCTTGGCAAAAATTTTGTTCCAAAAAATTTTATTTTTACAAAAGAAATAAAGTCAAGTAAAGTAAAGTTAAGTCATTCACATCCACACCCCCAAACCTAAATCCAACATTGTCCCCAATGTTGACAATGAGGACCCGGCAAGGAAGGTGCCCAAAAAATTCTATGAACAAAAAGTCATGTATAAAATCATGTGCAAAATATCCAATGAAGCACAATAAAATTCCCAAGAGTAGATAAGAAACATGCATAAGCAACTAAAACTAAGTCAGAAAAGTTAAACTAAAATCCGACTAAACATAATGTAAAGTGCCAAAATGCCCAAAAGTAAGTGCGAAACTAAAACTGAAAGTGAACTAAAACAGATGACAAATCTCAATGTGCATCTTCGTCGTGCTCTGCATGTGCCTGCTCATCCTCCTGCTGGTGCTGCTCCTAGGGCTCTGAGCTGGGGCCTGCTCCACCACTACGCTCTGAAGCTGTGACTGTGCTCTCCCTCAGGACCTTGATCAGCTCATCTATCTGTTTCTGCTGCTGAATTATGGTTGAAGCCCATGAGGGCGTCTGCTGTGAATACTCTGTCGCCCATGCCTCAAACCATGCCGGTCTCTGCTCTGAAGGTGCATCTGTGGCAGCTGGAACTGCTCCAGGATCCTCCTCATCATTGCTGCCCTCATCTCCTCCTTGCTGCTGCAGCAACCTCTGTCTCTTCCTCGATCCCAAGGGTAGGAGGCGCTCCACATCCTGAGGCTCTGTCAAGTCGTGAAAGGTTCTGGAGTTATAAGGATCCCCCATAGTGAGCAAGTCATCTCCACGTTGCTCTGGAACACTTGCGTCCCTGCATAAATCAGCAATCAAGCATGGAAAAGGGATGACCGACTTTTTCGTCTTTCCAGCTCTGCATATGGCCATGCGAATCAGCCGCCCCACGTCTATCTGCAACTGGTTCTTGATGCAATACAAAATCTGAACGATATCCAGAACAATTTTCGTCCTCTGCTGTGTCGGCTTCAGAGAGTGGGACATAAAAACAGACCAAAAGGCTATGTCTCTCTGTAGTTCGGACTGACGAAGATGATGGTCTGCATCCCACAAACCACTGTCATTCATTTCTCTCCTGAGAGACGCAGCAAGTGTGGAATCATATAACCGGAAAGTGCCTTCCCTCGGGAGCCCATTCGGAAGGTCATCATGCGAAGTGGTCCCATAATAGTCATTTATGTCCTCGGGGCGAATGAACACATCTACATCTCGAACCCTCACAGACTTCCCTTCCAGGAATTCATCAGGGATCATTGAGGCATAAAACTCCCGAACAATGCTCACATTGGCCCTGTTGCGGGCTTTAGTGACAAATTGGCGCCACCCCATTCTTTCCACTTGACGCACGATATCGGTTCCGCCTACGTCATCCAAATCTATGGACATGTCATGGTGTACAGTTCTGGTGAAAATGTTGCTGAGGCGACCCGCATACAATGCATTGCGAAGGCTATGCTCGTCAATCCTTCGGGTACGGGAGCCAGAAGCCTTGCCCTTTCCCTTGCTCTTTTTCGGTGCCATTCTGCACATCACGAACAAAAAAACAAGGCACATAGTATCCAGCCACAACATGCTACATTTTTTATGAGAACATCAACATAGGCACAATACAATATCAACATGACAACTAATCAATCATTTGTCATCAAAAATCAAATTTATGCCCACATTTAGTTACAACAATAATCTTTAACAAAGCAAGCATGTTAAACCCACAAGAATATGGCAATATAAAGTATTTCCCACACACAAAGCCACAATGTCATCTCTATCGATTGATTTACATTCACAAAATAGAGCATATCCATCCACATTCGCACTACAACAAAAATTGACAATTTAGGGCACATGCAAACATCAATCAACATCCTAGGAGCATTTTATTTCTACCACAAACAAAACCCAAGCATGCATTATCATCAATTTGGCCTTTAATCACAAAACCCCCAAATTTTCGGACTAAACCCTAACCCTAACACATTCATGCGAGTTGTCATTGAATTTGAGAGGAGGGAGAGAGTTAATCTTGTAAAGATAAGTTCAGAGGGGAGGATACATACCTTGAAGCCTTGAAATCGGAAGAGAAGGGAATAGAATGCACCTTGGGAGGATTTTGGAGTGTTTTGAGTGAGAAATTGTGAGTGTGGCTCGTGAAAGAGACAGCCCTCTTATGACCTGATTTCACGAATTCGGCGGTTTTAATCGGCGGCCAGGCCGCCGATTTTTGACCACATAATTCGACTTTTTGGGCAAAACGCAGTCGTTTCATTAATTCGGCGGTTTCATGTTATGCGGCCTGACCGCCGAATATCCCGCCGTTTCTTGAATGACATTCTGGACCTGGTTCGGCGGTTTCATTTCAACCGCCGTTTTGACCGCCGTTTCATGTTTTGGAGACCTGATTCAATCGGCTGCCTATTTATTCCCGCCGTTCCAACCGCCGTTCTTTGGCAGAACTTCTGTTTTTGATCGGCGGCCTAATTCGGTGGCCTGGACGCCGAATTTGACCGCCGATTTCTGAAAATTTGGCAATCTCATTCTGCATCCTTGCATATCAACTGCACACTTACACAAAACTCATCAAACCAAAAGAAACCCCCAAACCTGTCTTGGAAAAGGTTTCCAACCCATTGGTTCAATAAGTTTTCATGAACCAATATCCAATACAAATTAGGGGATAATTTCACAAAATCCTTAAACTTAACAATTAACAAAACAAAATGTACAAAATGAAATCTATCTAAGTGGGATTCTTTTTTTTTTTTGCTAAACTCATCTAAAGGTTTTGTTCAATGGATCACCCTCATCTTTTCGAACCCAAATTTGCTTAACTACCCTCACCTTCCTCCAAGTCAAGTTATTATTCCTTGTGTAACTCTTGAAGTATTCATCACATTGGGACCTTTTGTGTCCACTTCTAGAGCAAAAATAGCAAGTTGGTGAAGGGATAGAAAATTTACCTCTAAGGTGAGTGTTTCTTGATACAAGGGATTGCCTATTGCTTCCTTCCCGGCTCTCCCTCTTCCTTGTTGGCACATACCTTGAAGGCATTTTCAATTGTGATTGATGCTTCCCTTTGGGTACATTTTTCTTTGTTGATGTTGCAAGAGGGTTCCCACACCCATGGGTGTTGTTGAGCAAGGTTGGTTTGTTGGTTAAGGCTTTGATTGCTTGTTCGGATTTGTCAAGCTTCACAAGATAATCACATTCTTTTACCCTCATAATTTTCAGAGCATTGTCTTTGCCTTCCAACTCATTCTTCATGACCCGCATTTTCCTCTCAAAATCTTCCCTCATTGCTTCCTTTTCTTGCACAGTTTCAATCACCTTTTTCTGAAGCAAAATCTTCTCTTCTTTAAGCAAATCTCTTTCTAACATCAACTCCATCTTTTGATTCCTCAATTCATCAACTTCCTTGGAGGCTTCTTTAACATGGACCTCCTCTTCTTCATCCAAGATTGCAAGGAGCTCGTCCAAATAATCGTTTGGGGAATTCGGAAGCTTCCCCGATTCAATTACATCTACAGTAAAACAATCAACCGCACCAAGAAGTTCTGAAGAGTTGAAAATGTTGATGTTAATGACTTCCCCAAGCACCTTCATGGACAACCTTCCATTTTTCACATCGATGACCGCTTCGGTAGTAGCCATAAAAGGTCTCCCAAGCAAGATTGGCAGCTCATTGTCTCTCTTATTCTCACCATCCATTTCTAACACAACAAAATCTGCTGAGACACTCAATTTACCAACCTTAATTAGCACATCTTCCACAATTCCCTTTGGATGCCTAACCGATTGGTCCGCCAAGACTAATGACACTGAACTTGGTTTGAGGTTTTGGAGCTCAAGGTGTTTATACACTGCATAAGGCATAACATTAATACCGGCTCCAAGATCAAACATTGCCTTTTGGTCATCCCTTCCACCTAATGACACATTGATAACAAAGTTTCCAGGGTCTTTGAGTTTAGGAGGTAGGGTCATGTGAGAGGTATTTGGAGTGGAAAGTATAGAGATGGACTTAGCTTGTTCGGGTTGGCTAGGGAATTTCCCCGTTTCTTGTTTATTCAAAGCCTCGGCAATTTGACCAAGTTGGGTTTCCAAGTTCTTCATTGATGCGCCCATATTGGTAACTACCGCTTCGAGAGAACTCAACCGTTGCCCATCTGGTAGAATGGGCTCTACTTGTTGTTGCCTTGCTTGGTTGTTGTAGAAATTTCCCATTTGATTCCATTGATTGGCTTGGCCACTCCCCGATCCTTGACCTTGGTATAACCCTCGGTTGTTGTACCCTTGATTTACCTCTTGGCTAAGCAAATCCGAGTTCAATGCATTGTTGTTTGAATAAGAAAGGTTCGGATGGCGCCATTTTGGATTGTAGGTTTGAGAGAATACACCACCTCTATCTCTTTGTTGATATCCCATTGCTTGGACTTCCTCTTGGAATCCATCACAACCTTCTCCATCTCTTCCTTGAATATGGCTTGCACTCCCTTGATTGGTCATGAATGATTGCATAGACAACATCGTGGCTTGCATAGATTGCATTTGCTTGGCCAACTTCGCAACTTCAATTGCCGTCTCGGTCCCTCCTCCTATATCATGCCTACCATTTGCTCTTGTGCTAAAATTACATTGTTGGGACATAAGAGCAAGCCTCTCACACACATCCATCACAAAAGCCGCCGTCTTGTCCGCGGTTGAGCCTCCACAAGCATTAGTAATCAAAAGTTGTGTATGAGGAGAGAGTCCTTCTTGGAATGAGGATACCTTGTATTCATCGGGGAGCATGTGGGGAGGAAGTTGTGCCATAAGGATTGGAACCTCTCCCATGTCTTATGAAATGAATCACCAATCTCTTCTTGAAACCCCGTAATTCGCATCCGCAAATCCCTTTTCTTGTTTGATGGAAAGAATCGGTTGAAGAATGCTTCACACACCGCCTCCCATGATACAAAAGATCCAGGCTTTTGGGTATTGAGCCATTTTTTTTGCATTGTCCTTCAAACAAGTTGAGAAGCACCTCATTAGTAGTTGTTCCTTTGAGAGTGTACCCATCCTTGATGTAAAGGGGAAGGTCTCCACTACCCCACTAAGATCCTTCATGAATTGTAAGCAGTCTTCATTTGGTTTGCCAAGGAAGGATGGTAATTGGCTAATGTGCATGGTCTTGAGCTCATATGACTTCGTGAGCTCATCAAGAACAATGGCCGGTGGTTCATTTCCGATGATAGGTCTTGAATATTGTCCCATGGTGAGTTGTCTTGGAGGGTTTTCCATTTGTGGGTATTGTACATTTTGTGGGATATTCATTGGTGGGGGTGGATCATTGGGTTGGTTTTGGTTTTCTCTCCCGTCTTCCATATTCACCCGTGCCCTTTCAGCGGCTCTTGCTAGTCTTCCAACTTGATTAATACGATCGTTGAAGGGAAACAGAATACCTCCCCTAGAACGACGTCCGTGCATACACTAGCAAACCTGAAACACCAAAAACAAAAAATACCAAGAAGTAAAAAAAATAAAAATAACACAATTAAACTACTAAACTATGTCCTAAACTAGAATAGCCAAATATAACGCTGCCGATCCCCGGCAGCGGCGCCAAATTTTGATCGGACTTTTGCAAGTACCAAAATTCCACACTCGGGATACACAAATCGAATGAGATGTATAATGGCAAGTGGGATCGTTCCTCAGGGAAAGGGAGGATATTTGGCTATAACTAATTTATGTACACTAATCTAAACTACGTGCGGAAAAGTAAAATTCATTTTGGTTTTGGAATTTGTCTTAACAATTAAACTAAATGAAATTAATTTATCTAAAAACAAGTAATGTAAAGGAAAGTGTGATATATGATGATGGATATTGGGGAATTGAGTTGACAACTAAAAGATTTCCTAATGTAATGAACTAGTCCAATTAAGCACTTTAATCCGACTCAAGGTTTGTTCTTAAATTGATTTAACTCAATACTATGCAAATTCACACCTTGACTCAAGTAAGCCCTACTATGAGTCTTTGTGGAAATAGATTCAAGCTCTTACCCAAGTGAACCCCACTATGAGTAATTGCCCAAATAATATTCTTAAGAACAAATTAAAGGTCTTGTACCAAATAACACATACATGCATCAATTTTCAATTTCATATATGCTAAAGATTGGAGAATGAGTTGAAAGCCATTCAAACCCTAAACCACAACCTTCATATGTGAACCATTTTTACCACAAGCTAAATTGAACCCCAATATTAACTTAGTAAAGTAAAAATGGCAACTTCAAAGCAATGACATGAAAATATCCCAAGAGAGGATTTTATAAATACATGACTAATTCAAATACATAGGATCATCACATAAGTTGTTTCATCAATTCCCCAATATAAGAGTTTAGTTACACATAGTGGAAATATAAATAAAGAGAGCAAAGTTGTAGAGAAAACCCATGATGGCCCTCACAAGTCTTCTTGTTCCTTGATGTGCTTGAGATTCCCTTGACCTTGGTGAATCTCCTCTTCTCTCTTCAATAAATTTCCAAGATGAGATGGAAGAATGGTGGAGGATGAATTAATGGTGAGATGTTGGGTAATGGAAGGTTAGAGAGAGGTTAGAGAGGTTAGGGTTTCATGAAAGTGGTAGAGGTTCGTGTGAGAAGGAGAAAAGGGGATATTTATATGTGGCCTCATGAGTTAGTGGTGAAATCCCGGTGCTGCTGACGTGGCGCGTGATCGGCGGCCAGGCCGCCGAATTGAAAATGGACCTACTGGAATTGATCGGCGGTTGGACTGTGGCCGCCGAATGCACCTGACACTTCTGGAATGAAACGGCGGTTTCAAACGGCGGCCAGACCGCCGAATTGAACCGCCGATTTCCTCTTTTCTTGCCAAATGACCGTTTTGCCCTCAAATGCTCTCCTTTCGCCGCTTTTAGCCCAAAATCACCGGATTTCTTCGTTCTTCAGCCCAGAATGCAAAAAGTGCCTGTACAATCAACATCGAGCCATAAATTTCATGAATTTACACGAAAGTCAATCAAAAGTATCGGAAATAGGGGGAATTTCTATATATATAATGGCTCGATCAGGGAGTAACCCGTTGAGGGGGAGCATTGCATACACTACATTTTATCATGTTGTGCCTAATTTTTTTTTTAATGCAAATGCTTGTTTTTGTTCTCACTTGATTCATCTCACTTTTTACTTGTATTGGAAATGTTAGAAACTTTCTTTTCAGGGCTTGATTATTCTACACGAGATTGAAGACTTGATGTTTTATTTTCTTATCTCTTTGTACTATAGAATATCATAGTTATCCCGTTGTTTCTATTTTAATGTGAGGAATCAATGTGATGTTAGGATTATGCTCAATAGCAAGAGTGTAGTGTTGTAATTAACAATCTTTTTCATATTAATAAAGTGATTTCTGGTTTAACAAATCGTATAGCATTTATAGTTTAATATTGTAATTGTCAAAGTAAATAATCATAAGGTCTAAAGACTATGAGAAAAGAAGAATTGTTCGTACATCTGGATATGTATGTGGTAGACACAATTCTTTAGTTAGTCTTGAATAATGTTCACAACTTAAGTTAAAGGTTGGGCACCTTTATCTTGTCAAAGTTGTAGAATTATTTTGCTAGCATTTGAGTGGGATCAAATGAGATATGATGAGTCTAAAATCATCGGAGTGTCTTCGAGCAAAAGGATCTAGTGCACTGGGTGCATTGAACTGGATCACAATGAAAATCTTTATCTAGAACCGTCAATAGATAATAGTCTTTTCATTATCAAGACAATTGGAGAGTCTATCTTAATCCTGAGATAAATGATGGACTTATGGTTGCAAGTGATATCATTTGAGTTATCAATGAGTACGATTATATCGCATAGTCTATCCTCGATAGTTTGGTGATATTCATTTGTTAATCGATAGAGGACTTCATTTATAGATATGGACATCGTGGCTCCATTTATTAAATGAAATATCATCATATGGATGTTTTGAGGTAATTGGATATTAAATCTCAACGTTGAGTTTTCGATAGTGTCTATTGAAAACATGGCTTCTGGACAAGTCAAAATATCTAAGTTCAAAACGTGGTCATATGAGTAAATATGGTAACTTGGAGAGTTATAGGTGGTCTATGAACTCTTGGCGATTACTGATATTAATCACGAGGATACACTATCTCCAATATGATTGTCTAGGGTATGAATGAGGAACATCTTCCTTTTCTATCTTTATTTAAGAGTTCAGTTTTAGCTCTTTAGTGGAATGAGTTAAAATTAATGGATCGGACCTAAGTGAATCATTTGTTGATTGTGATTAGATTATGTCTATTGACGCTTAAATTTAGATGGCCTGCCAAGATCCCAATCCACACGGACTTGCATGGATCACTTGATATATTCTACCGGACCAATTTAAGGGTCCATCTAGAATTGCATTTAATATATTAAGAATATAATTTGCACATTATTTAAGTAATGGGCTGCTCAATTATATTTATATATTAATGAATGACATGTGGGCTTGTTTCTTTTAGTAAGAATGGGTCTGGTTCACATGTGGGCTTTTTATTTAAAGTCCAATGGATTAAATGAAATAAGAAAATAATATATAGCCCATTTATTTTAAGTGGGGCGGCAAAGGTGAATAAATTAACCTAATATATTGTTTTGTTTCATTGTTTAATTAAATAAAAATTAATTAATTTATTAATTAATTGTTTAATTAAGAAACAAATCTTTTCTGATTAGGAAATATGATTCCTAGAAATATACTATTGGTAGTAGTATACTAAAATTAAAAGACTTGTTTGATAAGAAAATAAATAATTAATTTTATTTATTTAATCAAATAAGGAAGTCTTTGAGATAGTTACAAATACACTAAAGAGTTGGATTAGGGTTTGGAATTCTAAGGAAATCTACCTAGGGTTAGGATTTAAGTCAAAAGACAAATCCTACATGGTAAATTATTTTGGCCACAATATATAAATATATATTATATATATAAGGCCGAAAATATATATGTATATAATGCATGCAGTATTAGTGCCGCAAGAAATATTATGCTTGCAAAAATATATGTGGGTGCCACAATATATATTTGTGAAGGCGTGCAGCATTAGTAAACTTTAAAGAGGTGTGCAAAATTTATGCACTATATATATTTTAATATATATAGATATTATATATAGGTTGAATTGGGCTAACCCTACTTGCAAGGCTTGAGAGTTTTTCTTTTGCTTAAAAAATAGAATCCAACTCTAGTGATTAGTGTGTGTTGATTTCGACTAAAAACATAAAAGAGTGAATAGATTATTCTTTGATGGTACACTAATTGCTTGTTCATCAATAAGCTTGTGTGTACAACATCGATTTAGGTTCACGCGAGTTTCGATCATTAGATTGAGAACTCAAAAGTGACCAGAATAATCTTAGTCTTCTTTTGATTGTTTTGTGACTAACAAAAGAAAAAAAAAAGTTTGTTTGTCCATTCTCAGGTTTGCAATTCAAAGAAAAGGGAGACCACGCTCCTAGGTGATTCACGTTCGTGCTTGGATTGAAGATCTTACGGATTACCATCAACGTAAGTCAATCGGATCACGCGACAAAAGGTATTCTTCTTTTGTTGATTATATGTATGTTTAATTAATTAAAGGGTTAAGGTTCATAAAAAGGAAAAATTTTAAAACTATACTAAAACTATTTTTAGTCTCGCTTCCGCTGCGTGTACTACGGTATTTTTCCCTACATGTGAGTGGTGGTTTTGTCACGAAATAGCCAAAGGGGGAGATTGGTAGGTTCCCATTTGTTGATTGGCTCATTTCGTGGATAAACCACATGTTGGGGTTCTTTGTAAGGGTAGCCTAGGTATCGGGTTTATTGTTCGAAGCCCTTTGAAGACCTCGTATTGATAAGCACCGAAGGTATATTTCTTTGTGCTTACTTGTCTTGAAGAGATAGTTGCACACATTCACAAATCATGCATAGGTTAATACTTGTATGTTGTGTCTCTTATTTTTGTGCATTAATGTTCATTAACATCTCTTCTTGCATGTTAATTTGATTGCATCTTGCATATCCAATTGCCTTGTCATGCTTAGACTTAGGATTGCATTTTTGCATTGGGCGCTCCCAAAAGCGCTCTACAGAAGTGCTGTACGAACAGCGTCCATTGATCGCTGTTTAGACCTGATCGATTTAATTCGGTCGCTGTTGGGTCGCTGTACAGGCGTTGTACAAAGCGTTGTACAAAGCGCTCTACGTACAGCGCCACTCTGTTTTCCCGTGAGAACAGAGTAGGGGCGCTGTACAAGCGTTGTACAATAGGCGCTCTACGTACAGCGCCTAAGGCAAATATGAGGCCAACTTATCAAAACGACCACACCTTGTTTTGGCCCCCTATATATATGCCACTTTGACTTTAGGTCAATTAGAAGAGTTCATATTCAGATTCTATACTTAGGATATTTTTCAAAGAGAAGACAAAATTCCAAAGAAAAGAAAAATTCCAAAGAACTCATTTTTAGTTTACTCAAACACTTTTTCATGATCATCAATCATCATCTAGCATCATCCTTGATCATCTAGCATCATCCTTGATCATCTAGATGACATCTTGCATGGATTCTTCATCACACTTTGCTTGGTAAGCTTTTCACTAATATCTTACATATTTTGTGTTTTTCTTAACAAGCAATCTCAATTTATTACTTGTATGATTTTCATATATCTTTTGATACAAGATTGAGATTAGTGTGATGTATGTTTGAGAAGTTGTATTGTGATAGCTAATTAGGTTTTGTGCTTAATCTTGATTAGCTAAACTATTTGATTGAACATGTCATTTAGTTTTTAATATCTAGGATTGTTCTAATTGCATATTAATCTTCTTAGATAAGCATATAGGGTTTCCTTTGCTCTATGTTGCATTTGGATATTCATATATTCACTTAGGGTTGTATTCTCTTCATAAAGAAAGTAAGTCTTGTGTGTAGCATCCGGGATTAGGTTGCTTAGATCGCAAGCAAATTGGACTAGGTTCACTCATACCGGGATTAGGTAGGTGTGTGATTACTTCCGGGATTAGGTTGTAATCGTTTTACACATTTAGTGGATTCGAGGTTCGAGTGTGGCTTACTTACTAGCCCGTGGTTTTTCCCGTGAGGGTTTCCACGTAAAAATCAAGTGTTATTTAATTTCCGCATTTTATACTTGATTTATTGTTTTATTGCTTTATCTATTTAGGGGTAAATTCGTATTTTGACTAACACGAAAATTTGGGTAAAAAGCTTAAAATCTATTCACCCCCCCCCCCCCCCTAGATAGTTTTATACACACCGTGTTATAATTTGTTTCAAATTTTTTAGGACACTGGAAGAAAAGGAGAAAAGCCTGAAGGATTCAGAGACTCTAAACAAGGAGGAATTGCTTGCCCACAACAAGAATTTGTTAATAAGAATTGAGCAGCTAGATCAAGAGAAGGAGGAACAGATGGGAGATCTTGCGGAGGTTATGAAACTCATATCTGATTTGAAGGAGGCCTATACGTCCTCTACACAGAAGATGCAAGATAGGATTTTCGATCTAATGAAAGAATTGGAGGTACGGGATATGGTGGACGATTTGAACACAACTTGTCCGGGAAGGAAGTGAGCCAGCCACAACCTCAATACCGCAGAAAGAGTTGACAACCATGGAGGTACTTTCTACTCTCCAACATGTTATTATTGTGGAACTCAAGGGCACAAAAGGCCCAATTGCATGAGATATCACGAGTTCTGTAAAACAAGGAATGTGTCTCCTAGGAGGGTTGTGGGGAGACCAAGGAAAATATGGGTCCGAAAGGACACATACAAGGAATCTTCCCCACCACAAGTGAACTCCACACCAGATTTGAACATGTGGCTCCCTGAGGCACCCATGACCTTTAGCTTGTTACGCCGACCTCCTACGTCTTGTTCTGAGATTGGAAGCACGAGCACGTCTCGTTCGCATTTAAATACGTGAACGATTTAATAAATATTGTGTGTGTGTAGGTTGGTGACCGAAGAACAGGTCGGAAATGCAATGTTTTACTTGTTTTGCTTGTAATTATTAATTAAGGACTAGTAATGAGGTGTGGGATCATTTAACCCACAACCTTGGACTCTAATAAGTAATAATATCTATTATGTGTGTAATTTCCCCAAGCATTGAGCTAGGATTGTATATGTTATGTGTGTGAAGTGAATCGTGCAGGTCAGACGATCAGAAAGTACGAAAAGGGAGACCAGGTTTTAGGGGTGGATTGCGGCGAGCTTAGTCTCAGCGGGACATAAGCCGCCGTCCAGAAGTAACAAACTCGCCAAAGGAAAATGGAGCATCTCGGCGACCTTGGTTCAGGCGGGACATAAGCCGCCGTCCAGATGATACAAGCCCGTTAGGAATTGATGACCTTGTGGCGAGACCATGGTCGGCGGGCTGAAAACCGCCTGGCAGAAGAAGCAAGCTCGCCAGTTATGGAAGGATTGTACCGCGACCTTGTGCGGCGGGACTGAAACAAATTATAGCACGGTGTGTATAAAACTATCTAGAGGGGGGTGAATAGATTTTAAGCTTTTTACCCAATTTTTCGTGTTAGTCAAAATTACGAATTTACCCCTAAATAGATAAAGCAATAAATCAAGTATAAAATGCGGAAATTAAATAAGACTTGATTTTTACGTGGAAACCCTCACGGGAAAAACCACGGGCTAGTAAGTAAGCCACACTCGAACCTCGAATCCACTAAATGTGTAAAACGATTACAACCTAATCCCGGAAGTAATCACACACCTACCTAATCCCGGTATGAGTGAACCTAGTCCAATTTGCTTGCGATCTAAGCAACCTAATCCCGGATGCTACACACAAGTCTTACTTTCTCTATGAAGAGAATAACAACCCTAAGTGAATATATGAATATTCAAAATGCAACATAGAGCAAGGGAAACCCTATATGCTTATCTAAGATGATTAATATGCAATTAGAGCAATCCTAGATATCAAAACTAAATGACATGTCAAATCAAATAGTTTAGCTAATCAAGATTAAGCACAAAACCTAATTAGCTATCACAATATAACTTCTCAAACATACATCATACTAATCTCAAACTTGTATTCAAAGTATATAAAATAACATACAAGTAATTAAATGAGATTGCTTGTTAAGAGAAACACAAAATATGTAAGATATTAGTGAAAAGCTTACCAAGCAAAGTATGATGAAGAATCCATATAAGATGTCATCTAGATGATCAAGGATGATGCTAGATGATGATTAATGATCATGGAAAAGTGTTTGAGTAAACTAAAATTGAGTTCTTTTGAATTTTTCTTCTCTTTGAAAAATATCCTAAGTATGGAATCTGAATATGAACTCTTCTAATTGACCTAAAGTCAAAGAGGCATATATATAGGGGGCCAAAACAAGGTGTGGTCGTTTTGATAAGTTTGCCTCAAAATTGCCTTAGGCACTGTACGTAGAGCGCCTCTTGTACAGCGATTGTACAGCGCCCCTACTATGTTCTCACGGGAAAACAGAGTGGCGCTGTACGTAGAGCTCTTTGTACAACGCTTTGTACAGCGCCTATACAGCGACCCAACAGCGACCGAATTAAATCGATCAGGTCTGAACAGCGCTCAATGGGCGATGTTCGTACAGTGCTTCTGTAGAGCGCTTTTGGGAGCGCCCAATGCAAAAATGCAATCCTAAGTCTAAGCATGACAATGCAATTGGATATGCAAGATGCAATCAAACTAACATGCAAGAAGAGATGTTAATGAACATTAATGCACAAAAGTAAGACACACAACATACAAGTATTAAACATATGCATGAGTTGTGAGTGTGTGCAACTATCTCTTCAAGACAAGTAAGCACAAAGAAATATACCTTTGGTGCTTATCAACACGAGGTCTTCAAAGGGCTTCGAACAATAAACCCGATACCTAGGCTACCCTTACAAAGAACCCCAATATGTGGTTTGTCCACGAAATAAGCCAATCAACAAATGGGAATCTTACAATCTCCCCCTTTGGCTATTTCGTGACAAAACCACCACTCACATTGATTCCTCATATTAAACTAGAAACAACGGGATAATATAGATTTTCTACAATACAAAGAGATAAGAAAATAAACTTCAAGTCTTCAATCTCTTGTAGAATAATCAAGCCCTGAAAAGAAAGTTTCTAACATTTCCAATACAAGTAAAAAGTGAGATGAATCAAGTGAGAACAAAAACAAGCATTTGCATTTTAAAAGTTTGGGCACAACATTATGAAATGTATGTGAATGCAATGCTCCCCCTCAACGGGTTACTCCCCCTCAAAGTGTTAACTCCCCAAAGTGCACAATTGCAACACCAATTTGCATCTCCCCGTACCATATCCTACTCCCCCTTTTTGTCAAGATATAGGCAAAGGGGTAGTCCCCAACCGGGTCACTCATAGTAATGAGAGATAGTAGCATGCAAGATTTGCATAATTAATATAAGTCACTTTATGCATCTCTATTAATTGAGGAGAAACAAGGAGATTTATTTTGAAAGAAAATTTGTGAATCAAACATGCTTTGCATACAAGACATGTAGCATTCAAGTCCAAAATACAATGGTATTTGGCAAAGCAAATGACAAAGGTTTCTAAAAGGAATTCAAACTAATTTCACCAAAGTCATGAGTAAAGCAAGGATATAGAATATATTGATTTCAATTTAAGAGAAACTATATCCAACTTTATAAGTGAAACATGGCATGAGTGACTTTGCACCCTTTTTTATTTTTCCGGAGAAGATATCCGTATGATAGTAGCCATGTTCAACCAATAAAGAAAGAGAGACATTTGGAATGTAAATTCCTTTGAACGGATACAAGATCCTTTATTCATTTTGAGTCTCATAAGCTTTCACACAAGGTTTTGCATTTTAAGAATATGCAATCATCAATTCATTCTTTTCATGTGAGCATGTTATATGAATTTCATGTTTTTTCATTTGACATTAGCATGTTATTAAAGAATTATCATGTCATGGAGATAATCATAGGTCATTCAAATCATACTTCCTATATACATCTCCTAGTCCAAAAATGCATGTTTGAACATAAATATGACATGGATTGTAAACAAGCAAGGTTCACACTTATTGAATTGAAAACATATATACATATGTGCAACCAAGCTTACTCAAACAATTAAAAGAAGAGGCATCAGTTATTTAGAATTTTTTGCAAGATACAAGAATGCAAAAAAGCTCTCTTTGCTTGAGTTCCCCATATGGGGTAAATTATCAAAACACATCACTCCACAAGACATATCCCAATAGATCTACTTAGTGTTTTAAATCGAGTAGCATCTAAGGGTTTAGTAAATAAGTCTGCAAGTTAATCATTAGTACCTACATGTTCAAGTACTATGCATTTATTTTCAACAAGCTCTCTAATGAAGTGATGGCAGATGTCAATATGCTCAGTTCTAGAATGTTGTACCGGATTCTTGGAAATATTAATAGCACTCATGTTATCACAAAAGAGAGTGAGAGTACCTTGGTTGAATCCGTAGTCTACTAGCATTTGCTTCATCCATAGGAGTTGTGTGCATCCACTCCCCGCGGCTATGTACTCGGCCTCGGCCGTGGACAAGGAAATAGAGTTTTGCTTCTTGCAAAACCAAGACACCAAGTTGTTGCCTAGAAAGAAGCAACCGCCCGATGTGCTCTTCCTATCATCGCAATTTCCTACCCAATCCGCATCACTAAAGCCTACAAGACTAGCATTAGTGTCAAAAAAGTACCAAATCCTATAGTTGGATGTCCCATTCACATAGCGAATGATTCTCTTTACGGAAGAGAGATGGGACTCCTTAGGATCCGCTTGGTACCTAGCACACACACCCACACTAAAGGAGATATCGGGCCTACTTGCGGTCAAATAGAGCAAGCTACCTATCATGCCACGATATAACGTTTGTTCCACACTTTTACCACTAGCATCCTTGCTTAGCTTCAAAGTGGTACTCATGGGTGTATTACAATGTTTGGCATTCTCTAAACCAAACTTCTTCACTAGGTTTTTGGCATATTTGGCTTGGGTTATGAAAATCCCATCATCTAATTGCCTAATTTGCAAACCTAGGAAGTAACTAAGCTCACCAACAAGACTCATCTCAAATTCATGAGACATGACATCAACAAATTGTTGGACCTTGGTGTTGTTGGTGGAGCCAAAAATAATGTCATCAACATAGATTTGAGCTATAAATAACTCATCTTTGTTTCTCTTAATGAACAAGGTCTTGTCCACACTACCTCTTGTGTAGTCATTGTCAACAAGAAATTGAGTGAGGCGCTCATACCAAGCCCTCGGTGCTTGTTTCAACCCATATAGTGCCTTCTTGAGGCGATAGACATGGTTCGGGTGGTGTGCATCCACAAACCCCTTGGGTTGTTCAACAAACACTTCTTCTTGCAAGAAGCCATTGAGGAAGGCACTCTTGACATCCATTTGGTGCAATTTGAACTTGTGCACACAAGAAATGGACAAGAGAAGCCTAATGGACTCTAAACGGGCAACGGGAGCAAATGTCTCCTCAAAGTCGATACCCTTAATTTGAGAGTACCCTTGTGCTACAAGTCTAGCCTTGTTCCGCACTATGTTGCCATCCTCATCGGATTTGTTCGTAAATATCCATTTAGTGCCTATGACATTAGTGGTCTTAGGCCTAGGAACTAGAGTCCAAACCTCATTTCTTTCGAATTGGTTTAGCTCTTCTTGCATGGCAAGAACCCAAAATTCATCATTTAAGGCTTCTTCAACCTTTTGGGGTTCAATTTGAGAGGTGTAGCATGTGTAGCTAATAAGATTAGCAAGTTGACGTCTAGTCCTAACACCCTCATTAACATCTCCAATAACATCCTCTTTGTTATGGAGTCTTCTAACCCATGGAGTGGGTTCATTAGAGTCCAAGAGAGGGACTTTAGTAGTGGGTTGTGTGACTTCATCATTTTCATTAGATGTCCCAACATTGGGAGTCACCACAACCCTCTCCAAAGGAGAAACATCACTAAAAATAACCTCCTCCTTATGATCATTTGACTTGAGCCTAGTATCATCAAATACGACATTGGATGATTCCATAACACTTAGAGTTTTTAAATTGAAAACTCTATAGGCTCTACTATTCAAGGCATAGCCAATAAAAATACCCTCATCACTCTTAGCATCGAATTTTCCAAGTTGATCACTGTCATTCAAAATGTAGCATTTGCTTCCAAAAGTATGGAAGTAGCTAACATTTGGCCTCTTGCCTTTCCATAACTCATATGAGGTATTTCTAGTACCGGGCCTTAGGAAAACATGATTCCCTATATAGCAAGCCGTATTAACGGCTTCGGCCCATAGGTTTCTAGGGACATTGTTGCTAAGCAACATCACACGGGCCATCTCTTGAAAGACCCTATTCTTCCTTTCAACAACTCCATTTTGTTGAGGTGTCCTAGGAGCCGAGAACTCGTGGGAGATGCCTAAGCTATTGCAATAGCTTTCAAATGAGGCATTCTCAAATTCCCTCCCATGGTCACTTCTAATCCGTTTTATGCTTTTAATATTAGAATTCATCTCATTTTGTATTTTATTACAAAGCATTTTAAACTTATCAAAAGTTTCGGATTTTTCTCTAAGAAAATATGTCCATGTGAACCTAGAGAAATCATCAACACAAACAAAAATGTATCTCTTTCCACCCAAACTTTCGGTTTGCATGGAACCCATGAGGTCCATGTGGAGAAGCTCAAGAGGCTCATTGGTGGTGAGATACTTACCCTTTTTGTGCATGCTTTTAGTTTGCTTTCCTTGTTGGCAAGGTCCACAAACACCATTGGCTTTCTTCCCAAGCTTAGGGAGGCCACGCACACAATTGAACTTTCCAAGGGTCCGTAGATCCCTAAAGTTCATGTGGCCAAGTCTTTCATGCCACAACTCAATTTGCTCATCTATGGACACATGATTAGATACAATACTAGCTTCAAGACAATAACAATTGTCGCTAGATCTCATGCCCTTCAACAAGGTTTGTCCATCGGGTTTTAGGATAGAGCAATAATCTTTAGAAAACAAGACGGAATATCCTTCATCACTAAGATGTGAAATGCTTATTAAATTGGCTTTCAAGCCATCAACAAATAAAGCATTGGATAAGGAGGGTAATCCGGGAACGGAAATGGTTCCTTTCCCTACAACATTTCTTTTGGATCCATCACCAAAAGTGACATTTCCACCTTCCTCCATAACAAGAGTCTCGAAGAAACTCTTGTTTCCCGTCATGTGCCTAGAGCATCCACTATCCAAATACCAAAAATTAGAAGAATTTGCCTTCAAGGCTATTTGTGCAACATGGCAAACATTTTCATTCTTTCTAATCCACCTAGAAACAATCTTAGCTTTCTTAGTGGTCTTAGGTACATGGGCTCTAGATGTCCTAGGATCATGCATAATAATATTATCATTCCTAGAAACATGCATCATGGCTCTTTTCTTTTTCTTCTCTATCATGCTTCTAGTTTTGCACATTTTTATATATCGAAAGCAATGTGGTCTAATATGACCATCAAATCCACAAAAGTGACATATATGAGTAAAATAGGGAATCATACCTTGTCCTTGTCCTTGTCTTTGTGGATGAATGGGTTCAATCCATCTTCGTTGTTGAACCGGTCTAGGTTGCTTCCTAGCTTGAGGTTGCATGATAGGTCTATTTCCTTTGTGAGCCATTTGAGGGGGAATGTTGGCTTGAGGGACCCTACGGGGTTGAACTTGAGTTTGCCTTCTTGGCCCCATCTTCACTTGTGCATTTGAACATTATCCTACTTCTAACTTCTTCCTAGGAATTTGCACATATGAAGTTTCTTCATTCTTCAAACCCTTGACAAACACGGTATTGTTAGAGGTTGAGATCTTCTTGTCATCTTCATACCCAAGACCCCTCTTGTCACATGGACTCTTTCCAACACCAAGCATTTGGTCAAGCTTCTTGGTGCTAGAATCCATCCTAGTCATAGAATCTCTAACTTCTTCAAGCTCCCTCTTTAGACTTTCTTCATTCCTCCTAGATAAGACTAAATCCTCTTTTAGCTTATCTTCCATCTTCTTGAATTTTTCCACTTGTTCACCTAAGTGGTCATTGTGAGATGCAAGCTCAAGATTTTCTTCTCTCAACATCTTGATCTTTCTTGTGCTCTTGATTGCTAAATCATTAAACTCGGCATGATATTTAGCAAGCACCTTTTTCTCCACAAATCCATTTATGGAGTTAGAAGAGGAATCACTTTCTTCTTCACTTGAGTCCTTTTCCTCTTAACTCATTTCCTCTCTCTCACTAGCACTTTTGCTTTTATGGGAGGAGGCAAAAGCTAGAAGATTAGCCATGAGCTCTTCATCATCCGAAGACTCATCTCCCTCATAGGAGTCATCACTACTTTCACTCCAAGTGGCGGCCATCACTTTTCCCTTTTTCCTCTCATTGTGATTTGCACATTCGGGGGCAAAGTGACCTATGCCACCACACTCGAAACATCGGACCCCTTTCCTTTCGGTCCTTTCTTGCCTAGGTTCAAACTTCTTGAAAGAGCCCTTTTTCTTCAAATCTTGACCTTTTGATCCAAAGCCCTTTCTTCTAAACTTCATAACCTTGTTGAACCTTTTTACAAACAAGGCAAGGTCTTCATCTGAGTCAACCTTCTTTGCCTCATTTCCTTCCTTGGAGGTTTTTAAAGCAATTCCTTTTTGCTTTTTAGTGGGTGTGGAGATAGGCCCTTTCCTAGACTCATAAGCTAGAAGTCTCCCAATCACCTCACTCGGCTTCATATCCTTATATCCACTATTTTTTTCTAAAGCCGTCACCTTCGATTCAAACCTATCGGGTAGAGATCTCATAATCTTTTGCTTGATTCTCCTATCCGAATATGGATCACCAAGTTGATGGCTTTGGTTGACTATATCCATCAACTTGATCTCGAAGTCGTTGAAGCACTAATTCTCCTCCATCTTAAGCATCTCGAATTGAGTTTGGAGGACTTGAAGCTTAGAGTCCTTCACCACTTCGGTTCCCTCATGTGCAATCTCTAGGATGTCCCAAGCCTCCTTAGCTATCCTAGTATTTTGAATCAATTTATATTGATTTTCATCCATAGCACACAAGATGGCATGCATCGCCTTCCTATTCCACTTTGAAGCCTCAAACTCCTGCGCGTTCCATTGCGCCTTAGGCTTTAATACTTCTTCTCCTCCACCATCGGGAGTCATCTTAGGTAGATCATATCCGTATTCCACCGCCATCCATGCACGGTCATGAATTTGGCATATGTAGGATTCCATCTTCCCTTTCCATTGGGAATAGTTCAATCCGGTAAGAAGTGGAGGCCTTGTGCTTGAGGCACCTTCGTTGCCACCACCATTTCCACCGTTTCCACTCATAGTGTTTATGAATGAATGAAATGAATGCAAATGTACGAATGATCAAAAATCACACAAAATGCAAAACACACCAAAATAAGCAAGGATCACCTATGTATGTCTAGGAACCCGCTCTGATACCAATTGAAACAAATTATAGCACGGTGTGTATAAAACTATCTAGAGGGGGGGTGAATAGATTTTAAGCTTTTTACCCAATTTTTCGTGTTAGTCAAAATTGCGAATTTACCCATAAATAGATAAAGCAATAAATCAAGTATAAAATGCGGAAATTAAATAAGACTTGATTTTTATGTGGAAACCCTCACGGGAAAAACCACAGGCTAGTAAGTAAGCCACACTCGAACCTCAAATCCACTAAATGTGTAAAACGATTACAACCTAATCCCGGAAGTAATCACACACCTACCTAATCCCGGTATGAGTGAACCTAGTCCAATTTGCTTGCGATCTAAGCAACCTAATCCCGGATGATACACATGTTAGGATTATGATCAATAGCAAGAGTGTAATGTTGTAATTAACAATCTTTTTCATATTAATAAAGTGATTTCTGGTTTAACAAATCGTATAGCATTTATAGTTTAATATTATAATTGTCAAAGTAAATAATCATAAGGTCTAAAGACTATGAGAAAAGAAGAATTGTTCGTACATCTGGATATGTATGTGGTAGACACAATTCTTAAGTTAGTCTTGAATAATGTTCACAACTTAAGTTAAAGGTTGGGCACCTTTATCTTGTTAAAGTTGTAGAATTCTTTTGTTAGCATTTGAGTAGGATCAAATGAGATATGATGAGTCTAAAATCATCGGAGTGTTTTCGAGCAAAAGGATCTAGTGCACTGGGTGCATTGAACTGGATCACAATGAAAAGCTTTATCTAGAACCGTCAATAGATAATAGTCTTTTCATTATCAGGACAATCAGAGAGTCTATCTTAATTCTGAGATAAATGATGAACTTATGGTTGCAAATGATATCATTTGAGTTATCAATGAGTACGATTATAACGCATAGTCTATCCTCGATAGTTTGGTGATATTCATTTGTTAATCGATAGAGGACTTCATTTATAGATATGGACATCGTGGCTCCATTTCTTAAATGAGAGTATAATATCATCATATGGATGTTTTGAGGTAATTGGATATTAAATCTCAACGTTGAGTTTTCGATAGTGTCTATTGAAAACATGGCTTCTGGACAAGTCAAAATATCCAAGTTCAAAACGTGGTCATATGAGTAAATATGGTAACTTGGAGAGTTATAGGCGGTTTGTGAACTCTTGGCGATTACTGATATTAATCACAAGGATACACTATCTCCAACATGATTGTCTAGGGTATGAATGAGGAACATCTTCCTTTTCTATCTTTATTTAAGAGTTCAATTTTAGCTCTTTAGTGGAATGAGTTAAAATTAATGGATCGGACCTAAGTGAATCATTTGTTGATTGTGATTAGGTTATGTCTATTGAAGCTTAAATTTAGATGGCCCGCCATGATCCCCAATTCACACGGACTTACATGGATCACTTGATATATTCTACCGGACCAATTTAAGGGTCCATCTAGAATTGCATTTAATATATTAAGAATATAATTTGCACATTATTTAAGTAATGGGCTGGTCAATTATATTAATATATTAATAAAAGACATGTGGGCTTGTTTCTTTTAGTAAGAATGGTTCTGGTTCACATGTGGGCTTTTTATTTAAAGTCCAATGGATTAAATGAAATAAGAAAATAATATTAGGCCCAATTTTATTCAAGTGGGGCGGCAAGGTTAATATTTTAACCTAAGATATTATTTTGTTTTCATTGTTTTAATTAAATAAGAATTAATTAATTTATTAATTAATTGTTCCATTAAGAAACAAATCTTTTCTGATTAGGAAATATGATTCCTAGTCTTATACTATTGTTGGTAGTATACTAAAAGTAAAAGACTTATTTGGTAAGAAAATAATTAATTAATTTTATTTATTTAATGAAATAAGTAGTCTTTTATTTTAGTCAATAAAAAAGAATAAAATATCTATGAGTTGGATTAGGGTTTGAAGTCTATTCTTTTATGGAAATTAGGGTGCAACACAAACTCATTTTAGGAGTGAGATTTGTGGCAACCCTAGTAGAAAAAGAGAGCAAGATTTCGGCAACCCTAATAGGAAAAGAGAAGAAAATTTAGGCCACCTATATATTCATATGTATAGAATTCGGCCACCCAATGCTTTGTGCTTGAGAGACAATTTTTCTTCTTCTTCTTAATTCATAGAGAGCATTAATTTTATTCTACTAAAAACATAAAAGAGTGAATAAATTATTCTTACAACATCGATTTAGGTTCACGCGAGTTTCGATCATTAGATTGAGAACTCAAAAGTGACCGGAATAATTTTAGTCTTCTTTTGATTGTTTTTGTGACTAACAAAAAAAAGAAAAGTTTATTTGTCCATTCACAGGTTTGCAATTCAAAGAAAAGGGAGACCACGCTCCTAGGTGATCCACGTTCGTGCTAGGATTGAAGATCTTGCGGATTACCATCGACGTAAGTCAATCGGATCACGCGACAAAAGGTATTATTCTTTTGTTAGATAATATGTGTTTAATTGATTAAAGGGTTTAAGGTTCATAAAAAGGAAAAATTTTAAAAGTTACTAAATCTATTTTTAGTCTCGCTTCCGCTGTGTGTACTACGGTATTTTTCCCTTCAACACACAAGTCTTACTTTCTCTATGTAGAGAATAACAACCCTAAGTGAATATATGAATATTCAAAATGCAACATAGAGCAAGGGAAACCCTATATGCTTATCTAAGATGATTAATATGCAATTAGAGCAATCCTAGATATCAAAACTAAATGACATGTCAAATCAAATAGTTTAGCTAATCAAGATTAAGCACAAAACCTAATTAGCTATTACAATACTGAAAGTAATTAAATACTCGAGGCGTGTTCTATATAAAGCTAGAGGGGGGGTGAATAGATTTTAACTATTATTACCCAATTTTCGCATGCAAGTCAATTTTACGAAAATGCCCCTACTAGTCAAAAATACATACAAGTGTAATATAGTGCGGAATTTAAATAACACTTGATGTATACGTGGAAACCCAACCACTGGGAAAAACCACGGGCTGTTTAGTGCGCCACACTCGGACCTCAAAATCCACTAATCGAAATGGAGTTTACAACCTATGTGAATATATATATGAATATTCAAATAACAAACAAGGCTAGGTAACCTTAGATGCTTATCTAGGATGATGATATAATCAATTTAATCAACCAAAGATATCAATTGCTAAGTGACATGTCAAATAGCTTAGCTAATCAAGATTAATTAAAAACCTAATTAGCTATCACAATCAACACTCAATCATTTTCATCACAAATAATCTCTAACTTATATCTAGCATATAATCAAAAGCATACAAGTAAATAAAGAGATGTATTAATATGAAAAACACTAAAGTAATATGAAATTAGTGAAGAACATACCAAATAAGATGTGATGATTCAAAACCATGCATGGATCAATTCTATGAAGGCATAGAAGATCAAATATGAAATTTGATGCAAAAGGGATTTGATTTGAGTGTTTAAAGATGGGTTCTTGATTTGATTTTTTCTCAAAAATCTCTCTTGAAAGTTTAGGGTTCTAATTGCTCAAGAAACTTATTCAGAGATTGAGAAAATAAGATATTTATAGACATCAAGAATTGGGCATGTGAAAAGACACTTTTGCCCCTGAAACGCACCGTTCGGCTGTTTCAATCGGCGGCCAGGCCGCCGATGACGACCATCGAATTGAGCTCGTAAAGAACAGAGCATTAACGGCGGTTTCATTCGGCGGTTTCGAGACCGCCGATCCAACCGCCGAATCAAACCCGAGGGATTAAAATCGATCAGGTATGAACGGCGGCCGTGACCGCCGATCTGGACCGCATAATTGCTTCAGACCAATCTGGACTGAAACGGCGGTTTCATTCGGCGGCCAGGCCGCCGATCATAACCGCCGATCACCAACAATGGTGAAAACCAAGGAGAAGCCAAGGGCATTCTCCATAGGCGGTCTTCGCGCGAAACCAAGCACTAATTAGTGCAAGCGCGGACGTTTCCGAACAATGTCGGGAAACGAATTATAAGGCACATACACACAAAACAAGATATATCAACCAAAGTGCTAGTGTGTAAAGTGACATGTGAAGAGATGCACATAAAAATAAGCAAGTATGCAATCATAGCAAGAATGCTAAGTGTGTGTGTGCTACTAAATCTCTTCAAAGAAAAACAAGCACAAGAGATTATACCTTTGGCGTGCTTGTATCTTGAGGTCATGGAAGGGCCTTTGATCTTCAACACTAAACACTTAGACTACCCTTACATTCAAAACCCCAACATGTGGTTTGACCACGAAATAAGCCAATCAACAAAACGGGAATCCTTACAATCTCCCCCTTTGGCTATTTCGTGACAAAACCACCACTCACATTGATTCCTCACAACAAAAATAAACCTATGGGTCAATGAAGATTTTCTACAATACAAAGAGATATATAAAAATACAACTTGAAGTCTTCAATCTCTTATAGAACAATCATTCCCTGAAACAAGGTTTCTAAACTTTCCAAAACAAGTAAAAGTGAGATGAATCAAGTGAGGACATAAACAAGCATTTGCATTTCTAAGAAATTAAACACAACATCATGCAATGTATGATGAATGCAATGCTCCCCCTCAAAGGGTTACTCCCCCTCAATGTATATTCTCCCCAATGTGCACCAATTGCTACAACAATTTGCACCTCCCCTTACCACATTCTACTCCCCCTTTTTGTCATGATATAGACAAAGGAGTAGTCCCCAACCAGGTCACTCAAGGCAAAGAGAGATAGTAGCATTCTAGTATATGCATAATCAATATTAGTCACTTTATGCAATCTCAATTAATCGGAGAGAAACGAGGAGATTTATTAGATAAAATGTGTGAAACAAAATGCTTTGCATACAAGACATATTGCATTCAAGTCCAAAATACCATGGTATTTGGCAAAGCAAATGACAAAGGTTTCTAATAGGAATTCAAACCAATTTCACCATTGTCATGAGAGAAGCAAGGATATAGAAATTCCATTGATTTCAATTTAAGAACAACTATATCCAACTTTATAAGCTAAACATGTCATGAGCAACTTTGCACCCTATTTGATTTTTCCGGGAATGAAACCCGTATGATAGTAGACATGTTCAACCAATAAAGAAAGAGAGACATTTGGATTGTAAAATCCTTGAATGGATACTAGATCCTTTTTCATTTGAGTCTCATTAGCTTTTTCACACAAGTTTTTGCATTTAAGAACGCAATTATCAATTCATGCTTTTTCATTTGAGCATGTACATGAATTTCATGCTTTTCATAAGACATTAGCATGTTATTTAAGAATCATCATGTCATGGAGATAATCATAGGTCATTCAAATCATACTTCCTACATACATCTCCTAGTCCAAAATGCATGTTTGAACATAAATATGACATGGATTGTAAACAAGCAAGGTTCACACTTATTGAATTGAAAACATATATACATATGTGCAACCAAGCTTACTCAAGCAATCAACCAAGAAGCATAAGATTTTTCAAATTTTTTGCAAGTGACAAGAATGCAAAAACAGCTCTCTTTGCTTGAGTTCCCCATATGGGGTTAGTATCATCCTTCATTAATGAAGGGCATGAGGTCCTATGGACCTACCAAGTCCATTGGACTTAGTTGAACATATTTGAGACTTGTTAGTCTCGTAGCAAGCGGGTTCATTTTTCCTTATCCACATAGATATGACATTTTTCTTCCTAGTGGACAATGGTTCAAGAGTACTAGAATTAATAGGATCATGAATATGAATGTTTTCCTTCCTATTAGCATGCATTCTAGCTCTTATCATTTTCTTTTCAATCATGCTTTTGATTCTACATAATTTAATGAAATGAAAGCAATTTGGTCTAATGTGACCATTAATACCACAAAAGTGACATGTAGGGATAAATTTAGAATTCATACCATGTCCTTGTGCATGCATAGGAGCCATCCCATGACTTTGTGGTTGAGCGGGTTCAAATCTTCTTTGTTGTTAAACCGGTCTAGCTTGCTTCCTCGTTTCATTTTGCATGATTGGCCTCTTCCGTTGATGAATATGAGCTTGAGGGAAGTTAGGTTGAGGAACTTTTTGAGCTTGAGGTTGTCTCTTAGGAGCTACCTTCACTTGTGCATTTCTTGAACATTGTCCTAGATCAATTTTCTTCCTAGGAGTGTGCACCGGTGAGGCTTCTATCTTGCCCAAACTCTTGACAAAGACGGTCTTGGTTGGAGTAGTGATCTCCTTTGTTTCTTCATACCCAATACCTCTCTTGTCACAAGGGTTCTTTCCACTACCAAGAATGTGGTCAAGTTTCTTGGTGCTTGTAGTCATCCTAGACAATGAATCTATGGCTTCAACAAGCTCTCTCTTTAACCCTTCTTCATTCCTCTTAGACATAGCTAGCTCATCCCTTAGCTTGTCTTCAATCTTCTTGGATGCCTCCACTTGTTTACTTAAGTGGTCATTGCGTGTTGAAAGTTCTAGATTTTCATCCTCTAAAATCTTCAACTTTATATTTTTCTTCTCCAATGAACTTTCACACTTGACTATAAAGTCATTTACATCCATTTTCTCTACACCTCCATTTGTAGAGATAGATGAGGAGTCATCTTCACTTAAGTTATCTCCTCCACTCTCATTCTCACTAATGGAGTCATTTCCCTCATTTAGACCTCCACCTTGATCTCTTGAGTCAATGAGAGTCATATCCCAATGAGTAGCTACATATATCTTCTCTAGAGCTACTTCTTCATCTTTTTCTTCTATGGGATCACTAGTCAAGTCATTCTTACCAACAACTTTATCTTCTACACAAGTGGCCCCAAATGCCATGTAGTTGATGGTAAGCTCATCATCACTTGATGACTTATCTCCCTCTCCGGAGTCATCACTTTCACTCCATGTGGCGGTCATCACTTTTGCCATCTTGTTCTTCAAGTTCCCACAATCCGGTGAGATGTGACCTATACCACCACACTCATAGCATTGGACCCCTTTCTTCTCACTATGCTCTTGCCTAGGCTCAAAACTCTTGAAGGGAGCTTTTTTCTTCAAGTCTTGGCCTTTGGATCCAATGCCCTTATTCTCGAACTTGACAAACTTCTTGAATTTTCTCATTAAAAGTGCCATGTCTTCATCCGAGTCACCTTTTTCCTCCTTCTCAACCTTGGAAGCTTTCAAAGCAATTCCTTTTTGCTTTTTAGGAGGTGAAATACTAGGAACCTTCCTAGATTCATAGGCGAGGAGTCTTCCAATCACCTCGCTCGGCTTCATATCCTTGTATGTGCTATTTTCCTCTAAAGCCGTCACTTTTGATTTGAACCTAGCGGGGAGAGACCTCATAATTTTCTGCTTAACTCTCCTATCCGAATAAGGATCACCGAGTTGATGGCTTTGATTCACAATATCCATCAACTTGACTTCAAAGTCATTGAAGCACTCGTCCTCCTCCATTTTAAGCAACTCAAATTGCGTTTGAAGGACTTGTAGCTTGGAATCCTTAACGACATCGGTTCCCTCATGTGCAACCTGTAGGATATCCCATGCCTCCTTGGCTATCCTAGTGTTCTGAATCAGTTTGTACTGATTTTCATCCACTGCACATAGAAGAGCATGCCATGCCTTCCTATTCCATTTTGAAGTCTCAAACTCTTCAGGTGACCACTGGGACTTTGGCTTGAGTACTTCTTCTCCACCACTTGTGGGAGTCATCATAGGAGGTGCATACCCATCTTCAATTGCCATCCATGGCCTATCATGGATTTGGCACACATATGCCTCCATCTTGCCTTTCCATGAGGCATAATTCACACCGGTGAGGAGAGGAGGCCGTGTGCTTGAAGTACCCTCATGGTTGCCACCGAATCCACTCATTGTCTCAAATGAATGAATGAAATGTATGCAAAATGTATGAATGAGCAAAAATCACACAAATGCACAACACACCTAAAATGAGCTAGGATCACCTAAGTATATCTAGGAACCCGCTCTGATACCAATTGAAAGTAATTAAATACTCGAGGCGTGTTCTATATAAAGCTAGAGGGGGGGTCAATAGATTTTAACTATTATTACCCAATTTTCGCATGCAAGTCAATTCTACGAAAATGCCCCTACTAGTCAAAAATACATACAAGTGTAATATAGTACGGAATTTAAATAACACTTGATGTATACGTGGAAACCCAACCACTGGGAAAAACCACGGGCTGTTTAGTGCGCCACACTCGGACCTCGAAATCCACTAATCGAAATGGAGTTTACAACCTATGTGAATATATATATGAATATTCAAATAACAAACAAGGCTAGGTAACCTTAGATGCTTATCTAGGATGATGATATAATCAATTTAATCAACCAAAGATATCAATTGCTAAGTGACATGTCAAATAGCTTAGCTAATCAAGATTAATTAAAAACCTAATTAGCTATCACAATCAACACTCAATCATTTTCATCATAAATAATCTCTAACTTATATCTAGCATATAATCAAAAGCATACAAGTAAATAAAGAGATGTATTAATATGAAAAACACTAAAGTAATATGAAATTAGTGAAGAACATACCAAATAAGATGTGATGATTCAAAACCATGCATGGATCAATTCTATGAAGGCATAGAAGATCAAATATGAAATTTGATGCAAAAGGGATTTGATTTGAGTGTTTAAAGATGGGTTCTTGATTTGATTTTTTCTCAAAAATCTCTCTTGAAAGTTTAGGGTTCTAATTACTCAAGAAACTTATTCAGAGATTGAGAAAATAAGATATTTATAGACATCAAGAATTGGGCATGTGAAAAGACACTTTTGCCCCTGAAACGCACCGTTCGGCGGTTTCAATCGGCGGCCAGGCCGCCGATGACGACCACCGAATTGAGCTCGTGAAGAACAGAGCATTAACGGCGGTTTCATTCGGCGGTTTCGAGACCGCCGATCCAACCGCCGAATCAAACCCGAGGGATTAAAATCGATCAGGTATGAACGGCGGTCGTGACCGCCGATCTGGACCGCATAATTGCTTCAGACCAATCTGGACTGAAATGGCGGTTTCATTCGGCTGCCAGGCCGCCGATCATAACCGCCGATCACCAACAATGGTGAAAACCAAGGAGAAGCCAAGGGCATTCTCCATAGGCGGTCTTCGCGCGAAACCAAGCACTAATTAGTGCAAGCGCGGACGTTTCCGAACAATGTCGGGAAACGAATTATAAGGCACATATACACACAACAAGATATATCAACCAAAGTGCTAGTGTGTAAAGTGACATGTGAAGAGATGCACATAAAAATAAGCAAGTATGCAATCATAGCAAGAATGCTAAGTGTGTGTGTGCTACTAAATCTCTTCAAAGAAAAACAAGCACAAGAGATTATACCTTTGGCGTGCTTGTATCTTGAGGTCATGGAAGGGCCTTTGATCTTCAACACTAAACACTTAGACTACCCTTACATTCAAAACCCCAACATGTGGTTTGACCACGAAATAAGCCAATCAACAAAACGGGAATCCTTACAAATACAACTTCTCAAACATACATCATACTAATCTCAAACTTGTATTCAAAGTATATAAAATAACATACAAGTAATTAAATGAGATTGTTTGTTAAGAGAAACACAAAATATGTAAGATATTAGTGAAAAGCTTACCAAGCAAAGTATGATGAAGAATCCATGCAAGATGTCATCTAGATGATCAAGGATGATGCTAGATGATGATTGATGATCATGGAAAAGTGTTTGAGTAAACTAAAATTGAGTTCTTTTGAATTTTTCTTCTCTTTGAAAAATATCCTAAGTATGGAATCTGAATATGAACTCTTCTAATTGACCTAAAGTCAAAGAGGCATATATATAGGGGGCTAAAACAAGGTGTGGTCGTTTTGATAAGTTTGCCTCAAAATTACCTTGGGCGCTGTACGTAGAGCGCCTCTTGTACAGCGCTTGTACAGCGCCCCTACTCTGTTCTCACGGGAAAACAAAGTAGCGCTGTACGTAGAGCGCTTTGTACAGCGCTTTGTACAGCGCCTGTACAATGACCCAACAGCGACCGAATTAAATCGATCAGGTCTGAACAGCGCTCAATGGGCGCTGTTCGTACAGCGCTTCTGTAGAGCGCTTTTGGGACCGCCCAATGCAAAAATGCAATCCTAAATCTAAGCATGACAATGCAATTGGATATGCAAGATGCAATCAAACTAACATGCAAGAAGAGATGTTAATGAACATTAATGCACAAAAGTAAGACACACAACATACAAGTATTAAACATATGCATGAGTTATGAGTGTGTGCAACTATCTCTTCAAGACAAGTAAGCACAAAGAAAGATACCTTCGGTGCTTATCAACACGAGGTCTTCAAAGGGCTTCGAACAATAAACTCGATACCTAGGCTACCCTTACAAAGAACCCCAATATGTGGTTTGTCCATGAAATAAGCCAATCAACAAATGGGAATCTTACAGGGACATGTTCCGCCGTGAAGAAGGAACAAAGCCGCGGCGGGTTGCTAAAGAGGAAGGGTGTTTTTATATGGCGAGTTAGTATGGCGGGATTAAACCCACCACACAAACCCGCCGAGGCCGTCAGAAAGGGGTTTTAAAGTCAAGAAGGAAATCCTCAAGTTGTTAGAAAATGGGATCATTTACCCTATTTCAGACAATAAGTGGGTTAGCCCTATTCATGTAGTGCCTAAGAAGTCTGGGTTGACTGTGGTGAAGAATGAAGACAATGAGTTGGTGCCACAAAGGGTTCAGACAGGATGGCGAGTATGCATCGATTACAGGAAACTTAATACAGCTACTAAGAAGGATCATTTCCCTCTGCCATTCATTGATCAGATGTTGGAACGTCTGGCAGGTCACAGTCATTACTGCTTTTTGGATGGGTACTCTGGATACAATCAGATTGCTATCGCTCTAGAAGATCAGGAGAAAACCACTTTCACATGTCCTTTCGGTACATTTGCCTACCGACGGATGCCATTTGGGCTATGTAATGCTCCAGGTACATTTCAGAGGTGCATGACATCTATATTTTCAGATATGGTGGAAGGCATAATAGAGATCTTCATGGACGACTTTTCAGTAATGGAAAATTCTTTTGGTGACTGTTTGAGAAACCTATCCTCAGTGCTAGCAAGATGCAAGCGGGCTCATTTAGTATTGAACTAGGAGAAAAGTCACTTTATGGTACATTATCTCGGGTAGAGGCATTGAAGTAGATAAGGCAAAAGTCGACGTCATGAAGAGTTTACAGTTTCCAAGATCAGTGAGAGAAATTCAAGCATTTTTGGGACATGCAGGGTTTTACAGAAGGTTCATCAAGGACTTTTCAAAGATTTCGAGGCCCATGTGTCGACTACTTATAAAAAAGATCGAGTTTGATTTTGACGAGAAGTGTATGGCAGCATTTAAAGAACTCAAGGAATTGTTGACCACAGCTCCCATAATGAGACCACCTGATTGGAGTTTGCCTTTCGAGCTCATGTGTGATGCTTCTGACTATGCTGTTGGAGTAGTACTAGGGCAGAGGGTTGACAAAATTCCACATGCCATATACTACATTTCAAGGACCTTGAATGACGCACAGATGAACTACTCCACTACAGAAAATGAGTTGTTAGCAGTTATTTTTGCACTAGAAAAATTCAGATCATATCTAATTGGCGCAAAGGTTATTGTGTTCACTGATCACTCAGCACTCCGATATCTCCTCCAGAAGAAGGATGCCAAGCCAAGACTCATTCGATGGATCCTTCTACTATAGGAATTCGATTTAGAGATAAGAGACAAGAAAGGGAGTGAGAATGTGGTAGCAGACCACTTGAGTAGACTAATGTTAGATTCATATGCAGAAGAAAATACTCTACCACTAAGGGACAGTTTTCCAGATGAACAGCTTTTGAAATTAAGCGACAAAGAGCCATGGTATGCGGATATAGTCAACTATCTCACAAACCGGATTTTACCAGCAGGCATGACAAGTCAAGGGAAAAAGAGATTTGTTTTCAATGCAAGACAGTACTTTTGGAACGACCTATACTTGTTCAAACATAGGGCGGACCAGATTATTAGAAGATGTATACCAGAGGATGAACAGTTAGACATCCTGAAGTTTTGCCATGAACTTCAATGCGGAGGCCACTACAGTTCTAGAAAGACAGCGATGAAGGTTCTTCACTCGGGGTTCTATTGGACAACATTGTTCAAAGATGCTTACCACTTCTGCTTACGATGTGACCGATGTCAGAGAATAGGGAACATTGGTAAGAGGAATGAGATGCCGCAGTCAGGCCAAATGGTAGTAGAGATTTTTGATGTCTGGGGAATCGATTTCATGGGACCATTCCCACCATCGGACGGATACAACTACATCCTAGAAGCCATGGACTACGTTTCTAAATGGATTAAAGCCATAGCCACGAAGACCAATGACAGTAAAGTAGTTGTGAAGTTTGTAAGGGGCACGATTTTCTCTAGGTTCGGGACTCCACGGGCCATCATAAGTGATGGGGGAAGTCACTTTTGTAACAAGATATTCGCCACGCTGCTGAAGAAGTATAGCGTGAATCACAAGGTTGCAACCCCCTATCACCCTCAGACCTCCGGTCAAGTAGAAGTCAGTAACAGACACATCAAGCAAATCCTTGAAAAGACTATAAACACAAGCAGGAAAGATTGGTCGTTCAAGTTGATTGATGCCTTATGGGCCTACATAACTGCTTTCAAAACTCCAATCGGGATGACACCCTATCGTTTGATCTTTGGGAAGGCTTGCCATTTGCCAGTGGAATTAGAGCACAATGCTTACTAGGCACTCCAGAAGCTGAACTTTGATATGGACGAGGCAAGGGAAGAACGTAAACTTCAACTGAACAAACTCCAGGAACTCCGAGATGAAGCATATGAGAATGCAAAAATCTACAGAGAGAAGACCAAAAGAATGCATGACAAGAAAGTAATCCTCAAGGATCTATGCCCGGGGATGTTAGTCCTCCTATTCAACACTGGGTTAAAGCTGTTTCCAGGAAAGCTCAGATCGAGATGGTATGGGCCGTATAGGATACTCCAAATATTCCCATATGGAGCCATCGAGCTACTGAATGAGAAAAATGGGGATACATTCAAGGTAAATGGGCATCGAGTGAAGCCATATCTGCAAGGAGCGGATGAAGTCAGGATTTTGGAATAGGTAGCACTTACAGAGCCATAGAGCTCTCATACGTCTTGCCTAGACGGAAAATCTAGCGCTAGGTGGGAGGCACCCCACCCAGGTACAATTTTTTTACCTAGTGTTATTTACGTATTTTAATGTATATATATATATATGGTTGTTTGTTTAGTGTTGATTTTATTGTTGCTATATCTAAACTCTAACTAACCATGTTCGCAATTACATTGAGGACAATGTTTGGTTTAGGGTGGGGGTGTGGCACAAGTTTTTTTTTTAAATCTTTGTAGTATTTTGATAATGTATGCTTATATTTTGTAGTGTTAGGTAGTCATGTCGGAAAAATTTTCAAATCTCTGTAACAATTTTGAAATTGGTTTGAGTGTTGTTACTTATATATGCCAATGGAACCATTCCATACTTGCTCTAGAAGATAAATTTTGACTAATATGCATGCCATCTAAGCTGTTGCACCACTATAAATATGCTTGTAAAGTGCCAATTTTCGGATGTTTAGGTAAAGGAACCTTAGACTGTTTGATCCTAGGGGAATTGTGGAGACTACCCATATGAGGAATTGAGCCTGTGCTGATTAATTGAGAGGGTATAATCCATTCTTCTTGTAAAAAGCACTATTCAAATATAGGATGCATTGAGATCTCATTCATATGCACTAGTATTGATTGCCATTGAACAGGAAATATTGTGGACTGCTTGTGAAATTTGTATTCCCTTGTTAGAAGGTCTGATAGAGATGATCCTAGGCATGTGTGTTCAACTTCATTATCCAAACACTGTCCTTATGATGTGTGCTCCAATTGCCAAATTTGAGGCCAAACACAACCATTCATTTCATCAACACATACATCCATACACACCAACCACATGAAATCTTTAGATGTTGATCATGGTTGCATAAGTAAAAATGCAAGTAGATAGCTCAAATCTGTAAATAGCGTGTACTCAGGCGATGATAGAAAAATGTGCAATAGAGAGGCTACATTGTAAAGGTGTAAAAGTAAACACTTAAAGCCATGATACCTAATCGATTGAATACTTGTAGTGAGTACCAATTAGCACATCATCAAATTTTTAATCTTAGCCTAGACGCTTGTGGACATTGAAAAAAAATGAGCTAGTAAAGTGATTGAAAGGTTGATCAACATCTTTAGGATTCCATCAAATTCATTCCACTCACCATAAATTACCCATGGCCCCATTACAACCAAGGAAAGCCCTAGTGGATCTATGAGAAGTCTAAGTTGGAAATACGAGTCAAACATGTTCTCTCCACGTTCATGGTTATCAATTCATTCATGAGACTTGACATTATGAAAGTGCTTTGTTTCTATATTCACATGCGTTATATTCGAATTCTATATATATACACTCAATTCGCATGTGATTGAAGAGAGATAACCTAGGATTCTGAGAGAAAAAAGAGATGGATTTGTGAGAAATAAAAGTCGAGGCGAATTTATCTTAGGCAGATAATTTACTGATTCTTGGACCAAAAACATCCAAATTATTGGCATACAAGTATTATGTGTTGTTATAACTGAAGTGGAATTTTATTAGTCCTAATTGAGAATGCTTAGCTTGCATGAGTTTCTGTTGATTTATACAAGGTGACTCCTCAATATTAGATTATAGAGTTGCGTTTGTGGGTATCGTATCTGGTAAACCCTCAGGAGACTACACTCCTCCTACTAGGGGCACCTAGAGGTTTAAATGGCATGTGGTACGTGCTAAGTACCATCGTGTTTCCTACGAAAATGGATTAGTTAATTGTTATTAATAAGTAGTAATGTTGTTCTTTCTTTCGTTGTTTTGCTCGAGGATGAGCAAAAGATAGGTTTGGGGGTCTGATCGCGCTATGAATGTTCGCATTTAGCGCCCTTTATTCCTACCTTTTGTGTTCACATTAGAGCATTTTTGTGTACATAATGTGTGTTTTTGTTAAGTTCAGGTAATCTGACCAGTTAGGAAGGTTTTTGCATCAAAGTGGTTAAAAGATGAGCAAAACCATGAGAATAAGTGGCGGCGGAACGAAGCCCACGGATGAAGCCGCGGCACAAAGTCGCGGGAAGACACGGCTGGACATAAGCCGCCAGCCAGGGAGCTTGAACTCGCCAGAAATCACGGCGGGTTCGTGCAGCGGGAACATTCTAGCCTTCCCGAAGGTCTAAAGTCGCCAGAAATCACGGCGAGTTCGTATGGCGGGTTCGTGCGGTGGGAAAGAAGCCACCGATAGCTTTTTCAAAGCCGCGGCAAGTTCGTGACGGCGGGAAAGAAGACGCCGAGAAACTCACCAGAAGCCGCGGCGGGGTTCGAGCGGCGGGTTTGAAATCGCGGAATGAACCCACCCGAGGCACGTCCAAGGGTCAATTTGGCATTCCTTGCTTCACTTGAAGAAAAACATATATATACTTCTCTCTCATACAGAACAGAGGGTGAAAAAAATAGCATAGAAATAGTTATTGTTAGTTTTTGGTTATTACATCATAGAATAGATTAGTGGTTAAGAAGCTTTCATTTGTAATCTTTGTAGCTAAAAGGTATTGATCTTAGTAAGTACCTTGCTCATCAATCTCTTGAAAGTTATTGTGATCATTTGGTTTGTATTGCTGTGGAGGAAGGAGAGGTCAGCCTTGATTCTTAAAGGGTAGTATTTCTTCCTTTTGTTCATTAATATGCTATACTTGATGATCATGTGTAACTAAACACTTTGTTGGGGAATTTATGAAAGTATTGATGTAATCACTTGATACCATCTTTCTTATATGCATCACTTGTGTTTGTATGCTTGAATTGATGAAACCATGCCATATATCTCATAAATCTTAGAAGCATGGATTGGTTAGCTTAGAGTAAATGAAATACTAAATTCTTGATGTTGAATTGAGTATTGTCATTTAATACTCCTTGATAGAGTGTGTGTGTTCATACAATATTCTAAGAATTCACTCTATAGGCTTAATTCCACAACTTACATTCATTAATGATTAATCTAAACTTAGAGGATTTATTAAGTGAATGGTTGATTGTGCCGATGGCATAAATGGAACAACACTAGTGATTTGATCTTTAGTGCATAAAAGTGGTTATTTGTGGTGCATCGTTACTAATTTCATACATTCCCTAACGTCTTAGCTTATCAATTATAATATTTTATTATCACATTAGTTTAATTCCGTAAAACGCTCACTAATTCTAGCATTTACCAGTTATTTTATTCCCTATGGATCGATACCCTTACTTTGTACACTATACTAGCATAACAACTTGTACGATTGCAAAGGGTGAAATACTCGCGCGTTCAGTAATATAGCCGTGGTAATTTAGAACATATTATAGTGTAATTAGAGACCCGGTTAGGACGCGTCAATTGTTCTGTCCAATTATAAGGAAATGTGTAGAGGAGGCAGTGGCAGTGGCGGTGACGGAGTCTAGTTGATAATCTGAGAGATCAGCATTCTCCATGGAAGCACGGAGGAGATGAGTATATGGCTGGTAATATAATTATTACTAGGTGTGTTGGTTGAGTTGGCTGAGCAACAAACACTCACTCAACCATGGAATCATATTTTCCATTTACTGATGAATCAGAGTGAGAGTTAAGAGCACAAACAGCCTTCAAAAATGGTTCATCATCTTTTCCAAGTGAAAGAATGACGTCTAATTCATACTCTCATTTTTTATCGACTTGCTGCCGTTCATCTTCCCAACATTGCCATCTTCTTAATTATATGCCTTATAATTACTAGGTTTATATACTGAAATGTATAGATTTTGGGTGACTTTTTATGTCATGGAAGCACTGAGAAGATGATTTTATGTCCCTGTTGGTATGTATGTTATATGTGTTTGGATTTGATAATTCCACATTTCCATCGACCACCATTGATGTAGCTGCTTGATGTGGTGGAAGTTCCTTCCATGTTAAAAATCAATTTTTCTATGTAAAAAAACAAAACATTAACATCAAGAATGAAATGTAAAGACCGAGCGGCTCACGAACACTAATATCGCAAACGACGAACCCGATGATTGGTCACCTCCTCGGTTGTGGAAAACAACATTTTCTATCGGACAAATAATTAAAAAGGTCATAAAAATAAAATAAAATTTAATAAAAAAAACACAACCATCACATCCCGGGCTTCCAAATAAGTGCAGGGCCTTATAACTTTATTTCACGGGTATAAAAATATATTCTCGGCTTATGATATTAAACAACTTTTACACAACAGAAAGTGTAATTCTAACCTCTTCACATTTTTTGATACACATTTTATAATCAACTGTCATTTTTTTACAATGGTTTTCGAGTGTATGGCAATGAGACCAATTTGATGTATAGGTGGCTTTCGTACCATTATATTCAAACAGTAATGCTACACATCCCACCTAAAATCCCACATTTTTCATCCCGCTTTTCTTCGTGTATTGTTTACTCTGCTATGCACACATCGTGTATTATACAAAATTACAAATATCCCAATACAATTTAGAATTTTCGCCAATGTCATCATTACTTGTATCCTATTTTGACGAGAGCAACTTTGCTCACCCCCATTCACTGAGTGCAATTTTGCTCACCTCCTTTAACTGGAGGTAACCATAACCGCCCACCCCCTACCCCAAGTGTTGACACGTGTCCCAAACTTAACCCAAAGTCCAGAGTTAAATCAAGGTTTGGGCCACGTGTTAATACTTAGGGTGGGGGGTAATGGTTACCGCCAGTTAAAGGAGGATTGCAAAGTTGTACTCCCATTAACTAGAGGTAACCATTACTTTAAAAAAAAAATCAATATTTTTAATTTATTTCATTTATTTATTTTTTTATTTAAACCATTTATTTATTTAATTTTTTAAAACTATATATTTATTTGATTCTTTAAATTTATTTATTTTTTTTTTAAATTATTATTATTTTTTTTTTTGTAAACTATTAATTTATATTTTTTTTATTTTTTTATTCTATTCAAGTTTATAAAGTTTTTGATTAAAAGGTAAAAAAAAATAAAATATAAAATAATATAACTAGAGGCATTTTAGGTATTTTGAAAGTCAAATTTAAGTATTGGGGGTGCTTGTGTATAATAACAAAACATTCCCAACTAAGTGTAACTTGCCCTAAAAATTGAACAAATTTGGTAGGGAAAATTGAGATTGAAACGAAAACACTTTTGCTCACCCACCCTTAGACACATGTCATCTTTTTGGGAGGGAGGTAATGTTTACCCCCCTTGTAGGGGGGTGAGCAAAAATGGACTAGATTGAAACAGTGCTAACAAAACAGTCAATGCTGCCACGTGTTATGTTTGAAGTTTTTTTTTGTTTTTTTTTATTATTTTTATTTTATATATCGATACGCGATGTCAATGGCGTAGTGGTTGACATTTTCATAAGTTTGACCGGAGGATAGTTAGGGGATACTTAGGCCTTAGGGATGCTTGGGGGATACGTATATGAAAGTTCATAAAATACTCGAGGTGTGTTCATCAATATAAAGCTAGAGGGGGGGTGAATAGATTTTATCTAATTATTACCCAATTTTCGCATGCATGTCAATTTTACGAAAATACCCCTAGCAAGTCAACAAAACATACAAGTGTAATAAGATGCGGAAATAGTAAAAGACACTTGATGTTTACGTGGAAAACCCAACCACTGGGAAAAACCACGGGCTGTTAAGTGCGCCACACTCGGACCTCGAAATCCACTATATGAAAAGACGGTTACACCCTCAAGTGATTCTCGGACCCTCACCCTAGATAACCTCAGGCTATGGACACTACCAATCGCCACTCTTGGTTCAATCCCTAGTGATATCCCCTGATACACTACTCTTGGCGTGAGCACCCTCTAATCTACCACGCGGGCCTTTTATAGCGGCTCTAGTCCAATTTGCTTGAGGCCTAAGCACACTTAGCCCCAAGACTTCAATCTCTCAAAAGAGATGCACAACCCTATGTGAATATGTATGAATATTCAATTAATGCAATAAGAGCTAGGGTACTCTAAATGCTTACCTAGGATTATAAGATGACAATATAATCAATCCTAGATATCACATATAGCTATATGACATGGCATATAACTTTAGCTAAGTAAAGGATCACCAATCCTAGATACAAAGCTATCATATAAAACCCATAAACATTCAAAGGATTAACTAGTTGATTAAAAAACAATCTATCAACCTAGTTATCAATACATCACACAAGAATGTTCATGGCATAGCTTTTAGGCAATAATGACCTAATCAAATAAGCTATGAAAAATAATCTCAATCAATAAATGAGATCAATTAGCTAGATGGCATATGAACATTAAAGCCTAGCTAACAAATAAAAACCCAATCAACACATAATCTCAATCTTATATGTAGAAATTAATCTAAACACATATAAGTAAAATATGAGATAAAATTGATAAGTAGAAACACTAATTATGTAAGATAAAAGTGTTCAACAAATCATACCATGTGTGTTGAAGAAGTCCCATGCATTAGCATATGCTAGATGATCCTAGATGATGCTTAGATGAAGATTTATGCATGTGGGGATGGGTTTAGAGAGATAAAGATATGATCTTTAAGCTTTCTCTCTCAAGTCTCTCTAAATATCTCTCTAGGGTTCTTATAATCAAAGACTTGTTTTCTGAACCAGAGATAAGGATGTATTTATAGAGACCAAAAACAGGGCAGGTGAAAATACAATTTTGCCCTTGAAACGCACCGATCGGCGGTTTCATTCGGCGGCCAGGCCGCCGAAATGAACCGCCGAATGGCTCCCGAGTGGAACAGGGGAACTTCGGCGACTTCATTCGGCGGTTTTGAAACCGCCGATCCCAACCGCCGTTTTGGACCCGAGAGATATATTTCAATCAGGTCACATTCGGCGGTTTCGAACGGCGGCAAGGCCGCCGAACGTAACCGCCGATTCACCAAAAATGGTGAAACCAAGGAGAAGCCAAAGGCATCTCCACCGGCGATCATCGCGCAAATCAAAGCACATTACCGTGCACGCGCGGACGTTTCCGAACATCCTTAGGGAAACGAATTACTCCACACTAAAAGCTAACATACATGAAGTGCAAGTGTGGGTATTGAATGCATCCTAATGCCTAACATGTCATGGCATTATCATATAACAAGATGCAATCAATTCAACATGCAAGAAGAGATATTGAATAAATCAATAAAGCACAATGCACACAAAATATAAACACACCATACAAGAATAAGAGTTATGCATGTTGTGTGTGTGTGTGCAACTATATCTCTTCAAGCCAATGTAAGCACTAGATATATACCTTTGGTGCTTGTCCTCTTGAGGTCTTGGAAAGGGTCTTGATCTTCAACAAACACCTAGACTACCCTTACAACCAAACCCCAACATGTGGTTTGACCACGAAATAAGCCAATCAATAATGGGAATCCTTACAGTATAAAATAGTGTCGTAAATGTTAGCTTTTAATTTTCATTGGTTTTTACCTTTTTTATCTTCAGATGTTTAAAGTCTGACAAAAAACAAACAAAAAATCTTAAAAGGAAATTACGTTCATAATCATATAAGTTTAATAAACACAGCGGGAACAGTCGACATATTTAAAAGTTGTACTGACAGTGGGACATAAAAACACACAAAATAAAGAAAAGAAGTAATACTGGAAAGTAACGAAGAAGCTTTCTATAGTGGGTATTTTATTCAGAGAAAGGCCCCACTACATTTGTTGCCTTATCGGGATCAACCTCTTCCCATTTTCCTTCCGGGAAAACTTTTTTCGCGTATTCCCTCATCAGGTTGAAGCCAACAGTATAACCGACCTTATATCCGGACTTGACAGCTTTATGTCCGTATTTTGTAGATCTTGATACGTCATTTTTAACAACCTTTCCTATTTGCTCTAAGTTATAAATCCATTCCTCCAAAAGGCGGATTTTCTCTACAACTTCCTTGCTACCCGAATTTGGTGAAGAGGAAGCGGTTTTCTTCCCAGATTTCCGAGCTTCATCCATCTGTAACAGAGAGCAATTTATCAGTTACTTACTTTTAAATGTTTATGTAAGAATGGACAGAGACAGAAAGAGAGAGAGATAGCAAGGATCATTGTCATTCCAATCGGCAGAAGATAATGACCCTTTCCCTTGACAAAAGATGACAGAAAATTTGAAGAACTGGCTATAGTCATTTTGAGAAATATAAAGCACTGAAACTTACAACTGGTGGTGGTGGCAGTGGCGACAGCGGAGGTGGTGTGAAGAAAAATCTGATAATTTAAAATTGAGAAACGAGAACAATGGAACTCAATAGAGAGGTACGAGACATATATATAAGAGAACCGGTTCGATTGGCATTTTAGTATTAATTGTTTTCAGGTGGAATTTCACATAAATGATCCAATGCGATGGTCATATCACTATCCACGCCCGCTCGATGCGGTGTTTTAAATCTCTGCATACTCGCCAAACCCCTTCAGCCAATCAGCACCCTCGAAAAAATAGATAAAGAAACCCCTCATCTTACAATAGTGGGAAATGATGTGGATTTATTTTGGGGAGAAGGGAATTGTTTTGGAGGTGCCCACTTTACCTTAGAAAAACACTTGCAAAGGACTCCTTGTGTGTTTTGGGAAACGAAAAGGTCTGGTTCATTGATTTGTTTTTTTTAAAATTCAATTTATTTATGGTTTAATTATAAAAAAATTTGTGTTACCGAGAGATAAATAGAGTGGTGTGAGAATCGAAAAGATTGCTGTGAATACTTCTTCTTTTGAAACTAATTAAATATATAATTAAATTCATTATTATTTTAAATTCATTTGGTATTCCTCCAAAAAAAAACAATACAAGACATTCCAATTATGTGTAAAGTTTTCATTTATTAATCTGGAAACGGTTGGCTGTAGAGTTATATAATTTTGATTCCACATGGTGACCATTATGTGTTCAATGCACTTATATAGTTATGTACAATAGGTTGGACCAGCTCTATATATTAGGGTGGACACCTGGAATATTTCTTCACCTTGAACAATCCTATAATTGTTTTTTTTTTTTTTTTTATAATTGTTTATTATTATTATTAAGCAGATTTTCTATTATCAGTTCGTCCTGACAATAAATATATCAGGACAAAGAATGTGAACCACTAGATTTATATACTTTGACTCAAAGTGTATGCACTTGTCAAAACTTCTTCATAATCTATGGTCCACATTTTTCGTCCTGATATATTTATTGTCAGGACGAACTGACAATAGAAAGACTGTATTGTTAAGATACATATATATATATATATATATATATATATATATATATATAAATATTTATATATAATAATATCGGGTAAGTTTAGAAGTCGAATTATAAATTATAATTTATTTATGAAGTTGGCTCTTCATCTATATTAATTATACATTAATAATGGGATTAACTCTTGGTTTTTTTATACAAATTGAAATTTTTGTAGTTATTAATTGTAATAATTAATTTATAATTTGCATATAGAATTTTGATGTAAAAATTCTATAGCTAATCAATACGCAATCCAGTAATTAATGGGATAGTGAAACATTATCTTAACGAATATCATGATTGATTTTTAATATATATATTTTAAATATTCAATTATTTAGGCCAATCCCATATTGCACCAATGGGAAAGACTACAATTAATCGAATAATGTCTTAAAATAGTCCAATCCTATGCCGCACACCAAACGTAACCTAATTGTGTAATTGATGTGCCTACTGATGTCATGGGTGCATAGATGCATCAAAAAATAGAAATGACAAAATCAAAGAGGAATAACGTGTTATTACAGGGATCTTGCCCATCTTTACATGCGTGATGTGCTAGCCACGTGATGCGATACACCACGGGATTTAGATTCCATAAGCAATAAATGAGAGTTCAGGGGGTTTTAAAAGAAAAGCCAAGGGGGCAAGATGTGAATTCGCGTATACTTCAGGGGGATGGATTGCTGTTACTTTAACCAGAGGTTGGGATTACCATCAAGTTAATACACAAGCAGACGAAATTCAATCTTCAATAAAATACACGATATTGTATGGATATCAAGTATCAAGCGTGAAGTTAAATACACGTTCAGATGAAAAGGAAGGAACCTTTAGTGTAATACACGAATGCGATATGAAAATCAACGTTGAAGGTAATACACGATAAAACAAATAAAATAAACATTCAGTTGAATACACGATTAAATAAATACTCTTTTTGAATACTTTATCGAAAATGTTGCAGACTGATCACCCAATGGGGAGTTGCCACGTGCCTCACACTTTTCTAATTATAGATTTTTATCCTTGCTTTGTGTTACGTGACAACCAACCTTTAGTTGGTCAGTATGCCTGGTGTAAGGATTCCCGTTGTTTTTAATTGGCTTATTTCGTGATCAAACCATTTGTGGGGGTTCTTTGTAAGGGTAGCCTAAGTATCGGTCTTATTGTTCGAAGCCCTTTGAAGACCTCGTGTTGATAAGCACCGAAGGTAAATTTCTATGTGCTTACTTTTCTTTGAAGAGATTAGTTGCACACACACACTTAACATTCATTGCATATGTGTGCATTCTCTTCATTTGTCACATTTCACACTTGCACTAATTTATTATATTTTGTTGTGTGTAATTGTGTCATGTTGTTGTGTAATTCGTTTCCCGATAACTTTCGGAAACGTCCGCGCATGCACGAGAATGTGCTTGATTTAGCGCGAGGACCGCCTATGGAGAATGCCCTTGGCTTCTCCTTCGTTTTCACCTATCTAGGTGATCGGCGGTTATTATCGGCGGCCTGGCCGCCGACTGAAACCGCCGTTTCAGTCCAGATTGGTCTGAAGCATTTCTACGGTTAAGATCGGCGGTCACGCCCGCCGTTCGAAACCGCCGTTTCAAGACCTGATTGATTTATCTCTCAGTCTAATTCGGCGGTTGAAACGGCGGGCATGAAACCGCCGTTCAAAACCGCCGTTCATACCTGGTTGATTTTGATCTCTCTGTTCTGTTTCGGCGGTTGGAATCGGCGGTCACGAAACCGCCGAATGAACCGCCGTTTATGCTCTGTTCTTCACGAGCTCAATTCGGCGGTCATGAACGGCGGCCTGGCCGCAGATTGAAACCGCCGATTGGCGCGTTTCTTTGAAACTTACTTAAACGACCTCACTTTGATTTGACCCCCTATATATATGCCACTTTGACTTTAGGTCAAAAAAAAAAAAGAGTTCATATTCAGAATTCATACATAGGATATTTTTCAAAGAGAAGAAAAATTCCAAGAACTCCATTCTTGATTCTCAAACACTTTTTCATGATCATCAATCATCATCTAGCATCATCTTAGATCATCTAGATGTCATCTAGCATGGAATCTTCATCATACTTTGCTTGGTAAGCTTTTCACTAATATCTTACATGTTTTGTGTTTCTCTTATCTAGCAATCTCAATTAATTACTTGTTTGTTATTTTGTATGCTTTAGATACAATATTGAGATGAGTATGATGTATGTTTGAGATTTTATATTGTGCTTGCATATTAGGTTTTGTGCTTAATATTGATTAGCTAAACTAATTGACATGTCATTTAGTTTTGATATCTAGGATTGCTCTTAATTTCATATTAATCATCTTAGATAAGCATATAGGGTTTCCCTTGCTCTATGTTGCATTTTGGATATTCACATATATTCACTTAGGGTTGTATTCTCTTCATAGAGAAAGTAAGTCTTGTGTGTAGCATCCGGGATTAGGTTGCTTAGAACGCAAGCAAATTGGACTAGGTTCACTCATACCGGGATTAGGTAGGTGTGTGATTACTTCCGGGATTAGGTTGTAATCGTTTGCACATTTAGTGGATTCGAGGTTCGAGTGTGGCTTACTTACATAGCCCGTGGTTTTTCCCGTGAGGGTTTCCACGTAAAAACCAAGTGTTGTTTTAATTTCCGCACCATATTACACTTGCTTGTTTATATTATCTTGAGGGCATTTTCGTAATTTTGACTAACACGAAAAATTGGGTAAAAAGCGTAAAATCTATTCACCCCCCCTCTAGATAGCTTTATACACACCGTGCTATAATTTGTTTCAATTGGTATCAGAGCGGGTTCCTAGACATACATAGGTGATCCTTGCTTATTTTGGTGTGTTTTGCATTTTGTGTGATTTTTGATCATTCATACATTTGCATTCATTTCATTCATTCATAAACACTATGAGTGGAAACGGTGGAAATGGTGGTGGCCACGAAGGAGCTTCTAGCACAAGGCCTCCACTTCTTACCGGATTGAACTATTCCCAATGGAAAGGGAAGATGGAATCCTACATATGCCAAATTCATGACCGTGCATGGATGGCGGTGGAAGACGGATATGATCTCCCTATGATGACTCCCGAGGGTGGAGGACAAGATGTTTTGAAGCCTAAGGCGCAATGGAACGCGCAAGAGTTTGAGGCTTCTAAGTGTAATAGGAAGGCTATGCATGCCATTATGTGTGCTATGGATGAGAATCAGTACAAGCTTATTCAGAATACTCAGATTGCCAAAGTGGCATGGGACATCCTTCTAGTTGCACATGAGGGAACCGAGGTGGTGAAGGAGTCCAAGCTTCAAGTCCTCCAAACTCAGTTTGAGCTTCTAAGGATGGGAGAGGATGAATGCTTCAATGACTTCGAAATCAAATTGATGGACATTGTAAATCAAAGCCATCAACTCGGAGACCCGTATTCGGATAGGAGAGTCAAGCAAAAAATTATGAGATCTCTCCCCGATAGGTTTGAATCCAAGGTGACGGCCATAGAAGAAAATAGTGGCTACATGGATATGAAGCCAAGTGAGGTGATTGGGCGTCTCCTTGCATATGAGTCTAGGAAGGCTCCTAGCACCACTACTCCTCCTAAGAAGTCTAAAGGAATAGCATTGAAAGCATCTAAGGATGCAAAGGAGGCAAAGCATGAATCGGATGAAGACCTTGCCTTATTTGTGAAAAGGTTCAACAAGGTTATGGGGTTCAAGAAGAAGAAGGGATTTGGGTCAAGAGGACAAGATTTGAAGAAAAAGAGTTCCTTCAAGAAGTTTGAGCCTAGACAAGAGAGGACCGAAAGGAAAGGGGTCCGATGCTTTGAATGTGGTGGGATTGGTCACTTTGCCCCCGAATGTGCTAATCACAATGAAAAGAAGAAGAGCAAAGTGATGGCCGCCACTTGGAGTGGGAGTAGTGATGACTCCAATGAGGAAGATGAGTCTTCAAGTGAAGAAGAGCTCATGGCTAATCTCCTAGCTTTTGCCTCCTCTCATAAAAGCAAAAGTGCTAGTGAGAAAGAGGAAATGAGTCAAGAGGAAAATGACTCAAGTGAAGAAGAAAGTGATTCCTCATCTAACTCCATAAGTAGTTTTGTGGAGAAAAAGGTGCTTGCTAAATGCCATGCCGAGTTTAATGATTTAGCAATCAAGAGCACAAGAAAGATCAAGATGTTGAGAGAAGAAAATCTTAAGCTTGCATCTCATAATGACCACTTAGGTGAACAAGTGGAAAAATTCAAGAAGACAGAAGATAAGCTAAGAGAGGAGTTAGCTTTATCTAGGAGGAATGAAGAAAGTCTAAAGAGTGAGCTTGAAGAAGTTAGAAATTCTATGACTAGGATGGATTCTAGCACCAAGAAGCTTGACCATATGCTTGGTGTTGGAAAGAGTCCATGTGACAAGAGGGGTCTTGGGTATGAAGATGACAAGAAGATCTCTACCTCTAACAAGACCGTGTTTGTCAAGAGCTTGAAGAAAGAAGAAACTTCATTTGTGCAAGCTCCTAGAAAGAAATTAGAAGTATGACAATGCTCTAATGCACAAGTGAAGATGGGGCCAAGAAGGAAACCTCAAGCTCAACCCCCTAGGGTCTCTCAAGCCAACATTCCTCCTCAAATGGCTCACAAAGGAAAGAGACCTATCATGCAACCTCAAGCTAGGAAGCAACCAAGACCGGTTCAACAACGAAATAGGATTGAACCCTTTCATCCACAAAGACAAGGACAAGGTATGATTCCTTATTTCACTCCTATATGTCATTTTTGTGGATTTGATGGTCATATTAGACCACATTGCTTTCGATATATAAAAATGTGCAAAACTAGAAGCATGATAGAGAAGAAAAAGAAAAGAGCCATTATGCATGTTCCTAGGAATGATAATATTATTATGCATGATCCTAGGACATCTAGAGCCCATATACCAAAGACCACTAAGAAAGCTAAGATTGTTTCTAGGTGGATTAGAAAGAATGATATTGTTTGCCATGTTGCTCAAATAGCCTTGAAGGCAAATTCTTCTAATTTTTGGTATCTAGATAGTGGGTGCTCTAGGCACATGACGGGAAACAAGAGTTTCTTCGAGACTCTTGTTATGGAGGAAGGTGGATATGTCACTTTTGGTGATGGATCCAAAAAGAAAGTAGTAGGGAAAGGAACCATTTCCGTTCCCGGATTACCCTCCTTATCCGATGCTTTATTTGTTGATGGCTTGAAAGCCAATTTAATAAGCATTTCACATCTAAGTGATGAAGGATATTCCGTCTTGTTTTGTAAAGATGATTGCTCGATCCTAAAGCCCGATGGACAAACCTTATTGAAAGGTATGAGATCTAGCGACAATTGCTATTGTCTTGAAGCTAGAATAGTCTCAAACAATGTGTCCATGGATGAGCAAATTGAGTTATGGCATGAAAGACTTGGCCACATGAACTTTAGGGATCTACGGACCCTTGGAAAGTTCGAGTGTGTGCGTGGCCTCCCTAAGCTTGGGAAGAAAGCCAATGGTGTTTGTGGACCTTGCCAACAAGGAAAGCAAACTAAAAGCATGCACAAAAAGGGTAAGTATCTCACCACCAAGGAGCCTCTTGAGCTTCTCCACATGGACCTCATGGGTCCCATGCAAACCGAAAGTTTGGGTGGAAAGAGATACATTTTTGTATGTGTTGATGATTTCTCTAGATTTACATGGACATACTTTCTTAGAGAAAAATCCGAAACTTTTGATAAGTTTAAAATGCTTCGTATTAAATTACAAAATGAAATGAAATCTAACATTAGAAGCATTAAACGGATTAGAAGTGACCATGGGAGAGAGTTTGAGAATGCCTCTTTTGAAAGCTTTTGTGATAGCTTAGGCATCTCCCATGAGTTTTCGGCTCCTAGGACACCTCAACAAAATGGAGTTGTTGAGAGGAAGAATAGGGTCCTCCAAGAGATGGCCCGAGTGATGTTGCTTAGCAACAATGTCCCTAGGAACCTATGGGCCGAAGCCATCAATACGGCTTGCTATATAGGAAATCGTGTGTTCCTAAGGCCCGGTTCTAGAAACACCTCCTATGAGCTATGGAAGGGTAGGAAGCCAAATGTTAGCTACTTCCACACATTTGGAAGCAAATGCTACATTTTAAATGACCGTGATCAACTTGGCAAGTTTGATGCTAAGAGTGATGAGGGTATCTTTATTGGCTACGCCTTGAATAGTAAAGCCTATAGAGTTTTCAACTTGAAGACTCGAACCGTCATGGAATCATCAAATGTGGTCATTGATGATACTAGGCTCAAGTCTAATAACCATGAGGAGGAGGATGTTCTAGAGGATGACTCTCCTTTGGAGAGGGTTGTGGTGACTCCCAATGTTAGGACATCTAATGAAGTCACACAACCCATTACTAGAGTTCCTCTTTTGGACTCTAAAGAACCCGCTCCATGGGTTAGGAAACTCCATGATAAAGAAGATATCATTGGAGAGGTAAATGAGGGTGTTAGGACTAGACGTCAACTTGCTAATCTTATTAGCTATACTTGCTACACCTCTCAAATTGAACCCAAAAAGGTTGAAGAAGCCTTACATGATGAATTTTGGGTTCTTGCCATGCAAGAAGAGCTAAACCAATTCGAAAGGAATGAGGTTTGGACTCTAGTTCCTAGGCCAAAGACCACTAATGTCATAGGCACTAAATGGATATTTAGGAACAAATCCGATGAGGATGGCAACATAGTGCGGAACAAGGCTAGACTTGTAGCACAAGGGTACTCTCAAATTGAGGGTATCGACTTTGAGGAGACATTTGCTCCCGTTGCCCGCTTAGAGTCCATTAGGCTTCTCTTGTCCATCTCTTGTGTGCACAAGTTCAAATTGCACCAAATGGACGTCAAGAGTGCCTTCCTCAATGGCTTCTTGCAAGAGGAAGTGTTTGTTGAACAACCCAAGGGGTTTGTGGATGCACACCACCCCAACCATGTCTATCGCCTCAAGAAGGCACTATATGGGTTGAAACAAGCACCGAGGGCTTGGTATGAGCGCCTCACTCAATTTCTTGTTGACAATAACTACACAAGAGGTAGTGTTGACAAGACACTATTCATCAAGAGAGATAATGATGAGCTTTTCATAGCTCAAATATATGTTGATGACATAGTGTTTGGCTCCACCAACAACACCAAGGTCCAACAATTTGTTGATGTCATGTCTCATGAATTTGAGATGAGCCTTGTTGGTGAGCTTAGTTACTTCCTAGGTTTGCAAATTAGGCAACTAGACAATGGGATTTTCATAACCCAAGCCAAATATGCCAAAAACCTAGTGAAGAAGTTTGGTTTAGTAAATGCCAAACATTGTGATACACCCATGAGTACCACTTTGAAGCTAAGCAAAGATGCTAGTGGTAAAAGTGTGGAACAAACGTTATATCGTGGCATGATAGGTAGCTTGCTTTATTTGACCGCAAGTAGGCCCGATATCTCCTTTAGTGTGGGTGTGTGTGCTAGGTACCAAGCGGATCCTAAGGAGTCCCGTCTCTCTTCCGTTAAGAGAATCATTCGCTATGTGAATGGGACATCCAACTATGGGATTTGGTACTCTTTTGACACTAATGCTAGTCTTGTAGGCTTTAGTGATGCGGATTGGGCAGGAAATTGTGATGATAGGAAGAGCACATCGGGCGGTTGCTTCTTTCTAGGCAACAACTTGGTGTCTTGGTTTTGCAAGAAGCAAAACTCGATTTCCTTGTCCACGGCCGAGGCCGAGTACATAGCCGCGGGGAGTGGATGCACACAACTCCTATGGATGAAGCAAATGCTAGTAGACTACGGATTCAACCAAGGTACTCTCACTCTCTTTTGTGATAACATGAGTGCTATTAATATTTCCAAGAATCCGGTGCAACATTCTAGGACTAAGCATATTGACATCCGCCATCACTTCATTAGAGAGCTTGTTGAAAATAAATGCATAGTACTTGAACATGTAGGTACTAATGATCAACTTGCGGACCTATTTACTAAACCCTTAGATGCTACTCGATTTAAAACTCTTAGTAGATCTATTGGGGTATGTCTTGTGGAGTGATGTTCTATGATTGACCCCATATGGGGAACTCAAGCAAAGAGAGCTATTTTGCATTCTTGTATCTTGCAAAAAATTTGAAATATCTTATGCCTCTTCTTTTGATTGCTTGAGTAAGCTTGGTTGTACATATGTATATATGTTTTCAAATTCTATAAGTGTGAACCTTGCTTGTCTACAATCCATGTCATATTTATGTTCAAATATGCATTTTTGGACTAGGAGATTTACATAGGAAGTATGATGTGAATGACCTATAGTTATCTCCATGACATGATGATTCTTTAATAACATGCTAATGTCAAATGAAAAAGCATGAAATTCATATAACATGCTCACATGAAAAGCATGAATTGATGATTGCATATTCTTAAAAATGCAAAACTTGTGTGAAAGCTTATGAGACTCAAAATGAATAAAGGATCTTGTATCCGTTCAAAGGAATTTCTATTCTGAATGTCTCTCTTTCTTTATTGGTTGAACATGGCTACTATCATACGGATATCTTATCCGGAAAAATCAAAAAGGGTGCAAAGTTGCTCATGCCATGTTTCGCTTATAAAGTTGGATATAGTTGCTCTTATATTGAAATCAATAATCTCTATATCCTTGCTTTTCCCATGACATTGGTGAAATTGGTTTGAATTCTTATTAGAAACCTTTGTCATTTGCTTTGCCAAATACCATTGTATTTTGGACTTGAATGCTATATGTCTTGTATGCAAAGCATGTTAAATTCACACATTTTCTCAAAATAAATCTCCTTGTTTCTCTCAAATTGATTGAAGTGCATAAAGTGACTTATATGTATATGCAAATCTTGCATGCTTCTATCTCTCGTTGCTATGAGTGACCCGGTTGGGGACTACTCTTTTGCCTATATCATGACAAAAAGGGGGAGTAGGATATGGTAAGGGGAGGTGCAAAATATAGAAGTTATTGTAAACTTTGGGGAGAACATACATTGAGGGGGAGTAACCCGTTGAGGGGGAGCATTGCATTTATCATACATTGCATACATTTGGTAATGTTGTGCCTAAATTCTAAAAATGCAAATGCTTGGTATTGTTCTCACATGATTAATCTCACACTTTTCTTGTATTAGAAATGTTAGAAACTCTTTTCAGGGATTGATTATTCTACAAGAGGATTGAAGACTTCAAGTTGCATTAGCTTATCTCTTTGTAATGTAGAATATCATTATAGTCCCGTAGTTTCTATTTTTTTTGTGAGGAATCATTGTGAGTGATGGTTTTGTCACGAAATAGCCAAAGGGGGAGATTGTAAGGATTCTCGTTGTTTTTAATTGGCTTATTTCGTGATCAAACCATTTGTGGGGGTTCTTTGTAAGGGTAGCCTAAGTATCGGTCTTATTGTTCGAAGCCCTTTGAAGACCTCGTGTTGATAAGCACCGAAGGTAAATTTCTATGTGCTTACTTTTCTTTGAAGAGATTAGTTGCACACACACACTTAACATTCATTGCATATGTGTGCATTCTCTTCATTTGTCACATTTCACACTTGCACTTATTTATTATATTTTGTTGTGTGTAATTGTGTCATGTTTTTGTGTAATTCGTTTCCCGATAACTTTCGGAAACTTCCGCGCATGCACGAGAATGTGCTTGATTTAGCGCGAGGACCGCCTATGGAGAATGCCCTTGGCTTCTCCTTCGTTTTCACCTATCTAGGTGATCGGCGGTTATTATCGGTGGCCTGGCCGCCGACTGAAACCGCCGTTTCAGTCCAGATTGGTCTGAAGCATTTCTGCGGTTAAGATCGGCGGTCACGTCCGGCGTTCGAAACTGCCGTTTCAAGACCTGATTGATTTATCTCTCAGTCTAATTCGGCGGTTGAAACGGCGGGCATGAAACCGCCGTTCGAAACCGCCATTCGAAACCGCCGTTCATACCTGGTTGATTTTGATCTCTCTGTTCTGTTTCGGCGGTTGGAATCGGCGGTCACGAAACCGCCGAATGAACTGCCGTTTATGCTCTGTTCTTCACGAGCTCAATTCGGCGGTCATGAACGGCGGCCTGGCCGCCGATTGAAACCGCCGATTGGCGCGTTTCTTTGAAACTTACTTAAACGACCTCACTTTGATTTGGCCCCCTATATATATGCCACTTTGACTTTAGGTCAAAAAAAAAAAAGAGTTCATATTCAGAATTCATACTTAGGATATTTTTCAAAGAGAAGAAAAATTCCAAGAACTCCATTCTTGATTCTCAAACACTTTTTCATGATCATCAATCATCATCTAGCATCATCTTAGATCATCTAGACGTTATCTAGCATGGAATCTTCATCATACTTTGCTTGGTAAGCTTTTCACTAATATCTTACATGTTTTGTGTTTCTCTTATCTAGCAATCTCAATTAATTACTTGTTTGTTATTTTGTATGCTTTAGATACAATATTGAGATGAGTATGATGTATGTTTGAGATTTTATATTGTGCTTGCATATTAGGTTTTGTGCTTAATATTGATTAGCTAAACTAATTGACATGTCATTTAGTTTTGATATCTAGGATTGCTCTTAATTGCATATTAATCATCTTAGATAAGCATATAGGGTTTCCCTTGCTCTATGTTGCATTTTGGATATTCACATATATTCACTTAGGGTTGTATTCTCTTCATAGAGAAAGTAAGTCTTGTGTGTAGCATCCGGGATTAGGTTGCTTAGAACGCAAGCAAATTGGACTAGGTTCACTCATACCGGGATTAGGTAGGTGTGTGATTACTTCCGGGATTAGGTTGTAATCGTTTGCACATTTAGTGGATTCGAGGTTCGAGTGTGGCTTACTTACATAGACCGTGGTTTTTCCCATGAGGGTTTCCACGTAAAAACTAAGTGTTGTTTTAATTTCCGCACCATATTACACTTGCTTGTTTATATTATCTTGAGGGCATTTTCGTAATTTTGACTAACACGAAAAATTGGGTAAAAAGCGTAAAATCTATTCACCCCCCCCTCTAGATAGCTTTATACACACCGTGCTATAATTTGTTTCACCTGGGAGCTGACCGGTGAGGCATTATTACACCTAATAAAGATTGAGTACCCTATGCCCCCAATCCATATGCAGTACTAAATGCATATTGACCCTTACGGGGTTGAGTTTGGGACACGTGTCAACACCTAGAGTGGGTGATAATGGTTCACCCTAGTTAGTGTGGGTGAGGAAAAATGCACTCCTAATATAAATAACATAAAACCGAATGTGTTCACACACTTGAGTCAAAACATGTAAAACTAGCGGTTCACATTCAATATCCTAGAGTTATATGTGGACGTCCTCATTTGAAAATTCATGTAAATATATATATCCAGTCCCAATCTGGTCAGTGCATCCTGATAACACTTTATCAGGATATTGAATGTGAGCCACTAGTTTTGACAAGTGCATACACACTTGAGTCAAAGTATGTTAAACGAGTGGCTCACATTCAATATCCTCACGAAGTTATATCAAGATGCACTGACATGAAATTTTTTCTATATATATATATATATGTTTTTGGTCTTTCTATTATCGGTTCGAACTGATATAAAATATATGAGTAATGCTAGAGGACCCAAAAAACTAACCCAAATTTTGAAAACAAATATGTGGCAACATCACACACAACATGGGCCCATGTCACTCTTCCCAAAGATCCCATGTGATGTTGCCACATGGGGTTAGGTTCAAAATTTGGGTTAGTTTTTTGGGTCCTCTAGCATTACTCAAAATATATTAGTTCCTTGCATGTGGGTCATTGGATTTAAAAGATGCTTTGACAAGTGCATGCAACCAAGTCAAAGTACCCACATGCAAGAAACTGATATTTATTTTGTCGGTTCAAACTGATAATAGAAAAATTGGTTATATATTTATATGAACTAACTGCATAAATGGATTATTTAACGGAAAACGATCTAACACGAAATATGACAAACAACTGGTTTGATTACAATTAATCCAACCTAAAGCCAAATAAACAGTCTAGGTACATTAACAAAACAAAATGGAGGTCAAAAGGACCCATCACTATTTGTGTCCTTTTGCTTAATATGTGGTTGCTATGTACATTTTTTGAACAACATATTTGTGAAGGGCCAATGGCCCCTTGCCAAGATGGTTGGACCCTCCTTTGGAGCCCTCCACCATCACCACCAAGGTTCAAGTGCCAAGGCATGCATGGATATATGCAATTTTTCTTTGGCCCTCCTAGTTTGGATGTTGTCCCACCCTTGTGTGAGTGCTCTCTCCCCGTTTGTGGGAGCGTCTATCTGGGTTGTGCTTATAGTTGTGTCTTATCCTCGCAGGGTCCCAGTTGTTGTATTCCAATAAAAAATTAAAAAAAAAACATAATCGTGAAGGGAAATTAGTTAAATGGTTACAGAACATATCCGGCTATATGTTCCCCAATTTTTGGTAAATAAAATATGTTGTGCAATAAAGAGTGGTAAAGCAATACCTTCATGTTCTGATGCTCTATACATTGCGTCAGGTGTTTTGGATAGTGGAAGTGGTTCGGATTAGGGTGCCGCAAAATTGGTTTAAAAGCAAAAAACGATAAACGATAAACGATCAACGACGGCATCGCTATGGGAAAAGTAAACACTTTCACCATACGCTAACTTCAGATATTCCAATGCCTCGTCATCGTAACTGATGCTACAATTAAATTGTGATGAGACATTGAAATTTTTGAAGCGTGAGTTCGGTGAATGAAAAACGTAGGAAAGGATGTCAAGGAAAAAATAGCATGTCCAAGTGCGGACATGACCACCAAACAACCCTAAAACAGGAGTGAGAGCATCTCCAAGAGTCTCCTCTGGAGACCCGTTTGCTTAATTAAGGGAGGAGTTTCATTTTTGCAAATCGAAGAGTTGCCCAGGAAAAGGTTTTGGTTAAGCTCACTGATATGCTGAATGCTGAATCCCTTAATAAAGGGGTGCATTGAATATTTTCTCGTGGATTCAACCCCTATAAGTGGGCTCCACGAACCACGGTTAAACAAAGTATTGACCGTTTGTTCAAGAGTGCAATTTTGCTCACCCCTTTAACTAGAGGTAAGCACTACCCCCCACATCAGGTGTTGCCACGTGTCCCAAACCTTGGGTTAACTTTGGACTTTGGGTTAAGTTTAGGACACGTGGCAACACCTGAGGTCCGGAGTAATGCTTACCTCTAGTTAATGTGGGTGAGCAAAGTTGCACTCTTGTTTAAGGGAGTTTCGATAGTTTTTTTAATTTTTTTTATTGGAATACAACAATAACAGGAATATAGGATTACAGATCCATAACATGATTACATGATTACAACAACTGGGACCCATCGAGAATCGATTTCCAAGCGCAGCCCAGACTAGAGCTCCCGCGGACGGGGAGAGAGAACCCATACGAAGGATTTTTCAACCACCCACACAAAGTGGGACAACACCATGTTTTTGAATGGGCCAAGGAAAATTTGCATAATTCTATACACACACTATGTCTTCAACCTTGGTGGTGGGGGGTTCCCAAAAGAAGGCCCACCACTATGGCAAGGGACCATGTGTGAGTTTCGATAGTTAAATAAGCTTGATTAGTGGCTTGTACACATCACATCAACACATTACAGTAATGCATTGGATAATTACATATAATAAAATCAATATTGTTGCAATATTTTATTTTTAATCAAAAGTAACTCTTGCCCATTGATCTGCTGACAGATGCATATTTATAGGCAATGCGGACGGTCAATTGGATTTTGTAAATAGTTTTCTTTAATTGGAATTTATTTTATTTAAACTTTAAGGATGTTTTTATTATTTTGTTTATTATTCCATAACGGAAAGTAGGTGCTCACAACTGAGAAGTGAGAACTGACTAACGGGTAATTGAGTCATTATACAAATTTGATATGGTTGATGTTTGGAGTTAACTGACATATTTTTAGTGGAGGGAGGCGATTGTTTATTTTTCAGAAAAGTGATTTGTAGTTGTCTAAAGAGCAAACCTCAGGGTCCTTGGTTGCAATTTGCGATTTTAATCCTAATATAATAGACTTAGAATATTCGTGTATACTTACTCAAGGACATCTACCGTGTAAGCATCAAAGGAGGGACTGTTATGCCGTACCTGGAACAACTTCTTTAATCGACGGTGCACCCATTCTAGTCGAAGGTATGGCATTGTCTGTTTTGATCCTAATTTTGTTTCTGATCATATTTTTGTTTGTTTTGATTTCATTATTAAGGCTTCGTATGTATCCATAGGTAATGGGTTTCAGTCTGGCTATGGAGTGTCGAACATACAATGAATATTCTATACCCAATTTGCTTGTTGCTGGAACCAGTGATATTGTTGTACTTTGCATGTTGGCTCTAAATATTTTTGGTTGTGTACGATTTACGTTTTTAGGGCTAATTTCATTGTTTTGTTTTCGTTTCGCCTAACAGTGAGAAATGGGTTTTTTTTTACAAGAGATTGTGCAATTCGCAACCCGTTTGAATGATATGGTTTAGTGTGATGCTGATCACATTACTTCATACCATGGTTCTGTTTTATTGTGTGTGTTGTTGCTAGTTATAGGCCTCTTTTTTGTTAGATGCTAAACTTTAGAATTTGGTTATGATTATGTGTTATTGGTAGCGCAAGATATTTTTAGAATTTTATGGTTAGTAAACCTATTCTCAAACCGGTGGTCTTTTAGGCTGTTATGTATTTTTAAAATTTTAGTGTGCTAAAATGAAATACGTAGCTCATAAACTCAAAAAATCGTTCCTTCCAAAACTACGCAGCTTATCACTTTTTTCTTTATGACGAGTACCGGAGCTGATCCCGTCAGTAATGAGGATGACGTTATTAATGTCTTATTGGGCCAGGTGCATAGGCATATCAAACTAGCCGAGTTTTTTTCCAAGTTACTTGAAGGGAAGCTTGCGTCAATGTCTTCCCGTGGGTCGTCGCTTGCATCTAGCGCGGATATACATAAGATTAGGAAGACGTATACGGTGATAAAGCAGAATGGGGAACGACTTATTACTGACCTACAGAAGGTGAACAGATGTAGCAACTGACAGTCACAAAAAATAAAAAGAACGGGAATGGAAAGTTGTATTAGGAAATCTATTGGGGTCTTATTAGTTATATAGCTTTTATTTGGTAGTATGTTGCAGTAAAGAAAATAGTGTGGATGGCGATTGCATGATCAAATTGTGGCTGTGTTCTCGTCACTGTTCGATGACAGTATATTAAAGTATGGTATATGATTTTTTTGTTTTTTTGTGTTCATTAATGAAGAGAAGGATGTATGGATCATATCATTTCAGTTTTGCCCAGCTTTGTCTAGTAAACATATACTAATTGATATATATCCTAATGCTGATCGTAAAATGACAATATGAAATGTACTTCACAAGGGTGGAAAACCCTATCCGGATGATGCGATGAATGTAATAGTCATAAAAACCACCACGCTTTATTGATTGCGAGACATCACCGAAATCAATTTTATACAATTTCATACAATTTCATCATTACCTCATTCCTATGTCTACTGACAAAAACCTTTATTACTATAATCCTCTGATCGAATACTGCAAGCCCCGTTGATTGCCTTTGAAATTGGCTTCAAGTTGACGTAGCTCTGACGCATAACACTTTGCATTTAAAATTATAACACAAATTTAAAATTTTAACACAAATCTTTACAGAGAAAGCAATACATGAGTTCAAGTTCCTAATGTAATCCCAATGGACAGATATTGTTGTGATAAGATAATCTTTTATAATATAGGTTGTCACCTAACGTGTGGGCCGATCACGATGCAATCAATCAATCATAAGGATATTTTGACAGGGAAAATTCAGGCAATTAATGGTTTTAAATGGCCTGATGGAAGATTGTGTTAGGAACAGAAGGATATTATGACGGGTGGAGTGTTGGACATAGAAATAAAAAATTAAACTACAATAAGAAATAAAATTTGTAAGGTTCCCATTTGTTGATTGACTCATTTCGTGGACAAACCACATGTTGGGGTTCTTTGTAAGGGTAGCCTAGGTATCGGTTTTATTGTTCGAAGCCCTTTGAAGACCTTGTGTTGATATGCACCGAAGGTAAATTTCTATGTGTTTACTTGTCTTGAAGAGATAGTTGCACACACTCACAACTCATGCATATGTTTAATCCTTGTATGTTGTGTTTCTTATTGTTGTGCATTAATGCTTATTTTCATCTCTTCTTGCATGTTAGTTTGATTGCATCTTGCATATCCAATTGCCTTGTCATGATTAGTCTTAGGATTGCATTTTTGCATTAGGCGCTCCCAAAAGTGCTCTACAGAAGCGCTATACGAACAGCGCCCATCGAGCGCTGTTCAGACCTGATCGATTTTAATCGGTCGCTGTACAGGCGCTGTACAAAGCGCTCTAAGTACAGCGCCACTCTATTTTCCCGAGAGAATAGAGTTGGGGCGTTGTACAGGCGCTGTATAGAAGCACTCTATGTACAGCGCCCAAGGCAAATTTTAGGCCAACTTATCAAAACGACCACACTTTGTTTTGGCCTCCTATATATATGCCACTTTGACTTTAGGTCAATTAAGTTAGTTCATATTCAGATTTCATACTTAGGATATTTTTCAAGAGAAGAAAAAATTCCAAGAACTCAAATTTTATTCACTCAAACACTTTTTCATGATCATCAATCATCATCTAGCATCATTCTAGATCATCTAGATGTCTCTTTACATGGATTCTTCATCACACTTTGCTTGGTAAGCTTTTCACTAATATCTTACATATTTTGTGTTTTTCTTAACAAGCAATCTCAATTAATTTCTTGTATGTTATTTATATATCTTTTGATACAAGATTGAGATTAGTGTGTTGTATGTTTTAGAAGTTGTATTGTGATAGCTAATTAGGTTTTGTGCTTAATCTTGTTTAGCTAAACTATTTGATTGAACATGTCATTTAGTTTTTAATATCTAGGATTGTTCTAATTGCATATTAATCATCTTAGATAAGCATATAGGGTTTCCCTTGCTCTATGTTGCATTTGAATATTCATATATTCTCTGTAAGGATTCCCGTTTTGTTGATTGGCTTATTTCGTGGTCAAACCACATGTTGGGGTTTTGAATGTAAGGGTAGTCTAAGTGTTTAGTGTTGAAAGTAATTAATTACTCGAGGTGTGTTTATCAATATAAAGCTAGAGGGGGGGTGAATAGATTTTATCTAATTGTTACCCAATTTTCGCATGCAAGTCAATTTTACGAAAATACCCCTAGCAAGTCAACAAAACATACAAGTGTAATAAGATGCGGAAATAGTAAATGACACTTGATGTATACGTGGAAAACCCAACCACTGGGAAAAACCACGGGCTGTTAAGTGCGCCACACTCGGACCTCGAAATCCACTATATGAAAAGACGGTTACACCCTCAAGTGATTCTCGGACTCTCACCCTAGATAACCTCAGGCTATGGACACTACCAATCGCCACTCTTGGTTCAATCCCTAGTGATATCCCCTGATACACTACTCTTGGCGTGAGCACCCTCTAATCTACCACGCGGGCCTTTTACAATGGCTCTAGTCCAATTTGCTTGCGTTCTAAGCAACCTAATCCCGGATGCTACACACAAGACTTACTTTCTCTTTGAAGAGAATACAACCCTATGTGAATATGTATGAATATTCAATAAATGCAATAAGAGCTAGGGTACTCTAAATGCTTATCTAGGATGATGATATATTCAATTTAAATCAACCCTAGATATCAATTGCTAAATGACATGTCAAATAGCTTAGCTAATCAAGATTAATTAAAAACCTAATTAGCTATCACAATACAACACTCAATCAATTCATCACAATTAATTCTCTTTTCTTGTATTTAGCATATGATCTAAAACATACAAGTAAATTAAAAGAGATGGCTTGGTAGTAAAAATATTACAATAAAATGAACTTAATCAAAATCTTACCAAGCAAGTTGTGATGATGCAAATCCATACATAGATGCACTCTATATAGACATAGAAGATGCAATATGAAATTTGATGCACAAAGGATTTGATTTGAGTGGTTAAAGATGAGTTCTTTGTATTTTTCTTTTCTTGAAAAATATTCTAAGTATGAAATCAGATTATGAACTCTCTTGGCTGACCTAAAGTCAAAGTCTTATATATATAGGAGCCATAAGTGAAGTGTGGTCGTTTTGAAAAACACACCAGAATTTGCTCTGTGCGCTGGTGGACTTGCGTTGGACGACAGGCGCACGACCAGCGCAAAGGCAAAATTTGCACAGGCGCTTGACGACCAGCGCTCACACATGCGCCAGACCAGCGGAGCCATACTGGGCGATCAGCGCTGGTGGCCTTGCGCTGGTGTAGACCAGCGCACGACCAGCGGCACGCCACTGGGCGTTTTGCGCCGGTGAGCGGCGCTGGACGACAGGCGCAAGTGGACCAGCGCACAGCCCACAACTTTGAACCCCACAAGCAATCATGCAAGGGGAACAAAGGTAAACTAAGATGCATCCAAAAAGCCTAAATGCTATGATGTTATAAACACAAGATGCAATAATAAAAACAAGCAAGAAGAGATGTAAATAGGCATTGATGCACAACAAAAAGAAACACAACATACAAAGATTAAACATATGCATGAGTTGTGAGTGTGTGCAACTATCTCTTCAAGACAAGTAAGCACTTAGAGTATTACCTTTGGTGCTTGTCAATAATGAGGTCTTCAAAGGGCCTAAGCAATAACAATAACATCTAAACTACCCTTACAAAGAATCCCCACATATGGTTTGATCACGAAATGAGCCAATCAATTGATGGGAATCCTTACAAGTGTTGAAGATCAAAGGCCCTTCCATGACCTCAAGATACAAGCACGCCAAAGGTATAATCTCTTGTGCTTGTTTTTCTTTGAAGAGATTTAGTAGCACACACACACTTAGCATTCTTGCTATGATTGCATACTTGCTTATTTTTATGTGCGTCTCTTCACATGTCACTTTACACACTAGCACTTTGGTTGATATATCTTGTTGTGTGTATATGTGCCTTATAATTCGTTTCCCGACATTGTTCGGAAACGTCCGCGCTTGCACTAATTAGTGCTTGGTTTCGCGCGAAGACCGCCTATGGAGAATGCCCTTGGCTTCTCCTTGGTTTTCACCATTGTTGGTGATCGGCGGTTATGATCGGTGGCCTGGCCGCCGAATGAAACCGCCGTTTCAGTCCAGATTGGTCTGAAGCAATTATGCGGTCAAGATCGGCGGTCACGACCGCCGTTCGAAACCGCCGTTCATACCTGATCGATTTTAATCTCTCGGGTTTGATTCGGCGGTTGGATCGGCGGTCACGAAACCGCCGAATGAAACCGCCGTTAATGCTCTGTTCTTCACGAGCTCAATTCGACGGTCGTCATCGGCGGCCTGGCCGCCGATTGAAACCGCCGAACGGTGCGTTTCAGGGGCAAAAGTGTCTTTTCACATGCCCAATTCTTGATGTCTATAAATATCTTGTTTTCTCAATCTCTGAATAAGTTTCTTGAGCAATTAGAACCCTAATCTTTCAAGAGAGATTTTTGAGAAAAAATCAAATCAAGAACCTATCTTTAAACACTCAAATCAAATCCCTTTTGCATCAAATTTCATATTTGATCTTCTATGCCTTCATAGAATTGATCCATGCATGGTTTTGAATCATCACATCTTATTTGGTATGTTCTTCACTAATTTCATATTACTTTAGTGTTTTTCATATTAATACATCTCTTTAATTACTTGTATGCTTTTGATTATATGCTAGATACAAGTTAGAGATTATTTGTGATGAAAATGATTGAGTGTTGATTGTGATAGCTAATTAGGTTTTTAATTAATCTTGATTAGCTAAGCTATTTGACATGTCATTTAGCAATTGATATCTAGGGTTGATTAAATTGATTATATCATCATCCTAGATAAGCATCTAAGGTTACCTAGCCTTGTTTGTCATTTGAATATTCATATATATATTCACATAGGTTGTTTCTCTTCATAGAGAAGTAAGTCTTGAGGCTAAGAGTGCTTAGGCCTCAAGAAAATTGGAATAGGGTTGCTAATAAAGGCCCGCTGGGTAGAAGTGAGGGGTTACAGACCGGAATGTTAGACGAGGTCTACATAGGTTGTAAACTTCATTTCAAATAGTGATTTCGAGTTCCGAGTGTGGCGCACTAATCAGCCCATGGTTTTTCCCAGTGGTTGGGTTTCCACGTATACATCAAGTGTTATTTTAATTCCGCACTATATTACACTTGCTTGTATATTTAACTAGTAGGGGTATTTTCGTAATATTGACTTGTATGCGAAAATTGGGTAATAATAGCAAAAATCTATTCACCCCCCCCTCTAGCTTTATATTGAACACGCCTCGAGTATTTAATTACTTTCATTCTCTTAGGGTGTTATTCTCTTCATTGAGAAAGTAAGTCTTGTGTGTAGCTTCCGGGATTAAGTTGCTTAGATCGCAAGCAAATCGGACTAGGTTCACTCATACCGGGATTAGGTAGGTGTGTGATTACTTCCGGGATTAGGTTGTAATCGTTTTACACATTTAGTAGATTCGAGGTTCGAGTGTGGCTTACTTACTAGCCCGTGGTTTTTCCCGTGAGGGTTTCCACGTAAAAATCAAGTGTTATTTTATTTTCGCATTTTATACTTGATTTATTGCTTTATCTAGTTAGGGGTAATTTCGTAATTTTGACTAAACACGAAAATTTGGGTAATAGGCTTAAAATCTATTCACCCCCCCTCTAGATAGTTTTTTACACACCGTGCTATAATTTGTTTCAAAATTGTGTGTCTCTCTCTCTCTCCCTCGGACTATCTTGTGCAATCTTCTTCTTCTTGGTTTCTTATTGTGACTCTTTTTAGGCGTTATTCCGATATTTGGAGATTATCGTGTAATAATCTTTCACGTATCGTGTAAGGAGTAGTAACTAATGTTTTATATTATAACTAAGGGTAAATAGGTAAATTTAAAAAAATATTTTGTAAAATTTTTAACAATTCTTATTCAAAGATTTAATTCAGTCTCCCGATTTCCTCTCACCCTATCTCTGACTTCCTCTCTTCTTATCTCCGACTATCTTCTGTCATCGTCTTCTGGTTCCTTTACGTCAACTGCAAATCGAAAAACAGACGGGGAATTGGACTCTGTGTGGAGATTGTGGTTTTGGAGTTGGTTGTAATTATTATGGTTTTGGAATTGGATTTGACATAAAATGGGGTCAAAGAAAGGTACATCAGTTTCATTATGAAAACCAATAAAAATTGGTTGTCTTCTAAACTTAAAGTTGTTCAAAAAGGAACCTTATATCGATCAAAATTTGGGATTCATGGATTGGAGAAGCCATTTATACAAAATTCTTGATCCGAACCTCCACCTACCTGTTATTGACTAAAAAATTCAGTTTGAAATTGTAACCCAAAATGATGTAAGGTGGAGACTGGGATCCTACTATTTTTTGATTTGATTTTACAGAAACAAGGGGTTGAGTGGTTGTGAGGTGGACGGTTAGGATAATTTTCTAGGTTTTTAATGTATGTTTTCAAGTGTTCTTATGTTTAGATTACAAAAAGTTATGTTATAACGAGGTTAATTACTTACCAGGGACGGGGGTAATGCTCAACCCCCTTAGATAGGGGGTGACTGGGTCACCAAAAATTAGCTCGGTCTTATATTTTGGAAGGTATCATCAGAAAATATGTGACACGGTGATCAATTGTATCGTGTATATATTACGTCCAACGTTGTTGGTTGCGTTTACATGGTGGATTTGAAATCTCTTGCCACCGTGTTATCTACGACAATTTTTTTATCGTGCAATATGGGTATTAAATGTTAAAGAGATGCATGGCAAAGAGGATTACCCAAGGAATCGTCAAATCGTTTGTAAAGGTTAATTATTGATTACTTTACACTGACGTAATGAATATGACGCAACTGTTTCTATTTAGTGAGGTATTAATCAAAATCATATTAATACAAAGATTAATCAGATCACTGTGTATATATGGACCATTATCGTGTAATCATTGCAACACATTTTATATCGTGTTAGGTTGGAGTAATAGTTGTTTAATCGTGTGAGAATGATGTGTTGACAATGCTTTGAAAAAGTACATCTTACACACGAGTGCAATGTCCAGTGATAATGTGATTGGGTAAGGACATGTGCAAATGGTAAATAATGATTGCTGGGTGGTTATGGTGTTGGCTCACTCCGTTGTTGCGTTCGTGTAAACCTCATGTGCCATCCATGCCCTAACCAACGGCACGCCCGAAAAGTGGAAATTCCAAGGTTCTTTCTTTCTTTCTAATATAAATTCAGCAAACTAGCACATGTAGACGCCGCACTGGATACTGAAAAGTGAAAACGTATACAGAAAGTATGAAAATAAATACATATATGAAGACTGAAGAAAAAATCAACTGTTGCAAAGGGTTATGCGAGAAAGTAACGACTATTAATTACGTACCCATCATTTTGGGTTGGCAAATCTTTTCTAACGTAAGCAACAGGCTTGAATGGCTTCGTATGTACTTGTATCCCCTTATGCTCATAGTACCCAGACTGGTGGAGAAGGGAGGGCATTAGGTAGCACACACAGTGCATTTGCTCTACCCTCCACACTGCGTTGCTTTTGGCATGCACTGAGTCGTAAAAAGTGAACGCCCCATCTTCAGGGAACAGATGGCAGAGAACCCAGTGGTTACCCACATTACAGGGGATTAGAACCTACGGAGGTGAGAAAAAGATGAGAAATGGGTTTAGCAATTGATGACATGAGATGTTAGTGATAAGGAAAAATAGTGCAGGAAAGATAACCCACCGACTTCATTTTCCACCACTCGGGTCGAACTACAATTGACCCACTGCCTCTGACAGCATCCAGACTAAATTCGTCAGGGACAAAGGACATGACATCAATGTCCAAATTATCAATCCAAGATTCTGGATTCAATCTACCGCTCTTTCGTACCCCCGAGGTCTTCGGTTGCAAGGTTGGCTTGATTGTCTCCCATTTTTTAGCAAGGTTAAGCTATTTAAAGGATTGGTGTTACTTTGTCGGAGACAGGGATGTGTTATACTGATTAAATGACTGTTGGATACGCACTTAGTTGGGTATACTTACATAGAATGAACAGTCAACCATTGTGATGTCCTGTGCATACTTGGCCTCTCTAGACGAACGCCGCCTCCATAGAACATCCATAAAGCTGTCAATATGCTGATATAATTTTGGTTTTTATTAAAAAGGATTGTTTAAGGTGTTCGGCCAAAACATAAAGGGATAAATAGCATAGACAATAAATAGCATGTACAAAAACAGTTATAATTACCAGGTTGGAGAACGACACCGAGACGCTCCTCATTTCGAGAAAATGTTGCCGAGTAAATCGCTATTCTTGACCCATGTAAAGACTGTGGTACAACACGAAACGTATTAGATGCAAGTAAAAAAGATAGATAATAAGAGGATGAAGAGGTTACAAAAATTAAAGTTTAAATTTACGAAATATTATCGCCAGTGTTTGTCAGGAAAACGGCATAGTGAGTGTCGAGTAAATCGTCATCATCACTGATATCACGGAGCTGTGGCATTTTTTGTCGCTTTCGCTTCTTCCTTGTCTCGGGATCGATCCACTGTCTGTTCAGAAATTTAGATCTCTTCCGCTTCCTCGTGGTTTCTAAATCCCTTTCTAGGTAGTTGTCTGGTCGTTTTTCCAATAGAGTTATACTTTGTTCCACTGTCGGGACCTTCAAGTTAGGAACCGGAGATCTGTAAGGTTCAAGATCGATCGTACGTTTGCAAACTATAGGGGACCCTGTACGAGCCTGTGACGCAACTAATGCAATTAAAAGCATTGCTATATGATCAAAGAAACATTGCTATATGATCAAAGAACCTTGAAGAATGACTAAACCGTAACTTGTATATACCCTTTTGGATAACGCGGAATAGGTAATAAGAAAGCCAAAAATAATAAATGGGTAACGCGGAATAGGTATTAAGAAAGCCAAATAGTATTGTACTCAAATAGTATTGTACTATGTAAGGACTTGGATCATAATATGTGTACCTCAACTGTAACTTCAAATTCATCGACTTTGGGAGCATGTTCATCCGGTTTTGGGGCCTCGGAGATCTTATTATCAACTTCCTCAAGTTTATCTTTTTTTTTGGCAGGGTCGGAGGCAATGACATGCTCATTGTACCGATTCTGTTCAGATTCATTGACTTTGGGAGGATGTCCATCCGGTTTTGCGCCCTCGGAGTCCTTATTATCATTTGTCTCAGTTTTGTCTTTTTTGTTGGCAGAGTCGGAGGCATTCCCATGCACATTGTACAGATTGTCATGCATCGCCTACTCCAGATAAGCAGGTATCAACTTCGGAAGAATGTCATTCAGTGCCTGATGGAGGACCTTAGGGAGCACATCTCCGGTTTTGGGGCCTCGGAGATCTTATTATCAACTTCCTCAAGTTTGTCTTTTTTTTTCGGCAGGGTCGGAGGTAGTGACATGCACATTGTACCGATTCTGTTCAGATTCATTGACTTGGGGAGGATGTCCATCCGGTTTTGCGCCCTCGGAGTCCTTATTATCATTTGTCTCAGTTTTATCTTTTTTGTTGGTAGAGTCGGAGGCATTCCCATGCACATTGTACAGATTGTCATGCATCGCCTTCTCCAGATAAGCAGGCATCAACTTCGGAAGAATGTAATTAAGTGCCTGAGGAAGCACCTTGGGTAGAACGTCATATAGCACCTTTGTTATCACCTCAGAAGTATTGTTTTCCGTAACCTCATTAGGCAACACATCATTCACTGCTGCCTGAGGAAGCACCCTAGGAAGAACGTCAAACAAGACCTTTGTCATCATCCCACACATACTTTTATATGTAACCTCATTTGGGGCAGGGTCATCCATGCCGTTTGGATTGGGTGTAGTCTCAGGAGATTCGTTGTTGGCAAACAGTGTCCTCTGAACCGAAGGTGGACACGATTTGTGATGGGAATCGATTTGTTCCTTTTTGTTTTTGGTTTCCTGGTGTTCCAAATCTGGAATACCACCAGGCAATTCACACCCTACTTCATCATCACTAATAGACTCAGTTCGATACGGCTGGGCAGGGCATCCCATATGAACAAATCTGTCACAGACGAAGTCCATGTCAATTGATTTGAAGTAGGTTTGCTGTATTTCAGCTAGAGTAGGTTTTAAGTTCACTGTTACCAACTGCACATATCAGAGGATTACTGTTAATGTTAAAGTGAGATAAAAATCTAACATGACAATTATGTATATACACACATACATTGCATCTGTCAAAAAAAAAATCATCGAACCCATTCGAAGCGTTCAAAAACTCCTAGTTTTTAAACCGTGGATAACTCCGATCACGACGAATGCCAATTACGCCGGTCAGACAAGGAAATCTTTCAACGGCCCAAACCTATTAACGTTTTCATTAAGTAGCGTTATAAACATGTGTTAGGAAATGGATCCAGTCAATCAGTATTTAAGCCATAGTGGTCGGTGTACATACCTAAAAAGAAAGAAGAAACCCGGAAAGGTTGTAAGTGATGGATGGTTTCGGTTCGGGTTTGCTTTCAGTCGTTTTTATTATTCTTTTTTTTGCATTTCCTTTGGAAGGACCTGTGTTCTGTGATTCTTGTTTACCTTCTCCTTCAACACCTGCTTCGATTATTTTGGAGTAACACTCATTCTTGTCTGCTTCGGGTTTGCTTTCAGTCTTTTTAATTCTTCTTCTTTTTGCATTTCCTTTGGAAGGACCTGCATGCTGTGATTCTTGTTTACCTTCTCCTTCAACACCTGATTCGATTGTTTTGGAGTATGACTCATTCTTGTCTGCTTCGCTTGACGGTTTATGTCTCAGCTTGTCAACGTTTTTGTGTATAGTATTTTTCAGCCGGTTCAAAGTATAACTATACACGTATGAACCCTATGGAAAACCTTCGAAAGCTACATCGTCATCCACTAATGCAAACATCCATAGCGGTAGACGGTCACGTGTATCGAGAGTGCATAAGATATATCCTATAACCAACAGATTTGCCATCTTCAGGCCATCTTCAGGCCATCTTCAGGCCATCTTCACCTTGATCGTCGGTCAGTCGTTTAAAAGTTTGGAACAAAGAATCGTACGTAGGTTGGTTCTGGAAATGTCTTGCGTATAGGCTGTTTTCCGTTGGAGTATATTTCGCCCTTATTAATCCTTCTGGAATTTACCCATTTTTAGCCCAGAACATAGGCAAAACTCAACTTGCCCGAAACGATGTTGTTGCCTACCCAGCCCAAACCACATTTCGTCATCTCGAGGTGGTGATGCATTATCAGACCTACTGGTATATTCGATCTGCCTTTTCAGAATAGAATGCAAAACCTTTCCATGTATAGTGACGGGCAAATGCAGACCAAGGTAGTGACCGAAAGGTCCTTGCTTAAACACCTCTAAAACGTGTAATCTGCCTAATACTTTGTCAATGTCAACAAGAATGTTACAGTGCTGCCGACTTTTCGAGTTTATCCTTGCATTGATCCATCCCTCGTTATCTGGATATAAGAAGGTTCTTGCGTTTGGGTCCAAAGCCATTTGAAAATAATAGGGGGAATATGAGTTGTATAATGGCAGGTCGTGTAAAAACCATAGGCAGTTCATGAAAGCATAGAAAATCATAATTATAAAAGGCTAACATGAAAAGTAATTGAAAGCCATGGGAGATTATTATGGCATCATGGAAAGTCATATAAACACCATGGATTCGAAAGCATCATGGAATGTTAGCCTTCGTCATGGCATCATGGAAAGAAAGTCATGGCATCATGGAAAGAAAGTCATGTTAACATCATGGAAAGAAAGTCATGATAACATCATGAAAAGTATTGCAACGTCATGAAAAGTCATGTAAACATCATGATTGAATGTCATGTAAACATCATCGAATGTCATGGTTAACATCATTGAATGTCATGGAAACGTCATGAAATGCAATGTCAAGAATCATGAATGCATCATGGAACGTTAATCTTGGACATGACATCATGGAAATGTCATGGAATGCCATGTCAAAAATCATGAATGCATCATGGAACGTTAATCTTGGATATGGCATCTTGTTTCGCAACATCATGGAAATCAAGATCATGGAAAGCTTCATGGAAAGTCTAGGGGGATATGGCAACATCACGGAAACTTCATGTAAAGGGGTTTTTTTTTGGTGAACCATCGAAATCATGGAGATCGGTCTTGGGTCCTAAACGACTCTTGGGAAAATCATGGTAAAAATCAAGACCCAAATCGGGAATTAATTCAAGATTAAATCCAGATTTCAAGTAATTTCAAATTTCCAAACAAACCCTAATATCAAATAAAATGTAATTAGGGATCATGCCGATTAAGGGATAGAGGATATCAAATCAAAGGAAATTATTAGGGATCGTGCCGATTAAGAACAAACCTAATCCGATCCTACCTCGTCTCCACACACGGTGGTCGTCGGGGTATTTGGTGGTCACATGCGGTCGTCGTTCTTGTCTGAGTATCCACACACTGTGGCTTTACCGTTTCCCTTTCCAAGGCTTTCCCGTTTCCCGTTTTCCCTCACTTGCGGCCTGCAGTCATCGGTCTTCACTGTGGCTTTCTCACTTTTCAAGCTTTTGTTACTCAGACGGTGCCTTTCCGTTTCCGTTTTGTCTTTTGAACCAAGATTCTATAACAAGGGTAATTTAGTCTTTTAGTAGAATAATTAGATGTCAGGTCAGAAGAATTGAATAGGGGTAAAATTGTAAGATCAGGTATTTAAATACAATAAAGTGGTCAGAATTGGTTTTTTAATAACTTGTGGCTATATGTGGTTTTGACATCTTAACAGTGGCTATATTTGAAAACCCCCCTTAAATTTTCTAAGTATTATTGGAGCTCAAAACTGTGGGTCCATTAGGCCTCCTTGCTAGCCCTTTACGATTGATAGTAATAAGACTCACGGAGAATTGGATGGTCCAATTAATTGTGTTACGAAAGTAACTTAAATATATTTTGGTAATTAATTAAATGATGTGATTATTTAATTAATATATTATTTAATTGATGAATTAAATATTATTAAATAATATGATTATTTAATTGACATATTAATAATTAAGAATTATTAATTGTTATATAGAGGTTTGAAGTTCGAACCTTGACAAGAGTAGAAGAATAAAATAATAAGTGAATATTTTTATTTACTCTAAAGAGGTCAATAGTTCAAACCATAGTGATAACTAAATTAAAAAGGATTTAGAATCGTATTTTAACTTGGATTACTAAACTCTAGGATCCTAGTATATAAGATATACTTATAAGGAAAAATAAACGATCGAAACCCTAAGAGAGATACATGAGAGGTGCGGCCACCTAGTGAAAAAAAAGAAAAAAGTTTCTTCTTCCACCCAACCTTGGCCGAACTCAAGCAAGGAAAGGGGTTATCTTCCGGTTCTCTCAGGCCTTCATTCAACTGCTCCCGAAATCCCTTACGTGCCCACACACAAAGTTGCTAGATCGCGGGTGGTGAAGGATTGAAAAGAAAACGAATGAGTGTTCTTCAAAGGTATGAAAACAAATTTCTTCCCCATATTCGTGTATACAAATGGTCCCAATAAGACGATAATTTTTTTGAAACCTATCGTTCTTAAATCTCTTGATTTTTATCCCTATTATTTTTTATACAGGAGTCTCTACATGGGTCTTCTCTTACTCTCATCTCTTAGCATTTATTTTGTAATTAGCATGAGTAGTTAAAATCATCTTGGGAGTTAATGTATTAATTCATGGATTGTGGGTTTTCCACCCTATTCTTAGTATTTGATTATTTAGTTTCACTGAATGATTTCCAATGCTATTGATTACTTCTTGAATTAAGTAGATATGCCCTCTCTTGGTTCATGATTAGTATCAATTTATTTTGAGTTCTTAAATTGTAATTTATTTTTATTTTTCAAACCCAACCATTGAAACTTTATTTTTATGCACTTTAGTTTTATTAACTCTAATCTTGTCACTATTCCTCTCGATCCCTGTGGATGATACCCGACTTGCCATTTACTTGTTTGTGAACATTTGAGGCTTTGTTGTGGTTTATAAATTTTGTTTGTCAATTCCTCTACCTTTTTTTTAAGAAAAATATTATAAATAGATCTGCACCATCCATCAAAGTCCAAAGATATGTACGGTGAATATTTAGAACTTAACTATTTATTTTTTAAATTTTTTCTTAATATTTTTTAAAATTTCATTAAAGAGCTAGGGGTATTTTTGTCTTTTTGATAGTTTGATACGGTCAAACGGTTACTTTAGATGGTTGTTGACTAACGATATAAAAAGTAAATGTAAATTAATGAACAGGCACAAATTAATCTTATGTAACATACTTGTCTATCCGTTTCATCCATTACCCATTACAATTGTTTAATCCATTTCATTTGAAAAAAAAAAAAAAAACATTTCCAATTCACTAAAGTCAAGTAATATTAATGAACAATACTAATTTATTTAATATGTTTGGAGTGATAATGATCCAACAAAAATGTGCTAATTTCTTATTGTGTTCTTAAGTATAACCGCTCACCAGCTAAAAGGGGTGTAGCTCAGCTAGTAGATGGACAAGCTTGGGGTTTGGGTAAATGACTCCCAAGTCAGCGACTCGAATCGTACCAATAGCAAAGCTTTAAAAAAAAAATACTATCACTACTCACCGAGACCGTAGACATTTTTGTTTTGACTTAACATGTTTGAGCCGATAAAATAAAATCCAATAAAAAGTAAGCTAATTCTTGTCATGTAATATAAACTAGTTCTATTGTTGGGTTTGATCCTACGGAAACGTAAGATAGCGGATATGAATAATAATGATGAAAAAATTGACAGTAGAGGTCCCTGTTAATAGATAAATGTAAAATTGAAAATGACCTAAAACATTAGAATGAATGCCATTTTAGCTAACAAAAATTCTAACAGCATTTGATCTCTTTCTTTTATTGACCATTATTAAAAGTCAACTTACAAATATTGATAATTTCTTCATGAATATAAGTGTTATATTTTTTCTTCCAAAACTTTTTATTTTAATTTTGAATTATTGTCTTTTTATTTTTTAATCATTGGATTTTTACCTAATCAACAACAATTGCAACAACCGTACATCAAATTAACCAATTTTTATAGTGCGGTGGTTGACTGTTTACATACTAGCGGTAGTTTTTATTTTTTGGGTCAATAAAGGCAATGCAATTCATTCAACCAACATAATTCATTTAAATAATAATAATAGAAAACTATTTTTGAGTATCACTGCTATTTCGAGAGATATTTTCACCGAAATTTCTAAAAATCTGTACCCTTATATTTTCATCAAACCGACATTTACTTTCTTGACTATGAAACTTTCAACCAAACCTAAACAACAAAATGTTGAATGGAATTGTTTTCTGAAAGGAGGTAGAATTAAATTGTTAGTTACTCATTCTTTGTACTAGGTTACTAGCTGCATTATTTATTTCAATTATTATTTTTTTTTTTGCAAGGGAGGGCAAAAAGCCCAAAAACAAAGAACTAAGAGGGAGGACAAAAAAAAAACAGTCTGGAACACACTAAACCTCTAAGATAAGCCTTATAGATGTCCCTGATCTCTGGAGGAGTTTCTTCAAAAAATAGGAGGCCAAGCTCTAAGTCATGCCCCATATGAGCTAACCCTTCAGCCAAATTGTTTTCTTCCCTAAACACATGGACCACATTGCAGCTCCACTCTATAGAGATGAGGTTTTTACAACTCTGAATGAGCCTAAAAAAAGGGTGGTGGGGATTAGAAACTTTAGAAAGGAGTTGAATTGTGGAGAGGGAATCAGATCCCACAACAATACTACGTTACTCGGAATTCCAGGCCATAGAGAGACCTTCAAACTACCTCATAACTCAGCTTCAAGAACATTACAAATGCCTTTCTTTAGAGAAAAACCTTTCAACCATTTCTTTTGATGGTTCCGTAAAACACCACCTGCAATTATGGTTCCCACAATAACATCACGACTACTATCAATATTAAGCTTCACCCAGCCTTCCCTTAGAGGCAACCGAGCAATTGACAAATGGAAGCATCCCTAGCAGAACCAACATAATTGGAAATCAACCATTCCTTAAAAAAACTGTTAATGATCATGCGAGGTGCCCGGGGAGTAAAGAAATTCACATCAAAAGCTCTTTTGCATCTCCACTTCCACAAGAACCACAACACACTATCAAAGATAAGGTAATTAGGAATATTTCAATCCACCATCTTACCATTGTAAAGATTATCAGAAAACCAAGCATCACAATCACTATTATAGGAAGAAGAAGACGGGCTACCTCTAGAGACGCTCTTTCAAACACTAATGGAATGACTGCAACAGCGAAGAAGATGATCAATGTCCTCAATACCAGCCTCACATCTTAGGCAAGAAGCATCCAAAGTCATCCCCCGAACAACCATTTGGTGATTGGTGAGAATCTTACCATGGAGAAGGATCCAAAGGAAGTGCTGGAGGAAGCTTTAGATTCCATATGAATTTCCAAGGCCAACCAGAAGAACTATCAAACTCTAATAACCTCTATAAGCCAATTTGATAGATATAAGACCACCCTCAGGTAGCTTTATCAGTGCTACTATGAGTTATACCTTCATGAATGCTAACAATTCTATGCATAACATTCCAAGGAAGCATAGAGGCAAGTTGATGAACCTACCAATCACCATTTAAGATGTAGTAATCAACAGATTGAGTCAAAAGTTCATAGGAGAGTTGAATACTGGCATGATCCTTTAGCATACCAAAACCTGGCAACCAATTATCCATCTAGAAACGAATTTGAGACCCACATCCAGCTCTCCAAAAAAGACCTCTAGTGATGAGTTTATAACCAAAAGCAATGATTTTCTAGGTGCTAGAACACATAATACCCTTGCAAAGATCAAGGTCTGTGAACCTCTTATTATTAAGATATTGATCGAGCCAAAAAGTACATGATTTTGACCCTCATTCCTTACTCTTTTTGCTTGATCTCGGGCAATTTCCCGTGATTTAACTCTGTGAATCAAGTGTCTCAGGTACATTTATGCCATAAGGGCATTTGTGAGAGATGGAGGAATTTTAGGTGCAAAAAGTACAAAAAAGAGAAAAAGGGGAATCAGAGATAAGGAATGTCGCGGTCGTGTCACTTGGAAGCAACAGCGACCCCATTCCTAGATATGTCACAGCCAAAGCTTCATCAAAAGACATCGCGAAATTTGTGCCCAGTTTCAGTCTTGTCAAGTGTTTGACATCTTCACTTGTCTCAGACACGATGACAAATTCAGAAGACTTAACACCACGTGGAACTAAATGTTGGTAGTCTTGGATGTTGTCATCTTGGATAAAATTGATTACATCAGTAACCATAATGTCCTCTGTATTATGTGCATTTAAATAAATCAAATATAAATCACATGTGTTAGAAAATTTTATAACTTAAAGGAATTTATAAATTAGACCCACATGTACCTTTTCAGACACTTTTTTCAAACATATAAGCTTCGTCAAATGAAAGAATCCCATTCGCATCTTGTCCATCAGTGAATTCTTCATAGTAGTCATCTGATCTTTATAGCATTTTGTTGTGCTTGCATAACATCCAATCTTTTTCGGAGCTGCTCAAGTGTAATCGATCATTTCTTCTTTCCTCCGACTTCAACTTTTTAAATGCTTTGGTTGGATGATCTCCCTCAACATCATCCTGATTATCATCAATGTCATCCTAAACATCATCATCAACAACATCATGTATAGTATCCTCAACATCATCATATACATCATCATAAGCATCATCCTCATTAGCACAACCATCCACATCAGGTGATACATGCTGGAGTTGATTCATACCCGCCTAATACAGTTTCCTTGCTTCTTTAACAGAAGGACCAAGAATTCTATATATGGTAATTTGGAATTAAAAAAAAAAAAAAAAACATTACAATGTAATCCCTAAAATATAACAAATCAAAATCATTTTAACTTAAACAACCATATTCAATACTTATGTTTTTAAATTTAAATATGGTTTTTTTGTATCTCTAAAAACGTGGGAGTTTCCGTGCATTGCCAATCCAAAATTCGGAGGGCGATATTGTTCACCCTAACGGCCTAACGGCATAGCCAAGTGTGGCCCATTGTGGTATTGATTCGATTGCCCACACTTGAAAACGAAAAAAAAAATGATAGTTAATTTACTGTATAGAAACATGCATGTTGCAAAAAAAGTATTTGAATAAAATTCATCAATTAACACACATCACCTCAAAAGTCATCAGAAACCCATAAATGATTGAACCAAAATGTACATTATTTTGGCCCTCATTCTCGACTCTTTATGCTTATTCTCAGGCAATATCTCGTGATTTAATTGTGCAAATCAAGTGTTTCATGTATATTTGTGCCACAAGGGCATTTATGAGAATAGAGGAGTATTTGGTGCAAAAAGAGCACAAAAAGAAGAAAAAAGGGGAAGCAGAGCAAGAATGTTACAAACATGTCGCTTGGAAGCAACAGTGACCCAAGCACAGAAGATGTCATGGTCGTTTCGTCGTCATTTGCCAACCACGACACTTATGCAAGGAAGGCAATGACAACCAAAAATGCACAATGCACGGGTATTCCAGCGTAGGAAATTGTCGCAGTTTATGTGTCGCCTCTAGGACACCGCGACAGAGAGAAAAAAACTCAAGGTATTGATCAGGTGTGAGTGTTGCGGTCTAAGCGTCGCTGTTTGCTAACTACGACCAGCGTAGGAATTCCTGCGCATGAACGATTTTCAACCCATTCAATAGGGATATTCTTGTTCTTTCATGCTCATTTCGTACCCTAGCCTTCCTAACCTATAAATACACCAACTTTTACAGAGAATTGAGAATCCCTTCTTCAACCATTCCTAATCTTTCCATTTTTCCTCTCCAATCTCATCAACAAAAAGTCTAGATTACTTCACCTAAATCACTCCTCTCTTCCCATCTTCTCCACACATCTCCTTTGTCACTATCCATTAGACATCCACCTATCTAGACATATCCTCATCCACCACTATTTGCACAAGGATCAACAAGGAAGCTCATGGAAGGATCAAACTTACAAGAGAGACTCATGGGTTATTTCTCTACATTTTACTTCCTTTCTTTGGTTGTGATTATGTGTAATTAAATCCCCATTCTAGGGGAATGATTTGAGACACTCTTGGACAATAGGTATTTGTTAAAGCTTTGAATATTATGTTTACATAATTATAGTTCTATTCACTTTTTAATTATATTTTGCTCTTATGTGACTGATTAAGTTATTAACACACTTGTTAATTGCAATATGTTGTAGGATTTACTTGTGATAAAATTGGTTGAGTTATTGACAAACTTAATTGATTGTAACACATAGTGAATATGATAGGTTGTTGGAGGGTATATCAACCTCAATTGCCTAGGCCTTTGATCGTCACTAACTGATCCCACCTTTACACCCTCTCCTTAATTGGTTAGGCATTTTGGTGGGAAGTTATTTGGTTTAGTACCCACGGCCAAGCACACTTTCGAATGAGATCGGTCCTTGATTGTGTGGACCGTATGTTATTGAAGCTTGTATGAATTGCCCAAAGTCCATTAGCGACTCTATCAATTCCTTAGACTTCTCATTAATTGTTTATTCCATATATCTTATCTAGACTAGTTAGGTATTCTCTTTTCCATAACACTTTTATTTTACTTTACTAAAAAGCGTGTTCAAAATGGTGTCGTTGTCGAGGATTGGTGTTTAGATTAGTTGATTTGTGCTATTTCTTTTTGTAGTTAGAATTTCTTGGCTGTGTGTTATTTTTGTTATTTTTAGATTTTCTAGTCTTGTCTTCTTTTGTGTCTTGTTTTTGTTTTTCTTTTTGTTTTCTTTCCAGGAGCAATGGATCCATTTGTTATGCACTTGGATGAATTTAATAAGCAAATGGAGTTGTTTGCTTCAAGGACTTCGGGACTAGGACAAGTGGAGGCTATAGCTTGCACATTTTGTGGAATGTGTGAGCACGAGACATGGGGCTGCCCTTTAAGAGGAGAATATTCTGAATATGATAGAGGACAAGCCCAAGCTCCAAATTCTTTCAATTCGTGGCCTATGCATAGACCATGCAAAGATTTCAACAATCTGAAGCTGAGCTGAGCTATGATTAATATGCCTATTCATACAAGTCGGATTGGAGGAGAGATCAAGACACTCAAGCTAATTCCTATGAGAAATCATCTGAAGAGACTTTGAACAATTTTATTCAAAATGCTCAAGCCTTCCAACAAAGATCTCAAGCCAACATACAAGCCAATGAACAAGGATGGCAACAACAAGATCATATGTGGCAACAACAGGATGTGAGAATGGAGGCCTTATTAAGAAGAATTGAAGGGCAGCTTGATACTATCGCCAAGGCTATGCAAAGTCGGGTGCATGAAGAGTCATTGAGCCAACCAGAGCAGAAAAATGCTACCATCATCCTTTCGAATGGTGAGAATGTCGATACTGAAGTTAGCTTTGAATTCTTTGATTATTTGCCAAGTGTTACAGGAGAGGAAGTAGAAAAGGAGGAGACTGAAGAACAAACGAAGGAAGCGGAAGATGTCTCTTTTGAGGCACCTCTCCTATACAAGGAGTCCTTACCTTATGTCCCTACTACTGCTTGTCCATGCCGCCTACACAAAAGCAATTGGTATAGGTTGTTTTCTGAACCTATTAAACCACCTTTTCAAGTGAACATCTACTTGCCTTTGCTTATTGTGATTAGGAACACACCGATGTGCACCAAATTTTTCCAAGACCTATCTCGCGTCTGCGTATATTCAAAGCATTGGAATTCAGTTTAGTTGCCTGTGTGTTCGTCAAGCCGAGACGTAAAATCAAGCGCTTGGTGGGAGGCACCCCACCTAGGTACAATTTCTTTCTTTGCTTATTTTAATTTGTTATCTTGTTTAGAATAAAGGTGTGAGTTGATTGTAATAGTGGATTTAGGACTTGGATGATCACATTATTTTGTCCACTTGGATTGTGATATATGATAACTCTTCAAGAATTTACATTGATATATCTTTTGAGTTGATGATAAGCATATAGGATGTTATTGTACCTCTTGATTCCAATATGTAGGATGAACTATGATATAAGACATTGATTTTGTTTTGACTCTTTTCTTGGGGATATGTGTTGCGCAGCGTTTACCGGTTTTTATATGCCCCGAAAACATTGAGAACAATGTCAAATTTAGGTTTGAAGGTGTGTGCGCAACATCGTCTCTTGTTGCAAATATTTTGAGCCGAATTTTTCAATTTTTTTGAAAATCTTGCGATAATACCATGTTTGAGTATATTTTGCTTGTTGAGATTGTGCAATTGTGTGTGCGAGTAAAGAACTGTGCATCTTTGCGTTACTTAGTTTAGATTAACTTCATGCCATTTAGGGTTGTAATGCGCAAAGTGCGCTAGTTCTTTTCTCTTGATGTTGGAGTGAATATTCAATTGTGCTTGAAAGATAGGAATTAATAGTGGAGACTTCCCGTGAGGTTCACAAACATAGCCTAAAAAGCTTATTTTGAGGGAATTCATTCATTCTTTTGTAAGGATTCTCATATCTTGATTGGCTTATTTCGTGGACAAACCATATATTGGGGATTGAATGTAAGGGTAGCTTAGGTGATTCATGATCAAGCTCAATGACCCTCTCAAGTCCTCAAGGTTGGCAAGCACTCCAAAGGTATATCTCTTGTGCTTAGTTTTTCGTTGAAGAGATTTAGATTGCACACACACACTTAGCATACTTGCATTTGTGTGCATACTCTTCACATGTCACATTTCACACTTGCACTTTGATGTTGTATTTTGTTGTGTGCTTTTGTGTCGTGTAATTCGTTTCACGAATATGTTCGGAAACGTCCGCGCTTGCACAAATGTGTGCTTGGTTTAGCGCGAAGACCGCCTACGGAGAATGCCCTTGGCTTCTCCTTTGGTTTCACCTTTTTTGGTGAATCGACGGTTTGATCGGCGGCTTGGCCGTCGAACGAAACCGTCATTTCATACCTAATTGATTTTTATCTCGGGTTTGTTTTTGTGGTTTAATCGACGATTTTGAAATTGCCGAATGAAACCGTCATTGATGCTCTGTTCTTCTCGGGCTCAATTCAGCGGTTGTAAATGGCGGCCTAGCCGCCGATTGAAACTGCCGATCGTGCGTTTTCAAGGGCAAACTTGTCTTTTCACATGCTCTGTTCTTGATGTCTATAAATATCACACTTTCTCATTCTTTGAATTAAGTTCTTTAACTCTAAGAACCCTAAACTTCAAAGAGAGACATTTGAGAGAAAATCAAATCAAGAACACATTTTTAACACTCAAAAGCCATTCTCATATGCATCAAAATATCATCTAGCATTTTCTAGCATAGTTAGGATGCTTGCTTGCCTGGGTTTTGGTCAACACACACTCTTTGGTAAGTTCTTCACTATTATCTTATATAATTAGTGTTTTATTTATCATTGACATCTCTTATATTATTTGTATGTTCTTAGAATATATTCTAGATACAAAATAGAGATTGTTGTGTTGACATAATTGAGTGTTGTATTTTGATAGCTATATCTAGGTTGTTTATTCTATGATTAGCTAAGCTTTATGACATGTCATTTAGCTATTGATATTTATGATTGTGTTAATAGACATATTTTTATCCTAGATAAGCATATAGGGTTTCCTAACTCTTATTGCATTTTGAATATTTCATATATTCACTTAGGTTGTATTATCTCTTCTTAGAGAACTAAGTCTTGTGTTGTGACTAAGATTAAGTTGCTTAAATCGCAAGCAATTGGACTAGGTTCACTTATACCGGGATTAGGTAGGTGTGTGATTATATACCGGGATTAGGTTGTAATCTTAACACATTTAATGGATTCGAGGTTTGAGTGTGGCGCACTTATTAACCCGTGGTTTTTCCTGTGAGGGTTTCCACGTAAATATCAAGTGTTATTTATATTCTGCACCATATTACACTTGTTTGACTTTTTAACTAGTTAGGGGTATTTTCGTAAAATTGACATACATGCGAAAATTGGGTAATAACTTTTAAAATCTATTCACCCCCCTCTAGATATATTTAGAACACATCGTTAATTTGTTTCAATTGGTATCAGAGTGGGTTCCTATATATACTTAGGTGATCCTTGCTCATTATTGGTGTGTTTTGCATTTTGTGTGAATGTTTGATTTCTTCATACATTTTGCATTCATCTCATTTGCATTCATCTAAACACTATGAGTGATTTTGGGATGAGCAAAGAGGGAGCATCGAGCGTGAGGCCACCGTTGCTCACCGGCGATAATTACTCCTCATGGAAAAGGAAGATGGAAGCATACTTATGCCAAATCCATGATAGGGCGTGGATGACGGTTGAAGATGGATATGCTCCACCTGTGATGACTCCTACGGATGGAGGAGAAGAGGGTCTCAAGCCTAAGGCTCAGTGGAGTCCTCAAGAATTTGTTGACTCCATGTGGAACAACAAAGCCATGCCATCCGATGTGCAGTAAGTGAAAATCAGTACAAACTGATTCAAATTACTAGGATTGCCAAAGAGGCATGGGACATCCTAAAAGTTGCACATGAAGGAACCGAGGTAGTTAAGGACTCCAAGCTCCAAGTCCTCCAAACTCGGTTTGAGACCATTAGGATGGAAGAGCACGAGCAATTCAATGACTTCCAAGTGAGGCTAATAGATATTATGAACCAAAGTCACCAACTCGGTGATCCTTACTCGGATAGAAGAATAAAGCAAAAGATCATGCGATCACTTCCCGAGAGGTTCGAACCCAAAGTGACGGTTTTAGAAGAAAATGACACCTACAAGGAAATAAAGCCGAGTGAAGTCATTGGAAGACTTCTAGCCTATGAATCAAGAAAGGCTGCCATCTCACCTCCTAAAAAGAAAAAAAATCTACCCTTGAAAACTTCCAAGGTGGAAGAGGAGGAGGATGACTCAAATGAAGACATGGCACTCATTGCCAAGGGATTCAAGAAGTTCTTGAATCTATAAAAGAGTGGTTATGGCTTAATGGGGGAATGACTTCAAGAAGAAGAAGACCACCATCAAGAATGTCAAGCCAAACAATGAGATGTCTTCAAGAGAGAAGATTCAATGCTACGAATGTGGAGGATTCGGGCATATCTCTAAGGAATGTGCAAACTTGGAGAATGGTAGAATATGAAAGGAAATGGCTGCCACTTCAAATGACTCTTCAAGTGATGAAGAGGTTGTGGCCAAATTTTTGGTGCTTGCTAGCTCTCACAAACGGGACAACAAAGTGAAAATAGTTGAAGAAAGTCCCTCGAGCTTGAATGATTGTGAGAATAATTATTTTGCCTTTCCAATCTCCTACCATGAAGAAGATGAAAAGAGTCAAGAGGAAAATGACTCAAGTGATGATGACTCCTCATTTATCTCCACGAATGGAAATGTGGAGAAATTGGATCTTCAAGACTATTTAGTCAAGTTTGAGAGTTCTAGATTAAATAACAAGAAAGAAATTCGAAGATTGAGAGAAGAGAATCTAAACCTTTCAGCTCATATTGACCACTTAAGTGAACAAATGGAAAGATCCAAGAAGATTGAAGACAAGCTAAGAGATGAGCTAGCTTTGTCTAAGAGGAATGAAGAGGGTTTGAAGAGAGAGCTTGATGAAGCTAAAGAGTCATTGACTAGGATGGCTTCAAGCACCAAGAAGCTTGACCACATGCTTGGTCTTGTGATAAGAGAGGTCTTGGCTTTGAAGATGACAAGGAGATTCCCACTCCTAACAAGAGCATGTTTGTTAAGAGCTTAGGCAGGAAAGAGGCTTCACCGGTGCAAACTCCTAGGAAGAAGATTGATCTAGGACAATGCTCTCATAGTGCACAAGTGAAGGTAGTTCCAAGAAGACAACCTCGAGCTCAACCTATAAGAGTTCCTCATGCTAATTTCCCTCAACCTCAAATCCATCTGTAAGGATTCCCATTCTTTGATTGGCTTATTTCGTGGACAAACCACGTGTTGGGGTTTATTGTGTAAGGGTAGTTTAGGTGATTGAACTTCAAGCTCGAAGGCCCTTTACAAGTCCTCAAGGGACAAGCACGCCAAAGGTATAATCTCTAGTGCTTGGTTTTCTTTGAAGAGATTTAGATTGCACACACTCACTTAGCATTCTTGCATTTGTATGCATACTCTTCACATGTCACATTTCACACTTGTACTTTTATGTTGTATTTTGTTATGTGTATTTGTGTCTTGTAATTCATTTCCCGATAGTATTCAGAAACATCCGCGCATGCACTAGAATGTGCTTGGTTTTGCGCGAAGATCGCCTATAGAGAATGCCATTGGCTTCTCCTTGGTTTTCACATCTGTTGGTGATCGGCGGTTATGATCGGCGGCCTGGCCGTCGAATGAAATCGTCATTTGCTTCCAGAAGTGTCTGGAGCAATTCTACGGTTAAGATTGGTGATCACAACCGATGTTCATACCTGATCGATTTAATCACTCGGGTTTGATTCGGCGGTTACGAAACTGCCAAATGAAACCGCCGTTGTTCCCCTGTTCTTCTCGGGTTCAATTCGGCGGTTATGATCGGCGGCCTGGCCACCGATTGAAACCATCGATCGGTGCGTTTCAGGGGCAAACTTGTCTTTTCACATGCCCTGTTCTTGATGTTTATAAATATCACACTTTCTCATTTTCTGAAAATATGTTCTTTAACTCTAAGAACCCTAAACTTCAAAGAGAGACATTTGAGAGAAAATCAAATCAAGAACACATTTTTAACACTCAAAAACCATTCTCATATGCATCAAATTATCATCTAGCATTTTCTAGCTTAGTTAGTATGCTTGCTTGCATGGGTTTTGGTCAACACACATTCTTTGGTAAGTTCTTCACTATTATCATATATAATTAGTGTTTTATTTATCATTGACATCTCTTATATTATTTGTATATTCTTAGAATATATTCTAGATACAAAATAGAGATTGTTGTGTTGACATGATTGAGTGTTGTATTTTGATAGCTATCTAGGTTTTTATAATCTATGTTTAGCTAAGCTATTTGACATGTCATCTAGCTTTTAATATCTAGGATTGAATTAATTACAAAATCATCATCCTAGATAAGCATATAGGGTTACCTAGCTCTAATTGCATTTTTGGATATTTCATATATTCACTTAGATTGTATTATCTCTTCTTAGAGAATTAAGTCTTGTGTTGCTATCGGGATTAGGTAGCTTAAATCACAAGCAATTGGACTAGGTCCACTTATACCGGGATTAGGTAGTTGTGATGATTATTGATCGGGATTAGATCATTAAACCGGGATTAGGTTGTAATCATTTCAATTATTGGATTCGAGGTTCGTGTGTGGCATACATAACAGCCCGGGGTTTCCACGTAAATATCAAGTATTATTTAATTTCCGCATTTTATACTTGATTTATTGTTTTATCTAGTTAGGGGTAAATTCGTAATATTGACTTCTGATTACTCTATTTCTACACATAGTGTAGCCCCAATTCCATATCATTTTGTGTCCGTTTCTCGGGTAAAACTGGGGTTTAATCGGTTTAAATAAGTGTTTCAGGAATCTATGGAGTTCAGGGGCCTTGAAGTAATTTTGGAGAATTCTGGGGGTCAAAGTGCAATTTTGGGAAGTTTGGCCTGGAAGTCAGGGTGCCCGGCATCACTGCCGCGGTGGGACACCGCGGCACCCGAGCCACAGAGACACTCCTTCGTACGGCGGGTTGAAGTGCCGCGGTGGGCCACTGCGGCACCCAGGCGACAGAAACTTCAGAAGGCATGCGGCGGTTGAAGTGCCGCGGTGGGAAACCGTGACACCCGAGCGACAGAAATCCCTCTCAGCATTGCCGCGGTTCATCTGCCGCGGTTGGTGACACCGCGGCACCACCAAACCGCGGCAGTCCGCATTTCGTCAGCATTAAATCCTGCCCTAATTTTCCTCCCCTATAAATACATCATTTAGGTTTTTTCTTAAAGGTCACCAATTCCCTTACCCAAAAAGATTTCAAGACTCCATTTTTACCTCACCTTCCATCCTTCATCCTTCAGAAACCACTTAGCTTCCATAACTCCCTACCATCCAAACACAAATCTCACTCCCGTTTCTCCACATCCACCATCACTCCATCTTTTTGGGTAAGAGAGAGTTGAAGAAAGATAGAAGAAGAAGATCCAAGAAAGAATAGAAGCTCTCTATTAGTTTCTTCTAAACTCTTACCTTTTATTCTTTTGTCATAGCCATGTATTCATTGGATTTAATCTATTGTATGGCTATTTTGTGGAATATGATGAGCTAAACATATAGTGTTAGAATTTGAGGAAACCCTACCCATAATTTGTATTATGTATTGACTCTTACTTATGTATTACATGCTAATGCGATTTGTATGGGTATTTTTGTGTGCTTAAGATGCTTTCAAGTGATTGAACACCATTTTGAATGATTTATTGTGGTGTGTTACGTACCGACCGGAGACGCACACCACGTGTTCGATAAAATGCCCTCTATGCTTGTCTAGAAAAGTAGACCTACTTAGGCTAGCGTATAGGATTCGTTTAATGCACCAATAAGCTTAATGAACTCAAATTGTATATTCCGGGTAATTGAGAGATAGGCTTGAGTACATTTCGGGTGTAACTTGCATTGCTTGACCAAGATTGTAGGTTAATAATAGGGTGCATGAATCTACAAATTGCAATTTATATGTTTTGGATGAGTAATTGAGTCTTAAACGGGCTTTAAATGTTGGGTGGGGTGGATTCAAATTCTAGCATATCTCTCTATATTATCACATTCGGGTTTAAATTCTTGTTATTTCATTATTGCATTAAATTTAATCAATTAGGTTAATTTAGTTAAGTTGTTTAATTGAAAGCCCCATCTCGATTGTTTGAATAGCAACTAGGCTAATCGATTTCGGTAATCGATCTCTCTGTCCCTGTGGGAACGAACTCTATTCACTATTGTGTTAACTCTTCGACCTCGTCCTATTGCGAGTGTCGCCCAAAAAGAGGTAGCCAACTTCACACGAAAAATTGGGTAATACGTTTAAAATCTATTCACCCCCCCTCTAGATAGTTTTATACACACCGTGCAATATTTGTTTCAATTGGTATCAGAGCAAGTTCCTATACATATATAGGTGATCCTTGCTCATTTTGGTGTGTTTTGCATCTTGTGTGATTTTTTGATTTATTCATACATTTTGCATCCATCTCATTTGCATTCATCCAAACACTATGAGTGGTTTCAGGATGAGCAAAGAGGGAGTGTCGAGCATGAGGCCACCGTTGCTCACCGGCGATAATTACTCCTCATGGAAGGGGAAGATGGAAGCATGCATATGCCAAATCCGTGATAGTGCGTGGATGGCGGTTGAAGATGGATATGCTCCACCTATGATGACTCCGTTGGATGGAGGAGAAGAAGTGCTTAAGCCTAAGGCACAGTGGGACGCGCAAGAATTTGTTGATTCCATATGGAACAACAAAGCCATACATGCCATCCGTTGCGTAGTCGATGAGAATCAATATAAGTTCATTCAAATTACTAGGATAGCCAAAGAGGCATGGGACATCCTAAAAGTTGCTCATGAAGGAACCGAGGTAGTTAAGAACTCCAAGCTCCAAGTTTTCCAAACTCGGTTTGAGACCATTATGATGGAAGAGCACGAGCACTTCAATGACTTCCAAGTGAGACTAATGGACATTGTGAACCAAAGTCACCAACTTGGTGATCCTTACTCGGATAGAAGAATCAAGCAAAAGATCATGCGATCACTTCCCGAGAGGTTCGAGCCTAAAGTGACGGCTTTAGAAGAAAATGACACCTACAAAGAAATGAAACTAAGCGAAGTCATTGGAATACTTCTAGCCTATGAATCAAGAAAGGCTACCACATCACCTCCTAAGAAGAAAAAGGATATTGCCTTGAAGACATCCAAGATGGAAGATAAGGAGGATGACTCAAATGAAGACATGACACTCATTGCTAAGGGATTCAAGAAGTTCTTGAATCTACAAAAAGAGTGGTTATGGCTCAAAAGGGAATGACTTCAAGAAGAAGAAGACCACAATCAAGAATGTCAAGCCATATCATAAGATGTCTTTAAGAGAGAAAACTCAATGCTACGAATGTGGAGGATTCGGGCATATCTCCAAGGAATGTGCTAACTTGGAAGATGAAAGAGAGGAGGCCGCCACTTCAAGTGATAGCGATGACGAGGTTGTGGCAAAATTTTTGGCATTAGGTTGCTCTCACAAGCGGGATAACAAAGTGAAAGTTGTTGAAGGAAGTCCCTCAAGCTTAAATGATTGTGAGAACAACTATTTTGCCTTTTCGATTTCCTACAATGAAGAAGAGAATGAGAGTCAAGAAGAAAGTGACTCTAATGATGATGATTCTTCATCTAACTCCACATATGGATATGTGGAGAAAAAGGTTCTAGATGAATTCCTTGCTGAGTTTAAAAACTTAGAAATGGAGACCAAGGAAAAGATGCAAAGATTGAGAGAAGAGAATCTAGACCTTTTGGCTCTTGTTGACCACTTAAGTGAACAAGTGGAAAGATCCAAGAATATTGAAGATAAGCTAAGAAAGGAGTTAGACTTATCTAAGAGAAACGAAGAAGAATTAAAAAGAGAGCTTGAAGAGGCTAAAGGGTCAAGGACTAAGATAGTTTCTAGCACCGAAAAACTTGACCACATGTTAAGTGTTGGAAAGAGTCCTTGTGACAAGAGAGGTCTTGGGTTTGAAGATGGCAAGGAGTCCTCCACTCCTAACAAGACCATGTTTGTCAAGAGCTTGAGCTACAAAGAAGCTTCACCATTGCAAACTCCTAGGAAGAAGATTGATCTATGACAATGCTCTCATAGTGCACAAGTGAAGGTAGCTCTAAGAAGATAACCTCAAGCTCATCCTACAAGAGTTCTTCATGCTAACTTCCCTCAAACTCAACTCCATCAAGGGAAGAGACCAATCATGCAAACTCAACCGAGGAACCAACCAAGTCTTGGTCAACAACAAAGAATGAGAGATCCTATCCAACAACCAAGACAACCAAGACAACCACAAAGACATGGGAAGACTCATATGCATGCACAAGGACATGGTATGATTCCTAACTTTGTCCCTACATGTCATTTTTGTGGTGTTGATGGTCATATTAGACCAAAGTGCTTTCGTTACATTAAAATGTATAGAGTTAAAAGCATGATTGAGAAGAAGAAAGCTAGAGCTGGAATGCATGCTCATAGGAAGGAAAAAATTCATTTACATGATCCTATGACATCTAGATCTCTAGAACTTTTGACCACTAGGAAGAAAATTGTTTCACCTAAGTGGATAAGAAAAGATAAACCCACTTGCTATGAGACAAACTTGTCTTTAATAGGTTCAACTAAGTCCAATGGACTTAGTAGGTCCATAGGACCTCATGACCTTCAATGATGAAGGATGGTGATGACCCAATATGGGGAACTCAAGCAAAGAGAGCTATTTTGCATTCTTGTCACCTGCAAAAAAAAAAAAAAAAAATTGAAATATGTTATGCTTCTTTTTTAATTGCTTGAGTAAGCTTGGTTGCACATATGAATATATGTTTTCAATTCAATAAGTGTGAACCATGCTTGTTTACAGTGCATGTCATATTTATGTTCGAACATGCATTTTTAGAATAGGAGATCTACATAGGAAATATGATTTGAATGACCTATAGTTATCTTCACGACATGATGATTCTTTTACAACATGCGAATGACAAATAAAATAAAAAAAAGCATGAAATTCATATAACATGCTCACACGAAAAGCATGAATTGATTATTGCAATATAAATGTAAAACTTGTGTGATGACTTATGAGACTCAAAATAAATAAAGGATCTTGTATCCGTTCAAAGGACCTAAAAAATCCAAATGTCTCTCTTTCTTTATTGGTTGAACATGGCTACTATCATACAGATATCTTATCCGGAAAAATCAAATAGGTTACAAAGTTGCTCATGCCATGTTTCGCTTATAAAGTTGGATATAGTTGCTCTTTAATTAAAATTAATGAAATCTCTATATCCTTGCTTTTCTCATGACAATGGTGAAATTGGTTTGAATTCTTATTAGAAACCTTTGTCATTTCTTTTCCAAATACCATTGTATTTTGGACTTGAATGATATATGTCTTGTATGCAAAGCATGTTTGATTCACACATTTTCTTTCAAATAAATCTCCTTGTTTCTCTTCAATTATTTGGGATGCATAAAGTGACTTATATTATTATGCAAATATCTTGCATGCTATTATCTTTCTTTGCTACGAGTGACCCGGTTGGGGACTACTCCTTTGCCTATATCATGACAAAAAGGGGGAGTAGATTGTGGTAAGGGGAGTTGCAATTTTTAGTGGCTTTTGTGCATGTTGGGGAGAATTTTCATTGAGGGGGAGCATTGCATACACATACATTGCATGATGTTGTGCCTAATTTCTTAAATGCAAATGCTTGTTTTATTCTCACTTGATCATGTCACATACTCTTGCTTTGGAAAGTATAATCTTTTGTTTTGAAGGGTTGATAGTTCTACAAAAGATTGAAGACTTGAAGTTTTCTTTTATATACTCTTATATCTCTTTGTAATGTAGAATATCTTTATTATCCCGTAGATTCAATTATGCTTGTGAGGATCAATGTGAGTGGTGGTTTTGTCATGAAATAGCCAAAGGGGGAGATTGTAAGGATTCTCATTCTTTGATTGGCTTATTTCGTGGCCAAACCATGTGTTGGGGTTTATTGTGTAAGGGTAGTTTAGGTGATTGAACTTCAAGCTCGAAGGCCCTTCATAAGTCCTCAAGGGACAAGCACGCCAAAGGTATAATCTCTAGTGCTTGGTTTTCTTTGAAGAGATTTGGATTGCACATACTCACTTAGCATTCTTGCATTTGTGTGCATACTCTTCACATGTCACATGTCACATTTCACACTTGCACTTTTATGTTGTATCCTGTTGTGTGTATTTGTGTCTTGTAATTCGTTTCCCGATAGTATTCGGAAACTTCCGCGCATGCACTATAATGTGCTTGGTTTTGCGCAAAGACCGCCTACGGAGAATGCCCTTGGCTTCTCCTTGGTTTTCACCTCTGTTGGTGATCAGCGGTTATGTTCGGCGGCCTGGCCACCGAATAAAACCGCTGTTTGCTTCCAGAAGTGTCTGGAGCAATTCTACGGTTAAGATCGGCGGTCACGACCACCGTTCAAAATAGCCATTCATACCTGATCGATTTAATCTCTCGGGTTTGATTCGGCGGTTACGAAACCGCCGAATGAAACCGCTGTTGTTCCCCTGTTCTTCTCGGGTTCAATTCGACGGTTATGATCGGCGGCCTGGCCGCCGATTGAAACCGCCGATCGGTGCATTTCAGGGGCAAACTTGTCTTTTCACATGCCCTGTTCTTGATGTCTATAAATATCACACTTTCTCATTTTCTAAAAATATGTTCTTTAACTCTAAGAACCCTAAACTTCAAATAGAGACATTTGAGAGAAAATCAAATCAAGAACACATTTTTAACACTCAAAAACCATTCTCATATGCATCAAATTATCATCTAGCATTTTCTAGCTTAGTTAGGATGCTTGCTTGCATGCATGGGTTTTGGTCAACACACATTCTTTGGTAAGTTCTTCAATATTATCATATATAATTAGTGTTTTATTTATCATTGACATCTCTTATATTATTTGTATGTTCTTAGAATATATTCTAGATACAAAATAGAGATTATTGTGTTGACATGATTGAGTGTTGTATTTTAATAGCTATCTAGGTTTTTATAATCTATGTTTAGCTAAGCTATTTGACATGTCATCTAGCTTTTAATATCTATGATTGAATTAATTGCAAAATCATCATCTTAGATAAGCATATAGGGTTACCTAGCTCTAATTGCATTTTTGGATATTTTATATATTCACTTAGGTTGTATTATCTCTTCTTAGAGAATTAAGTCTTGTATTGCTATCGGGATTAGGTAGCTTAAATCACAAGCAATTGGACTAGGTCCACTTATACCGGGATTAGGTAGTTGTGATGATTATTGATCGGGATTAGATCATTAAACCGGGATTAGGTTGTAATAATTTCAATTAGTAGATTCGAGGTTCGTGTGTGGCGCACATAACAGCCCGGGGTTTCCATGTAAATATCAAGTATTATTTAATTTCCGCATTTTATACTTGATTTATTGTTTTATCTAGTTAGGGGTAAATTCGTAATATTGACTTCACACGAAAAATTAGGTAATACATTTAAAATCTATTCACACCCCCCCCCCCCCTCCCCTCCCCTCTAGATAGTTTTATACACACTGTGCAATATTTGTTTCACCATCAAGGGAAGAAATCGATCATGCAAACTAAACCGAGGAAGCAACCAAGTCTTGGTCAACAACAAAGAAGGAGAGATCCTATCGAACAACCATGACAACCACAAAGACATGGGAAGGCTCCTATGCATGCACAAGAACATGGTATGACTCTTAATTTCATCCCTACATGTCATTTTTGTGGTATTGATGGTCATATTAGACCAAAGTGCTTTCGTTACATTAAGTTGTGTAGAGCTAAAAGCATGATTGAGAAGAAAGAGGCCAGAGCTAGAATGCATGCTCATAGGAAGGAAGAAATTCATTTACATGATCTTATGACATCTAAATCTCTAGAACCTTTGACCACTAGGAAGAAAATTGTTTCACCTAAGTGGATTAAAAAGTTGAACCCGCTTGCTACGAGACAAACTTGTCTCTAATAGGTTCAACTAAGTCCAATGGACTTAGTAGGTCCATAGGACCTCATAACCTTCATTGATGAAGGATGGTGATGACCCCATATGGGAAACTCAAGCAAAGAGAGCTATTTTGCATACATATCACTTGCAAAAATTTGAAATATCTTATACTTCCTTTTTAATTGCTTGAGTAAGCTTGGTTGTATATATGTATATATGTATATATGTTTTCAATACAATAAGTGTGAACCTTGCTTTATTTACAATCCATGTCATATTTATGTTCAAACATGCATTTTTAGACTAGGAGATATACATAGGAAGTATGATTTGAATGACCTATAGTTATCTCCATGACATGATGATTCTTTTATAACATGCTAAGGTCAAATGAAAAAGCATGAAATTCATATAACATGCTCAAATGTAAAAGCATGAATTGATGATTGCATATTCTTAAAATGCAAAACTTGTGTGAAAAAGCTTATGAGACTCAAAATGAATAAAGGATCTTGTATCCGTTCAAAGAAATTTTAATTCCAAATGTCTCTCTTTCTTTATTAGTTGAACATGGCTACTATCATACGGGTTTCTCACCCGAAAAAATCAAATAGGGTACAAAGTCGCTCATGCCATGTTTCGCTTATAAAGTTGGATATAGTTGTTCTTAAATTGAAATCAATGAAATCTCTATATCCTTCCTTCTCCCGTGACAATGGTGAAATTGGTTTGTGAAACAAATTATAGCACGGTGTGTATAAAGCTATCTAGAGGGGGGGGGGGTGAATAGATTTTACGCTTTTTACCCAATTTTTCGTGTTAGTCAAAATTACGAAAATGCCCTCAAGATAATATAACCAAGCAATTGTAATATGGTGCGGAAATTAAAACAACACTTGGTTTTTACGTGGAAACCCTCACGGGAAAAACCACGGGCTATGTAAGTAAGCCACACTCGAACCTCGAATCCACTAAATGTGCAAACGATTATAACCTAATCCCAGAAGTAATCACACACCTACCTAATCCAGGTATGAGTGAACCTAGTCCTATTTGCTTGCGATCTAAGCAACCTAATCCTGGTTGCTACACACAAGACTTACTTTCTCTAGAAGAGAATACAACCCTAAGTGAATATATGAGAATATCCAAAATGCAACATAGAGCAAGGGAAACCCTATATGCTTATCTAAGATGATTAATATGCAATTAGAACAATCCTAGATATCAAAACTAAATGACATGTCAATTAGTTTAGCTAATCAATATTAAGCACAAAACCTAATATGCTAGCACAATATAAATTCTCAAACATACATCATACTCATCTCAATATTGTATCCAAAGCATACAAAATAACAAACAAGTAATTAATTGAGATTGCTAGATAAGAGAAACACAAAACATGTAAGATATTAGTGAAAAGCTTACCAAGCAAAGTATGATGAAGATTCCATGCAAGATGACATCTAGATGATCTAAGATGATGCTAGATGATGATTGATGATCATGAAAAAGTGTTTGAGTAATCAAAAATTGAGTTCTTGGAATTTTTCTTCTCTTTGAAAATATCCTAAGTATGAATTCTGAATATGAACTCTCTTAATTGACCTAAAGTCAAAGTGGCATATATATAGGGGGCCAAATCAAAGTGTGGTCGTTTAAGTAAGTTTCAAAGAAACGCGCCGATCGGCGGTTTCAAAGAAACGCTCGGCGGCCAGGCCGCCGATAATGACCGCCGAATTGAGCTCGTGAAGAACAGAGCAAAAACGGCGGTTCATTCGGCGGTTTCGTGACCACCGATTCCAACCGCCGAATCAAAACAGAGAGATCAAAATCAATCAGGTATGAACGGCGGTTTCGAATGGCGGTTTCGAACGGCGGTCTCGTGACCGCCGATTAAACCGCCGAATTAGACTGAGAGAAAAATCAATCAGGTCTTGAAACGGCGGTTTCGAACGGCGGTCTTGACCGCCGATCTTAACCGCAGAAATGCTTCAGACCAATCTGGACTGAAACGGCGGTTTCATTCGGCGGCCAGGCCGCCGATCATAACCGCCGATCACCTAGATAGGTGAAAACCAAGGAGAAGCCAAGGGCATTCTCCATAGGCGGTCCTTGCGCTAAACCAAGCACATTCTAGTGCATGCGCGGACGTTTCCGAAAGTTATCGGGAAACGAATTACACAACAACATGACACAATTACACACAACAAAATATAATAAATAAGTGCAAGTGTGAAATGTGACAAATGAAGAGAATGCACACATATGCAATGAATGTTAAGTGTGTGTGTGCAACTAATCTCTTCAAAGAAAAGTAAGCACATAGAAATTTACCTTCGGTGCTTGTCAACACGAGGTCTTCAAAGGGCTTTGAACAATAAGACCGATACTTAGGCTACCCTTACAAAGAACCCCAACATGTGGTTGTCTACGAAATGAGCCAATCAACAAATGGGAACCTTACAGTTTGAATTCTTATTATAAACCTTTGTCATTTGCTTTGCCAAATACCATTGTATTTTGGACTTAAATGCTACATGTCTTGTATGCAAAGCATGTTTGATTCACACATTTTCTTTAAATAAATCTCCTTGTTTCTCCCCAATTAATTGAGATGCATAAAGTGACTTATATGATTATGCAAATATCTTGTATGCTACTATCTCTCTTTGCTAAAAGTGACCCAATTGGGGACTACTCATTTGCCTATATCATGACAAAAAGGGGGAGTAGAATGTGGTAAGGGGAGTTGCAAATTGTAGTGGCAATTGTGCATGTTGGGGAGAGTATACATTGAGGGGGAGTAACCCTATTAACTAGGAAAATAGGCAATTAATTCAAGGAAGAGCTTTTCCCTTTAAAGAACCTCACCACTCCCTAGCACCCACCGTGGAAGTATCCCCGGTCACTCTAGGGCGCCTATTGAGAAGAAAGACGCGGTCCACCATGTGCCACGCCTCCTCCAGGACACGACGGGTCAAAGCGCGGCTCGACTAAGAACCGGGCTGCTCCCCTAGAATGTCTATTGAGAAAGGGGACCCAGTCCACCCAGGATCCCACCTCCAAGACAAGATCCATCGATGACCCAGCTCCCCTTGAACACCCAACGAAAAAAACTACATGTTCCAGTAGAGGACCCACTCCCGGTCAACGACCCGGCTAGGATCCATCTTAAGCATCACCTACCCAGTCATGTATAACCCCCTCCTACAACTTGAACGACCGCCCTCTAGAAGAACTCCTGGGAACTCTTTAGCGACCCCCGCTCAGGAAGGGCTGACGCTAGCCTTCACCCTAGCTCACATGGGATAAAGAAGGGACTGGGAGCACCTGTAAAGCCACAGCACCAGCCCATTAATGTGAAACAGCAAGCACAAATGGGGGAAGACACGCAGCCTACGGTCGAGATCATCCGCTGGCCACGCTGCATCAACGGTGGAACCACACTCCATCTCAGCCCTAGTTGGAAGTCAACTATCGCATACATGAAAGGGGGATACTCTGTTTCTCCAGCAAAATACTCGTAGAAACGCAGCAAGCATGAAAAAGGAAATGGTGGAAGAAGACGCCTGACAGTGTGCAGCGGGACAGGCGCTGACACTGTCCCCCCGCCAGGCCAGATTTTGACAGCGACCTCCCTCTGCGGCAATAGCCCATCCGACCAATCAAAACCCCTGGAAACACCACTTGTCCGCCATATTAGCCCTAGAGAAACGCCTGCATGGACCTAAGACCTAGGTGGAACGATCAAGACCCTCCAAGAAGTGTGGCTACCATGGCCCCGCTCAAAAGTAAGGGCTGGGATCATGTCTACCAATTACGCCCTAGGGACTAGGGCCCTCACCTACCAAAATCTGGGCCCCTGCAGAGGAGGAGCCCCGATGGTACAATCCTGATCCTCGATTCTTGGTTACCATCATCATTGGCAGGAGGGAACGGTGTGGATGGAATAAAGGATTCCTGCCTAAACGGACCACCCCCACCTACCCCTCTACTAGAGACACTATAAATACCCCTACGTTCCAAGAATAAGAGGTTGGCCTCTAAAAACTGATACATCTACTTAGCTACTACCCCGCCTAAACAAAGCTCATATATTTGTCCTACTTGGCTACCACCCCGCCTAAACAAAGCTCCTATGTGTGCCCTACTTGGCTACTACCTCGCCTAAACGAAGCTCCTATGTGTGTCCTACTTGGCTACCACCCCGCCTGATCTAAGCTCCTATGCGTGACCTACTTGGCTGCTACCTCGTTTAGCTAGAACTCTCATGAGTTTGCCCCCATTTAGCTAGTATACCTTACGTTTGTCCTATTCTTCTCTCGTTGTAATAACCAGTCATAATGCATAAAATGATCCATAATGTACTCCATCGTTAAAGAATAAAGAGACCCCTTATTCGCTGTAATAAAATTGCACTTGTCATGCCCCTATATATACGATCTCAACCTCATCCCCGCTTGCAGGACCGGTCCTACTGCATTGTGCCGGTCCCTGGCAATCGAACCAAGTGCCTCCCCCGGTACCTACCCCGGTACCTACCCCGGTACCTACCCCGGGAAGAGAAGAGCCATCCCCTACCTAGTCCGGACCAGCTGCGGCGTACTCGTACGCCGTGGTCCAGGTTGTCCCGAGAAACTCCCGACAGATTTTTCAGGATAACAGTTTGGCGCCGTCTGTGGGAAACTCACATGCAGTGTGTTTTTTCCTTCTCTCAAAGAATCCTAACTACTTCAACAGATATGAGGTTGAGATCGTCCCAAAACCAAGCAGACCCGTCTGGGCCTCGCTCCTAACTTGCCACCCACGGAGCTGAATCCTCGAAGAGTACTCCAACGCGAGGCCAGCCACCGTAGGTGGAAGGACAGGCTCCAATTAATGCAACCGTAACCAGAGCTCTCCCCTTCACCGGGATCGCCCCATCAAAACACTATCAACTGCCATGTCACCAATTTCCTGGAGAGACTACGCCAAGAGTTACTTGGTGCGTATCATGACGGAGCGGGTCCTAGCAACCGGGCACCTGTCTTTGATAGGTTGGGCCCCTCCAAAGCCATATTCAAAAGACTGGGCCCCATAGGAACCTTACCAAAGGCGAATGCTCCAAAGCCCTGAAGAGCACGATCAGAGATTGGAGCGCCTAGAGCCTCGCTACTTCCGGTAGGCCACCAAGCTGGCCCTGCCACGACGGAAGCCAAGGAAAGGTCTAGCACCAGGAGCCGGACATAGACCACGCAGAATAGGAGCGGGAACCCCAGCCCCCCAAGGCGGGGCCAGGGAGCCAGGCATGAAGCGTCGGCTACCTCCGGGACCGCTGCCAAAGAAGGAGAAGTAGGGGCCCAATCTCGTGAAAGGGGACAAGGTCGCATGGAAGAGCAGATGAAGAGGATGGCCAAAGCGCCTAGCGGAACTGGAAAAAGACAAGGTCAAGTACAAGGGATTAAAGAAGGACCCCCTTGGGGAGATAAATGCCCCGCTATCAAGGGAAATTCGGCATGCTACCCTCCCTCCAAAATCCAAGATGCCAAAAAAAGTGTTTTCAGGTGTGGAGGATCCCTTAAGCCACTTAGAGTCTTTCGTGCAACAGATAGAGGTGCAAAACATCTCCCGGAAGGCTATGTGCCGAATGTTCCCATGTACTCTCACCGATTTCGCCAAGACATGGTTCAGGAAACTCCCCCTAGGGAGTGTCAACTCGTTCACCAAGCTGTCAAGGGACTTCTGTGCTCAATTCCAGGTTATTAAGCCACCGCCTAAGGACCCGATCCTGCTACAATACATAGTCCAGGAGCAAGGAGAGAAGCTTAAATCCTACGTGGAACGCTTCCAGATGGAAGTCAAATGGATGGGAGTGTTCACCGAAAAGGAAACCCTCACCAATTTCTGAAAAAACCTCTATGTAGGAAAACTGTGGCGTTCCTTCAGCAAGGATAAACCTGAAACATACCAAGAGGCATACAGTCGAGCTCTGGAGCAAGTGCAGCTAGATGAGCAGTACCATATCAAGAAAGAGCATGACGAGTCACGCTCGAGCAAGCGACAGAAGGGAGACAACAATCAAAGAAAGGAGAAGGAACCGGTTCCCAAGTTTAGGAGCAATCCTCCGAACCGGTCCACTTACCGTCTACATCCACTTCCCCCTAGCAGGGCACGCCCCTTCAGGAGGATATCCCCACCAAGAAAGATCCGAAGGACGCCATCACCTGTAAGAGAGGTCGCCAGGATCGTCCAATCAGAGGAAGAAGAATACACCAATTACACACCCCTCAATGCCCCGAGGGAAACAATCTACCTGGCAATTCGAGACAAGGGACTCCTGAAGAAGCCCGACCCCATGAAGCTCCTAGCAGACAAGAGGAACAAGTACAAGTATTGTGACTTCCACCAGGACATAGGACACAACACTTCGGAGTGCTACAGCTTACGTAACCAAATCGAGGGCCTGGTGAGAGGTGGCATGTTAGTGGAATTCCTCCAACAAGTGAGGGACGAGATTAAGATAGGAAGCAAGTCTAGAAAGAGATGAATGAGCCAAATGAAAGGAGAAAAGACCAAGGAAGAGATCTGATGGAACAAATCCAGATTGTGAACACTATCAGCGGGGGGTCCACTCTTGCCAATACATCCAATAACTCCAGGAAGAACCATGCCAGGAAAGTACCCCGACACGATCCGGGGAGCCAGGTGCTAAAAGTCAGCGGGGGGGCATCAGATCGTTCTAGCTCCGCTCAAATCATATTCACAGAGGATGACGCCTACAACATGGTCCAGCCCCATGATGACCCAATGGTAGTCACTGTCCAGGTAGCAAACAACCGAGTAGCCATGTAATGATCGACACTGGAAGTAGCGTCGATATAATCTTCAAGGACACGCTGGATCGCTGCCAACTTCGCCGACCGTGCTTCTATAGTTGTACCACCCCCCCTATATGGTTTCACCGGGGACTCTTTGATGCCAGCAGGTTCCATATTACTCCCGGTGGCCAAAGGAGAAGCTCCCCAGCAAGTGAACAACATGATCGACTTTGTGGTAGTAGACATTCCAAGCGCTTACAACATGATCCTAGGACGACCCTTCCTCTCAAAGGCTAGGGGAGTTTTGTCAATCTATCACAATGTCTTGAAATTCCTGGTAGGTGAGGAAGTCGGAACCTTGAGAGGAGACCAACAAATGGCGTGCAGGTGTTACGCCGTCTCATCAAATCCCTCTGTACTGGTCAAGCAATGCTCCCAAATCACCATAGAAAACGACCAGGGAAGACCGGGCGCAGAAGGTGTTCCACTGGGAATGAACCTCTTCGTTAATGCGAAACCACATGATGTAGGATGGGAGCACATAGGAAGCACAATAGGACAACCAGAAGTTGAAGAAGAAGTATTTGAAGAAGAGACGCCGGAGGAAGAGGAGGAGGAGGAGGAGGAAGAGAGAGGAGGACCGGCTGAAGAATTAGAAAAAGTCATGGTAAGGGAAGGGAACCCTCCAAAGACGGTGAAGATAGGATCCACCTTGGCTTCCGAGCACAAGGCTGCGCTACAAAAGGTCCTCCGGGACTACAATGATGTATTCGCTTGGTCCCACGAAGAGATGCCCGGTGTAAGGATTCCCATTCTTTGATTAGCTTATTTCGTGGACAAACCACGTGTTGAGGTTTATTGTGTAAGGGTAGTTTAGGTGATTGAACTTCAAGCTCAAAGGCCCTTCCAAGACCTCAAGGGACAAGCACTCCAAAGTTATACTTCTAGTGTTTAGTTTCCTTTGAAGAGACTTAGAATGCACACACACACTTAGCATACTTGCATTTGTGTGCATACTCTTCACATGTCACTTTACACATTTGCACTTTGATTGATATATCTTGTTGTGTGTATATGTGCCTAGTAATTCATCTCCCGATATTATTCGAAAACGTCCACGCATGCACTAGAATGTGCTTGGTTTTACGCGATGACTGCCTACGGAGAATGCCATAGGCTTCTCCTTAGTTTTCACCTCTGTTGGTGATCGGCGGTTATGATCGGTGGCCTGGCCGCCGAATGAAACTGTCGTTTGTGTCCAGAAGTGTCTGGAGCAATTCTACGATTAAGATCGGCGGTCACGATCGCTGTTCATACATGATCGATTTAATCTCTCGAGTTTGATTCTACAGTCGGATCGGCGGTTATGAAACCGCTGAATGAAACCACCATTGACGCTCTGTTCTTCACAAGCTCAATTCGACGATTGTGATCAGTGGCCTGGCCACCGATTGAAACCACCGATCGGTGCATTTCAGGGGCAAACTTGTCTTTTCACATGCCATGTTCTTGATGTCTATAAATATCACACTTTCTCATTTTCTGAATACATGTTCTTTAACTCTAAGAACCCTAAACTTAAAAAAGAGACATTTGAGAGAAAATCATATCAAGAACACATTTTTAACACATAGACTAAATGAGTACAGCTAGCTCATACAAATGGAAGCAATTGCAGTTTCAATATGAATGATAAAAGGGAAAAACATGTCTTTTTTTCACATAGACTAAATCAAACTACCAACAAAACAAAATCAATTCATAATAATATGAGCAAAGCCAAGGCCAACCGTTGAACATTTCCAAATTTCTTCAGGTTTTTCTAAAATTTTATACAATTTTTACAACCATTCCCCTAAATCAAACAAATATAACTGAAAAATTGAAAACCCTAAAATCAATTTCAACTTAAAAACATAAACTTAAATGTTAGGGTTCAAAACTTAAAATACCTTAAATGGAAACTAAATCGGCGATGTATGGCTGCGTCAGAATGAGACAGCTAAATCGGAACGAGAAGACAGCCGACGACAACATCATCGTTCTATTGATGTTGCGATAGAGACGATTGTAAGTTCCTCATTTTTGATTGGCTTATTTTGTTGACAAACAACATTTGGGGTTATGATGTAAGGGTTTAGGCTATTCATTGTTGGTGATCAAACTCAAAGTCCCTCTCAAGACCTCAAGATAATAAGCACTTCAAAGGTAAATCACTTGTGCTTAATTCCATTAAAGAGACTTCGTTGCACACACACACAACTCATGTATTTCCATATTTCTTGTATTTTGTGTGTTTTATGTTGTGCACATTCATGTTTTTAAACTCTCTTCATGCATATTATAATTGCTTGCATCTTGATTGATAATTAACATGTCACTTTAGGCATTAGGATGCATGTTTTTATAATAGGCGTTGTACATCCTCTGGTGGCTCGCTGTATGCACAATGCCTATTAAAGGCTTTGTGGCTTTTTGCTCTTCACCGCTATACAGTTGGTGCACGTACAGCGGAATGCCTGATTTATTTTTCAATCGCTGGTGTCTCGCTGTTTAGCCGCTGTACGTACAACAGGTGAATAGCTTGTCTCCACACCCGAGAGAAACCGCCCTTGTTTCACCCAAATGTCACCTCCTTGAACAACGACTTGTTCTTCATTTCCCAGGTGATCCGCTGCACGTACAGCGGTCAAGGCATTGTTTTTTGTAAAATGATCAAGATGTCGTAACATCAATTTGACCTCATATATATATATATATGTTGTTTTCTCTCTAAGTCGTTTTTTAAGAGTTAAAAATCATATTTTTAAGATAGAGCATTTTCCAAGAGAGAAAATCATCCAAGAACTCATCTTTGATCATTCAAACTCATTCTCATGTGCATCAAACATCATCTAGTATCATCTGGGATGTGCTTTTGCATGGGTGTTCTTCAACACACATGACTTGGTAAGTTGAACACCATCTTCATCCATTTTAGTGTTCTTACTTAGCTAGAAATCTCATTTATAACTTGTATGCATCTAGATTAAACTTTGTCTACAAGATTGAGATTTTTGTGTTAATTGATTGAGTTGTTGTATTGTGATAGCTATTGCATCTAGGATTGCTTTTATCTTATATAGCTAAGTTTTATATAACATGTAGTCACATGATATCTAGGATTGTTTGACATACTCATGCATGATTAGATAAGCATTAAATGTGTTAACCTAGCATTTATGCATTTGATATTCACCTAGGTTGTGTTCTCTTCCTTGTGATTAAAGCCTTGTGACTAAGTAGCTTAGTGCACAAGCAAGTAGGTTTAGAATCACTATTAAAGGCCCGTTGGGTAGAGTGGAAGAGTTAGTGACCAAACATGGTTTGACTTGATGTCAACCTAGGTTGTAAACTTTCATTCAAGTAGTGGGTTTGAGGACCGTGCGTAGCCAGCACAATAGCCCATGAGATTTTCCCAGTTGTTGGTTTCTCACGTAAATCAATCAACGTGCAATTTATTGTTTTCCGCACTTAAATTTAATTGATTGTATTTGCTTAGATTGGGTGTTTATTGAATATTGACTAATCAAGAAAAATTGGTAATTAACTTGATTAAAACCTATTCACCCCCTCTAGGTATATTTAGACATGCCTTAATAGTTTCAATTGGTATCAGAGCGGGTTCCTAGACATATTTAGGAGATCCTTGCTTTTGGTGTGTCTTGCATTTTGTATGTTTTTGATTGATACATACATTTGCATTCATCTCAATCATTCATCTAAACACTATGAGTGGGAACGGTGGTGGAAACGAGAGTGCTTCAAGCACAAGACCTCCCCTGCTCATCGAGATAAATTATGCCTCTTGGAAAGGCAAAATGGAGTCGTATATTTGCCAAATTCATGACCGTGCTTGGATGGCAATTAAAGATGGCTACACTCCACCAACAATAACTCCTATGGGAGGTGGAGAGGATGTTCCCAAGCTTAAGTCACAATGGAGTGCTCAAGAGTTCGAAGCCTCCAAGTGGAACAACAAGGCGATGCATTCCATCCTCTATGCTATGGACGACAATCAATAAAAATTGATTCAAACCACTAGGATTGCAAAGTAGGCGTGTAAGATCCTAGAGACGGCACATGAAAGAATCGAGGTGGTTCAGAACTCCAAACTCCAAGTCCTCCAAACTCAATTTGAGACCATTAGGATGGAGGAGCATGAGTGCTTTAATGACTTTGATGTGAAGTTGATGGACATAGTGAACCAAAGCCATCAACTTGGTGAACCCTACTCGGATAGAAGGATCAAGCAAAAGATTATGAGATCTCTTCCCGAGAGATTTGAGTCCAAGGTGATGGCTTTAGAAGAAAATAATGATTACAAGAATATGAAGTCGAGTGAAGTGATTTGTAGGCTTCTAGCCTATGAGTCGAGAAAGGGTCCTACCTCCACACCTCCTAAGAAGCAAAAAGGAATAGCCTTGAAGATCTCTAAGGTTGAAAAGGAGGATGAAGATTCAGAAAAAGACATGGCCTTGTTGGTGAAGAAATTTAAGAAGTTTGTGAAGTTCGAGAAGAAGGGCTTCGGATCCAAAGGCCAAAACTTGAAAAAAATGGGTCATTTCAAGAAGTTTGAACCTATACAAGAAAATAATGATAGAAAGGGCATCCAATGCTTTGAGTGTGGTGGCATAAGACACATCTCTTTTGATTGTGGAAATGTGAAGAACAAGAAGAAGGGAAAGGTAATGGCCGCCACTTGGAGTGATGGTGATGACTTGGAAGAGGAAAAAGAATCTTCGGATGATAAAGATTAAGTGGCAAACTTCATAGCCTTTGCTTCCTCTCACAAGAGCAAAGAAGTTGATGATGAAGAGAAAGATGACTCAAGTGATGATGGCTCCTTATCTCACTCCATAAATGGAAATGTAGAGAGCATGGATCTTGAAGACTACATCACTAAGTTTGAAAGCTCAAGGATGAAAAACAAAAAAGAAATTTGAAGATTGAAAGAAGAAAATCTTAAGCTTTCAAAAAAAGTAACCTACTTAAGTAAGGAAGTTATAGATCTAAAGAGGTTGAAGTTAGATTGAGAGAAAAAGTGGACAAAGCTAGTAGTCTACTTGTCAATATGACCATAAGTAAGGAGAAGCTTGATGATATGATAAATGACTTGAAGATTTCGAATGACAAAAGAGGTCTTGGCTTTAAAGATGACAATGAGATCTTCACCTCAAGCAAGACCACGGTTGTCAAGAGCATGAGCAACAAAGAACCTTCATCTTTACATCATCCTATGAAGAAAATTAATCTATGAGAATGCTCTAAAAGTGCACAAGTGAAGATGGAACCAAGAAGTCAAGCTAAGGCTCAACCAATGAAGGTTCATCAAGCTAACTTTCCTCAACTTAAAGTCCACCAAGTTAAGAGGCCTATCATGCAAGCTCAACCAAGGAAGCAACCTAGTCTTGGTCAACAACAAAGATGGAAAGAACCATTCTAACACCCAAGACAATGACATGGGAAAGCTCCAATGCATTCACAATGACATGGTATGATTCCTCACATCATCCCTACATGTCATTTTTGTGGTATTGATGGTCATATTAGACCAAATTGCTTTAAGTACATTAAAATGCTTAGAGTTGAAAGCATGATTGAAAAGAAAAAGGCTAGAGCCAAAATGCATGTCCTTAGGAACTCTAGAAAAAATTTGCATGATCCTAGGATATCTAGAGCCAATGTACCAATGACCATTAGGAAGGAAAATGTTTCACCTAGGTGGATTAAAAGAGATTGATAGTTTGCTATGTTGCTTAAGTTGCCTTGAAGGGAAATTCTTCTAATTCTTAGTACTTAGATAGTGTCTAGGCACATGACAGAACATGGAGGAAGGTGTATTTGTCACCTATGGTGATGGGTCTAAAAAGAAAGTAATAGGGAAATTAAGCATTTCCATTCCCGGTTTACCCTCCTTATCAAATGCTTTATTTGTTGATGGTTTGCAAGCCAATCTCATAAGCATTTCTCATCTTAGTGATGAGGGTCTTTCTGCCGTGTTTAGCAAGAATGATTGTTTTATTCTAAAGCCCAATGGATAAACCTTATTGAAAGGAAAGAGATCTAGCGATAATTGCTATTGTCTTGAAGCTAGTGTCATCTCTTGCAATATGTCCAAGAGTGAGCAAATTGATTTGTGGCAGTAAAGACTTGGCCACATGAACTATTGAGATTTAAGGATCTTAGACAAGTTTAATGTTGTGTGTGGCCTTCCCAAGCTTGGGAAGAAAGTTGATGGTGTTTGCGGACCTTGTCAACAAGGGAAACAAACCAAAAGCATGCACAAGAAGGGTAAGTTTCTCACCACCAAGGAGCCCATAGAGCTTCTCCACATGGACCTCATGGGTCCTATGCAAACCAAGAGTCTTGGTGGCAAGAGATACATTTTTGTTTGTGTTAATGATTTCTCTAGGTTTACATGGACATATTTTCTTCGAGAAAAATCAGAAAACTTTGAAAATTTTAAAATGCTTTGCACTAAAATTCAAAATGAAAAAGACTCTAACATTAAAAGCATTAAAAGGATTATGAGTGATCATGAGAGGGAATTTAAGAATGCTTACTTTGAAAGCTATTGCAATAGCTTAGGAATTTCCAATGAGTTTTCGGCTCCTAGGACACCTTAATAAAGTAGAGTTGTTGAGAGGAAAAATAGGATCTTTCAAGAGATGGCTTGTGTGATATTGCTTAGTGAAAGTAATTAAATACTCGAGGTGTGTTTATCAATATAAAGCTAGAGGGGGGGGGGGTGAATAGATTTTAGCTATTATTACCCAATTTTCGCATACAAGTCAATATTACGAAAATGCCCCTACTAGTTAAATATACAAGCAAGTGTAATATAGTGCGGAATTAAAATAACACTTGATGTATACGTGGAAACCCAACCACTGGGAAAAACCACGGGCTGATTAGTGCGCCACACTCGGACCTCGAAATCCACTAATCGAAATGGAGTTTACAACCTATGTAGACCTCGTCTAACACTCCGGTCAATAACCCCCCACTTCTACCACTCGGGCCTTTAAAAGTGGCTCTAGTCCAATTGCTTGAGGCCTAAGCAACCTTAGCCTCAAGACTTAATTCTCTAACAAGAGATTATGCAACCTATGTGAATATGTATTAATATTCAAATAACAAACAAGGCTAGGTAACCTTAGATGCTTATCTAGGATGATGAGATAATCAATTTAAATCAACCCTAGATATCAATTGCTAAATGACATGTCAAATAGCTTAGCTAATCAAGATTAAGCAAAAACCTAATTAGCTATCACAAAAACAACACTCAATTAATTCATCACAATTAATTCTCTATTCTTGTATTTATCATATGATCAACAACATACAAGTAAATAAAAAGAGAATATGCTTGATAGTAAAAATACTAAAATAAGATGAAACTAATCAAAATCTTACCAAGCATATTGTGATGATGCCAATCCAATCATAGATGCTTTCTATGTAGACATAGAGGATGCAATATGAAATTTGATGCAAAAAGGATTTGATTTGAGTGTTTAAAGGTGGGTTCTTGAATTGATTTTTTCTCAAAAGTCTCTCTTGAAAGATTAGGGTTCTAATTGCTCAAGAAACTTGTTCAGAGATTGAGAAAACAAGATATTTATAGACATCAAGAATTGGGCATGTGAAAAGACACTTTTGCCCCTGAAACGCACCGTTCGGCGGTTTCATTCGGCGGCCAGGCCGCCGACTACGACCGCCGAAATGAGCTCGTGAAGAACAGAGCATTAACGGCGGTTTCATTCGGCGGTTTTGTGACCGCCGATACAACCGCTGAATCAAACCCGAGGGATTAAAATCGATCAGGTATGAACGGCGGTTTCGAACGGCGGTCGTGACCGCCGATCTTGACCGCAAAATTGGTTCAGACCAATCTGGACTGAAACGGCGGTTTCATTCGGTGGCCAGGCCACCGATAATAACCGCCGATCACCAACAATGGTGAAAACCAAGGAGAAGCCAAGGGCATTCTCCATAGGCGGTCTTCGCGCGAAACCAAGCACTAATTAGTGCAAGCGCGGACGTTTCCGAACAATGTCGGGAAACGAATTATAAGGCACATATACACACAACAAGATATATCAATAGTGTGTAAAGTGACATGTGAAGAGATGCACATAAAAATAAGCAAGTATGCAATCATAGCAAGAATGCTAAGTGTGTGTGTGCTACTAAATCTCTTCAAAGAAAAACAAGCACAAGAGATTATACCTTTGGCGTGCTTGTATCTTGAGGTCATGGAAGGGCCTTTGATCTTCAACACTAAACACTTAGACTACCCTTACATTCAAAACCCCAACATGTGGTTTGACCACGAAATAAGCCAATCAACAAAACGGGAATCCTTACAATCTCCCCCTTTGGCTATTTCGTGACAAAACCACCACTCACATTGATTCCTCACAACAAAAACAAACCTATGGGTCAATGAAGATTTTCTACAATACAAAGAGATATATAAAAATAAAACTTGAAGTCTTCAATCTCTTGTAGAACAATCATTCCCTGAAACAAGGTTTCTAAACTTTCCAAAACAAGTAAAAGTGAGATGAATCAAGTGAGGACATAAACAAGCATTTGCATTTCTAAGAAATTAAACACAACATCATGCAATGTATGATGAATGCAATGCTCCCCCTCAAAGGGTTACTCCCCCTCAATGTATATTCTCCCCAATGTGCACCAATTGCTACAACAATTTGCACCTCCCCTTACCACATTCTACTCCCCCTTTTTGTCATGATATAGACAAAGGAGTAGTCCCCAACCGGGTCACTCAAGGCAAAGAGAGATAGTAGCATTCTAGTATATGCATAATCAATATAAGTCACTTTATGCAATCTCAATTAATCGGAGAGAAACGAGGAGATTTATTAGATAAAATGTGTGAAACAAAATGCTTTGCATACAAGACATATTGCATTCAAGTCCAAAATACCATGGTATTTGGCAAAGCAAATGACAAAGGTTTCTAATAGGAATTCAAACCAATTTCACCATTGTCATGAGAGAAGCAAGGATATAGAAATTTCATTGATTTTAATTTAAGAACAACTATATCCAACTTTATAAGCTAAACATGTCATGAGCAACTTTGCACCCTATTTGATTTTTCCGGGAATGAAACCCGTATGATAGTAGACATGTTCAACCAATAAAGAAAGAGAGACATTTGGATTGTAAAATCCTTGAATGGATACTAGATCCTTTTTCATTTGAGTCTCATTAGCTTTTTCACACAAGTTTTTGCATTTAAGAACGCAATTATCAATTCATGCTTTTTCATTTGAGCATGTTATTTAAGAAACATCATGTCATGGAGATAATCATAGGTCATTCAAATCATACTTCCTACATACATCTCCTAGTCCAAAATGCATGTTTGAACATAAATATGACATGGATTGTAAACAAGCAAGGTTCACACTTATTGAATTGAAAACATATATACATATGTGCAACCAAGCTTACTCAAGCAATCAACCAAGAAGCATAAGATTTTTCAAATTTTTTGCAAGTGACAAGAATGCAAAAATAGCTCTCTTTGCTTGAGTTCCCCATAAGGGGTTAGTATCATCCTTCATTAATGAAGGGCATGAGGTCCTATGGACCTACCAAGTCCATTTGACTTGGTTGAACCTATTTGAGACTTGTTAATCTCATAGCAAGCGGGTTCATTTTTCCTTATCCACATAGATATGACATTTTTCTTCCTAGTGGACAATGGTTCAAGAGTACTAGAATTAATAGGATCATGAATATGAATGTTTTCCTTCCTATTAGCATGCATTCTAGCTCTTATCATTTTCTTTTCAATCATGCTTTTGATTCTACATAATTTAATGAAATGAAAGCAATTTGGTCTAATGTGACCATTAATACCACAAAAGTGACATGTAGGGATAAATTTAGAATTCATACCATGTCCTTGTGCATGCATAGGAGCCATCCCATGACTTTGTGGTTGAGCGGGTTCAAATCTTCTTTGTTGTTGAACCGGTCTAGCTTGCTTCCTTGTTTCATTTTGCATGATTGGCCTCTTCCCTTGATGAATATGAGCTTGAGGGAAGTTAGGTTGAGGAACTTTTTGAGCTTGAGGTTGTCTCTTAGGAGCTACCTTCACTTGTGCATTTCTTGAACATTGTCCTAGATCAATTTTCTTCCTAGGAGTGTGCACCGGTGAGGCTTCTATCTTGCCCAAACTCTTGACAAAGACGGTCTTGGTTGGAGTAGTGATCTCATTTGTTTCTTCATACCCAATACCTCTCTTGTCACAAGGGTTCTTTCCACTACCAAGAATGTGGTCAAGTTTCTTGGTGCTTGTAGTCATCCTAGACAATGACTCTATGGCTTCAACAAGCTCTCTCTTCAACCCTTCTTCATTCCTCTTAGACATAGCTAGCTCATCCCTTAGCTTGTCTTCAATCTTCTTGGATGCCTCCACTTGTTTACTTAAGTAGTCATTGTGTGTTGAAAGTTCTAGATTTTCATCCTCTAAAATCTTCAACTTTATATTTTTCTTCTCCAATGAACTTTCACACTTGACTATAAAGTCATTTACATCCATTTTCTCTACACCTCCATTTGTAGAGATAGATGAGGAGTCATCTTCACTTAAGTTATCTCCTCCACTCTCATTCTCACTAATGGAGTCATTTCCCTCATTTAGACCTCCACCTTGATCTCTTGAGTCAATGAGAGTCATATCCCAATGAGTAGCTACATATATCTTCTCTAGAGCTACTTCTTCATCTTTTTCTTCTATGGGATCACTAGTCAAGTCATTCTTACCAACAACTTTATCTTCTACACACGTGGCCCCAAATGCCGTGTAGTTGATGGTAAGCTCATCATCACTTGATGACTTATCTCCCTCTCCGGAGTCATCACTTTCACTCCATGTGGCGGCCATCACTTTTGCCATCTTGTTCTTCAAGTTCCCACAATCCGGTGAGATGTGACCTATACCACCACACTCATAGCATTGGACCCCTTTCTTCTCACTATGCTCTTGCCTAGGCTCAAAATTCTTGAAGGGAGCTTTTTTCTTCAAGTTTTGGCCCTTGGATCCAACGCCCTTGTTCTCGAACTTGACAAACTTCTTGAATCTTCTAAGTAGCAAAGCCATGTCTTGGTCCGAGTCACCTTTTTCCTCCTTCACAACCTTGGAAGCATTCAAAGCAATTCCTTTTTGCTTTTTAGGAGGTGAAATACTAGGAGCCTTCCTAGATTCATAGGCGAGGAGTCTTCCAATCACCTCGCTCGGCTTCATATCCTTGTAAGTGCTATTCTCCTCTAAAGCCGTCACTTTTGATTCGAACCTAGCGGGGAGAGACCTCATAATTTTCTGCTTAACTCTCCTATCCGAATAAGGATCACCGAGTTGATGGCTTTGATTCACAATATCCATCAACTTGACTTCAAAGTCATTGAAGCACTCGTCCTCCTCCATTTTAAGCAACTCAAATTGCGTTTGAAGGACTTGTAGCTTGGAATCCTTAACGACATCGGTTCCCTCATGTGCAACCTGTAGGATATCCCATGCCTCCTTGGCTATCCTAGTGTTCTGAATCAGTTTGTACTGATTTTCATCCACTGCACATAGAAGAGCATGCCATGCCTTCCTATTCCATTTTGAAGTCTCAAACTCTTCGGGTGACCACTGGGACTTTGGCTTGAGTACTTCTTCTCCACCACTTGTGGGAGTCATCATAGGAGGTGCATACCCATCTTCAATTGCTATCCATGCCCTATCATGGATTTGGCACACATATGCCTCCATCTTGCCTTTCCATGAGGCATAATTCACACCGGTGAGGAGAGGAGGCCGTGTGCTTGAAGCACCCTCATAGTTGCCACCGAATCCACTCATTGTCTCAAATGAATGAATGAAATGTATGCAAAATGTATGAATGAGCAAAAATCACACAAATGCACAACACACCTAAAATGAGCTAGGATCACCTAAGTATATCTAGGAACCCGCTCTGATACCAATTGAAAGTAATTAAATACTCGAGGTGTGTTTATCAATATAAAGCTAGAGGGGGGGTGAATAGATTTTAGCTATTATTACCCAATTTTTGCATACAAGTCAATATTATGAAAATGCCCCTACTAGTTAAATATACAAGCAAGTGTAATATAGTGCGGAATTAAAATAACACTTGATGTATACGTGGAAACCCAACCACTGGGAAAAACCACGGGCTGATTAGTGCGCCACACTCGGACCTCGAAATCCACTAATCGAAATGGAGTTTACAACCTATGTAGACCTCGTCTAACACTCCGGTCAATAACCCCCCACTTCTACCACTCGGGCCTTTAAAAGTGGCTCTAGTCCAATTGCTTGAGGCCTAAGCAACCTTAGCCTCAAGACTTAATTCTCTAAGAAGAGATTATGCAACCTATGTGAATATGTATTAATATTCAAATAACAAACAAGGCTAGGTAACCTTAGATGCTTATCTAGGATGATGAGATAATCAATTTAAATCAACCCTAGATATCAATTGCTAAATGACATGTCAAATAGCTTAGCTAATCAAGATTAAGCAAAAACCTAATTAGCTATCACAAAAACAACACTCAATTAATTCATCACAATTAATTCTCTATTCTTGTATTTATCATATGATCAACAACATACAAGTAAATAAAAAGAGAATATGCTTGATAGTAAAAATACTAAAATAAGATGAAACTAATCAAAATCTTACCAAGCATATTGTGATGATGCCAATCCAATCATAGATGCTTTCTATGTAGACATAGAGGATGCAATATGAAATTTGATGCAAAAAGGATTTGATTTGAGTGTTTAAAGGTGGGTTCTTGAATTGATTTTTTCTCAAAAATCTCTCTTGAAAGATTAGGGTTCTAATTGCTCAAGAAACTTGTTCAGAGATTGAGAAAACAAGATATTTATAGACATCAAGAATTGGGCATGTGAAAAGACACTTTTGCCCCTGAAACGCACCGTTCGGCGGTTTCATTCGGCGGTTTCATTCGGCGGCCAGGCCGCCGACTACGACCGCCGAAATGAGCTCGTGAAGAACAGAGCATTAACGGCGGTTTCATTCGGCGGTTTTGTGACCGCCGATACAACCGCTGAATCAAACCCGAGGGATTAAAATCGATCAGGTATGAACGGCGGTTTCGAACGGCGGTCGTGACCGCCGATCTTGACCGCAAAATTGCTTCAGACCAATCTGGACTGAAACGGCGGTTTCATTCGGCGGCCAGGCCACCGATAATAACCGCCGATCACCAACAATGGTGAAAACCAAGGAGAAGCCAAGGGCATTCTCCATAGGCGGTCTTCGCGCGAAACCAAGCACTAATTAGTGCAAGCGCGGACGTTTCCGAACAATGTCGGGAAACGAATTATAAGGCACATATACACACAACAAGATATATCAACCAAAGTGCTAGTGTGTAAAGTGACATGTGAAGAGATGCACATAAAAATAAGCAAGTATGCAATCATAGCAAGAATGCTAAGTGTGTGTGTGCTACTAAATCTCTTCAAAGAAAAACAAGCACAAGAGATTATACCTTTGGCGTGCTTGTATCTTGAGGTCATGGAAGGGCCTTTGATCTTCAACACTAAACACTTAGACTACCCTTACATTCAAAACCCCAACATGTGGTTTGACCACGAAATAAGCCAATCAACAAAACGGGAATCCTTACACTTAGCAACAATGTCCATAGGAACCTTTAGGCCAAAGCCATCAATACGGCTTGCTATATAGGAAATAAAGTCTTCCTAAAGCCCAGTACTAGGCAAACCTCCTATGAGTTATGGAAGGGTAGAAAACCAAATGTTAGCTATTTCTACTCTTTTGGAAGCAAATGCTACATTCTTAATGACAGTGATCAACTTGGCAAGTTTGATGCCAAGAGTGATGAGTGAATTTTTATTGGCTATGCCCTAAATAGTAAAGCCTATAGAGTATTCAATTTGTAGACTCTAAGTGTCATGGAATCATCTTATGTTGTCATAGATGATTATAAGCTTAACACTATTGACCATGAGGAGAAGGTTGTTGAGTTGATGATTCTTCTTTGGAAAAGGTTGGTGAGACTACTATTGATGTGAGGTCTAACCTTGATGAAGAGGACACTTAACCTCTTAATAGAATTCCTCTTTTGAACTCTAAAGAACCTGCTCCATGGGTTAGACATCTTCATAACAAAGATGATGTTATTAGAGATGTCAATTAGGGTGTTAGGACTAGGCGTCAAATAGCTAATCAAATTAGCTATACTTGCTACACCTCTCAAATTGAACCCAAAAAGGTTGGTGAGCCTTAAATGATGAGTTTTGGGTTCTTGCCATGCAATAAGTGATAAACTAATTTGAAAGAAATGAGGTTTGGAATCTAATTCCTAAACCTAAGAGCACTAATGTCATAGGCACCAAATAGGTATATAGGAACAAATCCGATGAGGATGGCAACATTGTGCGTAACAAGGTTGGGCTTGTTGCACAAGGACTCTCAAATTAAGGGTATTGACTTTGAGGAGACCTTTGCTCCTGTTGCTCGCCTTGAGTCTATAAGGCTTCTCTTATCCATATCTTGTGTGCACAAGTTCAAATTGCACCAAATGGATGCGAAGAGTGCCTTCCTCAATGGCTTCTCTTTAAGAGGAAGTGTTTGTTGAGCAACCCAAAGGGGTTTGTGGATCCGCATCACCCCAACCATGTCTATCGCCTCAAGAAGGCTTTATATGGGTTGAAACAAGCACCAAGGGCTTGATATGAGCGCCTTACTCAATTTCTTGTTGACAATGACTACACAAGGGGTAGTGTTGACAAGACCTTGTTCATTAAGAAAAACAATGATGAGCTATTTATAGCTCAAATCTATGTTGATGATATTGTGTTTTGCTTTACCAACAAATCCAAAGTCCAACAATTTGTTGATGTCATGTCTCATGAATTTGAGATGAGTCTTGTTGGTGAGCTTAATTATTTCGTAGGTTTACAAATTAAGCAATTGCATGATGAGATTTTCATAACCCAAGCTAAATATGCAAAGAACCTAGTGAAGAAGTTTGGTCTTGAGAATGCCAAACATTGTGACACACCCTTGAGTACCACTTTGAAGTTAAGCAATGATGCTAGTGGAAAAAGTGTGGAACAAAGTTTATATTGGGGCATGATAGATAGTTTATTTTACTTAACCGCAAGTAAACCCGATATCTCTTTTAGTGTGGGTGTGTGTGCTGGGTACCAAGCGGATCCTAAGGAGTCCCATCTCTCCTCCGTAAAGAGAATCATTCGCTGTGTGAATGGGACATCCTACTATGGGATATGGTACTTTTTTTACACTAATATTAGTTTAGTTGGCTTTGGTAATGCAAATTGGGCAGGAAATTGCGATGATAGAAAGAACACATCGGGCGGTTGCTTCTTCCTAGGAAATAACTTGGTATCTTGGTTTTGTAAGAAGCAAAATTCCATTTCCTTGTCCATGACTGAAGCTGAATCCATAGTCGTCAGGAGTGGATGCATACAACTCATTTGTATGAAGCAAATGCTTGTGGACTACGGATTCGATCAAGGTACTCTAACTCTTTATTGTGATAACATGTGTGCCATTAGTATTTCAAAGAATCCGGTGCCATACTCTAGGACAAAGCATATAGACATCTGACATTACTTCATTAGGGAATTAGTTGATAACAAATGCATTGTACTTGAGCATGAAGGTACAAATGATCAACTAGCGGACTTATTTACTAAACCCTTAGATGCAACAAGGTTTAAAGCACTTAGTAGGTCCATTGGGATTTGTCTTATGCCTTGATATGGTATGGAAATTGGCCCCATAAGGGGAGCCCAAGCAAAGAGAGCAAACTTGTATACTTGTTGTTAACGAAAATTGTCACTGGGGTGATTTTTCCAATTAACAATTCAAGGGACTGGAATCGAGGTTGATTTCAGTCGGAGGGATATCAAGTAGTTCGATATCTTTAGCTTCCTAGTAAAACCAGTAAAAAAGTAATGATAATGGAGGGCAAGAATTAATGTAATAAAAGGATCACATGTAACATATTTTTTATTGATAATGAAAACATGATAGGAGTACAATGGAGTTTTTAGGTAGCTATGGTGATGGGATAAAAACACTCAGTTGACTATGGTGATGGAATTCTCATGCATGTCGATAAGTGGAAAAAAAATCTGTGGTAGGTTTAGGTCCTCAAGTTGCAATCAAGTCCTTATTTCTCTGTGATAATAGGATGTATATATAGGTCTTTGTTTCGTGCCCAGCATTTCTCTAAATTCGGTCTTATGAAGAGTTTTTCGGAGCACTCAGTGGTGATTGGAGAGAAGATCGTTTCTTTCCTTCTAGGAATCTAGATATCCCTTATTTGGCGGACTTCTGATGGAGTTGACTTGTATTTCGAATAGAACTCTTTAAGTGGCGGGAAAGAATCCACTTCCTTGTTTTTAAAACGCTGTCGTTATGTTTGTCCTTTCTATGTAGCTTGATCTTTAGCGTACCTGATGCTGTCTTGATACTTGGTAGTCCACTAGCCTGACACTTACTGCTTGGTTGGCTAGCTTTAGGTGGGATCGAGGTACTTGGGTATCTTGCCTTCTTCCCGTTCATCTAACTTTGTATGAGTGTATCAGGGTACCGGGGTACCGGGATTCCAAATGGTAGAGAGGTACTAGGATCCTGTAGTAGTGGAGTCTCTGGAACCTTATCTTCTGTGTTTCCTGGTACCTTTTGAGTCTAGGAACCCTTGATCTTGATCTAGACTGGTAGAAGGTTGTACCCGGCCAATTGGTAGAGTGGCGGGGTATCGGGATGCTCTTCTCAGATTTCTTTCTATCTCGATTTATCCTCCAATGTAGATGGAAAATTCTGTAGGGAAAAATCGTAGTACACGCAGCGGAAGCGACACTAAAAATAGATTTAGTATGGTTTTAAAATTTTTCCTTTGATGAACCTTAACCCTCTAATTAATTAAACATATATAATCAAAAGTATCATACCTTTGTCGCGTGATCCGATTGACATTGCGTCGATGGTAATCCGCAAGATCTTCCAATCCAATCACAAACGTGGATCACCTAGGAGTGTGGTCTCCCTTTCTTTGAATTGTGTACCTGAGGATGGATAACAAAATCTTTTCTTTTTCGTTAGTCACAAAAACTTCTAAGAGATAACGAAGAACGTTCCGGTCACTTTTGAATTCTCAATCTAATGATCGAAACTCACGTGAGCCTTATTCGAAATTGTGCACAAAACCTTTTGATGTAAAAGTTACTAGTGCACTATCGAAATAAGAACAAACTCTTCTCTCTATACGTCTTGGCCGAAATTATCACACTAGTCTAAGAGTTGGATTCTATTTTTCTCAAGTAAAAGAAAAAACTCTCAAGTCCAAAGACTTAGCAATTAGGGTTACCAAATTCTCTTTGCACAAAAATAAATATATACATATATATTGCCGCATGACTATTTCATGCATATATAAAATATGTATATTGCACTAACTAATTCTAAATGCATTCTCAAAAAAAAAACTTCTTTGTACTGCACGCCAAACCAATATATATATATATATATATATATATATATATATATATATATATTGCCGAATTAATACTGCATGCATTATATACATATATATTTTCGGCCTAGTCCCATATATATTTAATATATATTTATATATTGTGGCCAAAAAACTCTACCATGTAGGATTTGTCTTTTGACTTAAATCCTAACCCTAGGTAGATTTCTTTAGAATTCCAAACTCTAATCCAACTCTTTAGTGTATTTGTGACTATATCAAAGACTTCCTAATTTGACTAGATAAATAAATTCCCTTTATTTATCTACTTACCAAATAAAGTCTTTTATATTTATTATACTACCATAATAGTATACTACTAAGAAACATATTTTCTAGTCAGAAAAAGATTTTGATTCTCAATTAAATAATTAACTAATAAATTAATTAATTTCCATTTAATCAATCAATAAAATAAAATAATATTTTAGACTATTATTCTAGTCTTGCCGCCCACACCTTATACATGGGCCTAATATTATTTTTCTTATTTTATTTAATCCATTAGACTTTAATTAAAAAGCCCACATGTGAACTAGACCCATTCTTACTAAAAGAAACAAGCCCACATGCCTTTCATTAATATATTAATATAATTGATCAGCACATTAAATAAATAATGTGCAAATTATATTCTTAATATATTAAATACAATTCTAGATGGACCCATAAATTGGTCCGGTAGAATATATCAAGTGATCCATGCAAGTCCGTGTGGATTGGGGATCTTGGCGGGCTATCTAAATTTAAGCTTCAATAGACATAACCTAATCACAATCAACAAATGATTCACTTAGGTCCGATCCATTAATTTTAACTCATTCCACTAAAGAGCTAAAATTGAACTCTTAAATAAAGATAGAATAAGAAGATGTTTCTCATTCATACCTTAGACAATCTTATTGGAGATGGTGTATCCTCGTGAATAATATCAGTAATCGCCAAGAGCTCATAGACCGCATATAGCTCTCCTAGTTACCATATTTACTCATATGACCACGTTTTGAACTTAGATACTTTGACTTGTCCAGAAGCCATGTTTTCAATAGACACTATCGAAAACTCAACGTTGAGATTTAATATAGAATACCTCAAAACATCCATATGATAATATTATACTCTCATTTAATAAATGGAGCCACGATGTCCATATCTATAAATGAAGTCCTCTATCGATTAGCAAATGAATACCACCAAACTATCGAGGATAGACTATGCTATATAATCGTACTCATTGATAGCTCAAATGATATCACTTGTAACCATAAGTCCATCATTTATCTCAGGATTAAGATAGACTCTCCGATTGTCCTGATAATGAAAGACTTTTATCTACTGACGGTTCTAGATAAAGTATTTCATTGTGATCCTGTTCAATGCACCCAGAGCACTAGATTCTTTTACTTGAAGACCCTCCGATGATTTTAGACTCATCATAACTCATTTGATCCCACTCAAATGCTAGCAAAAGAATTCTACAACTTTAACAAGATAAAGGTGCCCAACCTTTAACTTAAGTTGTGAACATTATTCAAGACTAACTAAAGAATTGTGTCTACCTCATACATATCCAGATGTACGAACAATTCTTCTTTTCTCATAGTCTTTTGACCTTATGATTATTTACATTTGACAATTATAATAATTAAACTATAAATGCTATAAGATTTGTTAAACCAGAAATCACATTATTAATATGAATAGATTGTCAAAAACACTATTACACTCTTGCTATTGAGCATAATCCTAACAAATTCTTCTTTGAGCCCCTGCCATTTTTGGTGGTTAACAGAAGCCCCCCCTGACTTGTACACCGATACCTTGCTGGGGTTGGAGTCAGGATTCTTAGTTCGCTCGAAGGATTTTCTATCCCGTCCACTTGTCTGCTTTCGCCTGGCTGGCTTCCACTACTAGTGAGGAAATCTTCCTTGGATACGATGGCATTTAATGCACAGTTCATGTGTCAGATAATGATTGCTTCGCAGAATTTTAAACGCGCCGTTTTGGCACGATTTTCTGGAAACTACCTTGAACACGTCTCCGATCATTACTCCATATTTCCTCTTCTATTCTGGTAACTGCCCACCTCTATCCATAAATACACCACTCTTTCCTTCACTTGCTCATGCTCACTTGTATTCAAAAAAATCAAGAACCTTTTCTTCAAAAATCTTCCTTTCTTTTTTCCTTCAAGAATCGTCCTTCCATTGCAATGGCGTCTCCATTAAAACTCTCTACCTCTACATAAGACCCTCCTCCAGCTTCGACAAATCCTCAACCTACTTCACCAAACCCTCTTGATAGTCTTGACGACCTATTGAACATGTAGTGGGTGGAGTCAGAGGAGAGTTCCCCGACAACCAGAGGAAAGAAGCGAGGTCAGGACGAAGACGACGTTGCTGGTGATGGCACCCCGTCTCAGCGTCGTCGCTCTAGCAGAAACCCCAGAATCAGGTCGGGTTTCCACAACAAGCCTGAGGATCTGGTTGAAATCATTGACGAGGAGGACGATGATGATGCTAATTGTAAGGATTAACATTCTTTGATTGGTTTATTTCATGGACAAACCACATGTTGGGGCTTATTGTGTAAGGGTAGTTTAAGTGATTGAGGTTCAAGCTCAAAGGCCCTTCCAAGACCTCAAGGGACAAGCACTCCAAAGGTATATCTCTAGTGCTTAATTTTCTTTAAAGAGATTTAGATTGCAAACACACACTTAGCATACTTGCATTTGTGTACATACTTGTTAACCGCCTTTTTTGGCAGGGGTCCAAAGAAGAATTTTCCATCCATGTCAAGGTCATTTGATTGTTGAAAGAATGAACCCAGGATCCTGAGGATCCTTTTACCACACTATCTCGATACCCCGTACCCTGCACCTGGTACCCACTACCCCGTACCCCGTACCCCGTACCCCATACCCCGTACCCCGTACCCCGTACTTGGTACCCAGTACCCTGCACCTAGTACCCGGTACCCCGCACTCAAACCGGTCCTCTAATCACCTCTCAACCACCTAACATATAAGGTGTCAACAATGGAGGTCGTAATGCACCATCTGTCAGATTACCAAGGAAGACCAGAACCATGCTACAAGAAGGACAGTATGCGCCAACATTCAAATACAAGGAAGGTTGACCTCTCCGGCCATTCATAACGCAATTAATAGAGATAGTCAACCCTATCAATGGAGATAATCAACCGTATTAATGGAGATAGTCAACCCCATTAATGGAGATAATCAGTCGTATTAATGGAGATAGTCAACCCTATTAATGGAGATAATCAACCGTATTAATGAAGATAGTCAACTCTTTAATGGCCATTCACAATGCCATTAATAAGAAATCAGTCAACTCTTTTATGGCCATTCACAACGCCATTAATGAGAGAATATTCAACTCAATCAATGCCAAATCAGTGTTCCTATAATTATGGATTGATTGACTAAATTGATGGAGTGGGCAACAAGAATTAGAACCTATAAATAGGATAAAGCTCTCTATTGAGAGGGGATCTTCTTCTGCTTTTTTTTTCTTTTAAATTAATTTCAGAAAAGGGCCTATGCCGGCCAATGATTGTAAGCTCTCTAGAGAACTTATGTTGTATGATTCTCCTACTTGTGTAAGCTCCCTGGAGCATGCCTTATTGATAAATATATAAAGGATCTCTCTCCACCGGATACTACCTAGGGGTTTTTCAGCATATGATCATACGTGATGCTTTTTCCCCATAGGCCAGTCCACCTTCTACCAAAAGAATTGTCAATCTCCCTTCTATCTCTTTTATTATGCATGTATATGAATTAGACTCTGGCCCCGCTGGCCACTTATTCATATGACATTCCACATACAAAGAAGGGGAAAGAACCTCCAGACTAGCAAGAAGAACCGAGGTGGTCTCACCTTTCACGACTACATCTACATCATTGAAGAGCACATATCCCTCCACATACTTGCTTGCTATCCGGGTCGGGGAATTACAAAGGAGATCCAGAAAAGAGTACCAGACACTGGGTGCGAGGTACGGGGTACAGCGTACCGGGTACGAGATTCGTCGTCATCCTACTACTATATCCCACACTCAGTTGATTTGTAGGAACCAGCGGGGTATCGAGCTACTAGGTATCCTGCTAGCCTAGATCTATCCCGATCTGGGTCCCCCATAAACCGTTAATTAGAATTTTCACCCCGGTGACAAATTTTGGTTAACACTTTGGCGCCGTCTGTGGGAAGTTCACTAGACCAACGTGGCTTCCTTGTCTCTACATAAGCGTATGCTTCTCTATCCCTTACATATTATCATGTTATATGTGATTTAACGCATTCCACTGCTATATTCACTACATGTTTATACCATGATGCTATGATGCTATGATGCCATGATACTTTATTTCGCCCTACTAGTTCCTTTATTACTATTGTAATTTTATAAAAAAGATTGCATGGAATCCTGCTATGATATATGTTGCCACTTAAAAATGTTGAACATATGGAGTGCATCATGATATAGATCCATAGGATCTAATTTATTTATTACCATGAAAGCTCAACCTTCTACTATTGAGGTGATTGATTCATTATTCATGGCATATTATTCATGTGGTATACCCATTATCCATATTTGTATATACTGCATGTGCATCACGAATGGTGCTCACCTTGTCATTTGACGACTTTTGTTTGATATGGAGCAAATATGATGTATGGGGCTCTTAGTGGAGCCGGTATCCTATGCTGCCCCGATGCAGCAAGTCTGCTCATATACCTGTAGAGCTCCTCTACAGCTGCTCCGCTACCGGAAGATCTCATATCAAGCAGATCCGCTCCGGTATACCCAGAGCTCCTATGCAGTAGATCTGTACCTCTCCTGCTTCCTTACAGAAGATTTGCTCCACTACCGATAGATCTCCAATCCAGCAGATCCACCCCGGTACTTTTAGAGCTCCTATGCAGCAGAGTTACGCCCATCATGCTTCCTTACAGTTGATTTACTCCGGTACCATTAGAGCTCCTACCTAGTAGATCTACCAGATTTGCACTTATACATATGGATCCCCTCATGTCACCAGATCCACTCTTCAAACGCTCCTAGTTCTCAGCTATTCAAGTACTAGGAGATAATGGGAAGCAATTCGGAAGATTTTCGATCAAGCCTGAGAATTTCTGCTGCTGATGGGTCAACTTCAAGAATTAAACTGTATCATCTTAGAAGGAACTAGGTTTCGACTCTTACATGGTTGGAAAGTTACGGAAGTTAGCTTTCCGTAGAATTTTACGGTTTGCAATTTTGAGTTTTCTAGAATGAGTTATGACCATTTTACTACCAAAAGGTCAGCCTAGAATTTCTGCTACTGATGGGTCAACTTCGAGAATTAAACTGTATCATCTCAGAAAGAACTGGGTTTCAAATCTTATATGGTTGGAAAGATACGGAAGTTAGCTCTCCATAGAATTTTACGATTTGCAATTTTGAGTTTTCTAGAATGTGTTATGACCATTTTACTACCTAAAGGTCAGCCCAGAATTTCTACCGCTGATGGGTCAACTTCAAGAATTAAACTGTATCATCTTAGAAGGAACCGGGTTTCGAGTCTTATATGGTTGGAAAGGTACGGAAGTTAGCTTTCCATAGAATTTTACGGTTCATGATTTCGAGTTCTCTAGAATGAGTTATGATCATTTTACTACCTAAAGGTCAGCCTAGAATTTCTACACGGGATTTTGGAAATAAAGCATTGCGGGCTGCCTCTGTGAGCACTAAGAGTAGCACGACCAGTGGCTCATCACCCTTTGTATCAGGGCCTAACAACACCCAAGTGAGCTACTATTGTTTCAATTCTTTTCAACAGGGTCCAAAGCCTCATTTCAGTTGCTGGGGACTTCTACGATCCTAAGCATGCTTCTAGACCAGTACCATACCGGTGGCTTCTCTCATTTTATACCGGGCCCTTCAATGCCCTAGTAAGCCATCGAAGTCCTGATCCATTCGAAGATAACCCAGAGGCTTCCAACATTTGCTGAGGCCTCCTACATGCCTAAGCAAGCCTCTGGAGTAGCAGCACCACAGCCAGACTAGTGGCTCCTCACTTTTTATACCGGGGGGAACAACGCCCCAATGAGCCACTATTGTTCTGATTCTTTTCAACAGAGTCCAGAGCCTCATTTTAGCTGCTGGGTACTTCTTGATGCCCTAGCAAGCCTCTGGACCAGCACCATGTAGGAGGCTCCTCACTTTTGTACCAGGCCCCTCAATGCCCAAGTGAGCCTCCCAGGTTTTGATTCGTCCGAGTGGAGTCCAGAGCCTCATTTCAGCTGCTGGGTACTTCTTAATGCCCTAGTAAGCCTCTGGACCAGTATCATGTAGAAGGCTCCTCACTTTTGTACCGGGTGCCTTAATGCCCAAGTGAGCCTCCTAGGTTCCGATTCGTCCGAGTGGAGTCCAGAGCCTCATTTCAGTTGCTGGGGACTTCTAGGATCCCAAACATGCCTCTGGACCAGTACCATCAAAGGAGGACCAGCAGTTCCTCACCCTTTATATCGGGCCTAACAACACCCAAGTGAGCCTCTTAGGTTCCGATTTGTTCGAGTAGAGTCCAGAGCCTCATTTCAGTTGCTGGGTACTTATTGATGCCCTATCAAGCCTTTGGACTAGCATCATGTATGAGGCTCCTCACTTTTGTACCGGGCCCCTCAATGCCCAAGTGAGCCTCCTAGGTTCCGGTTCGTCTAAGTGGAGTCCAGAGCCTCATTTCAACTTATGGGTACTTCTTGATGCCCTAACATGCCTCTAAACCAGCATCATGTAGGAGGCTCCTCAACGCCCAAGTGAGCCTCCTAGGTTCGGGTTCGTCCGAGTGAAGTCTAGAGCCTAATTTCAGCTGCTGGGTACTTCTTGATGCCCTAGCAAGCCTCTGAACCAGCATCATGTAGGAGGCTCCTCACTTTTGTACCGCAACGCCCAAGTGAGCCTCCTAGGTTCTGGTTCGTCCAAGTGGAGTGCAGAGCCTCATTTCAGTTGATGGGGACTTCTAGGATCCCAAACATGCCTCTGGATCTGTACCATCAAAGGAGGACTAGCAGTTCTTGATTTCTTGTACCGGCGCCCCAGAAAACAACCGAGGTCCCGGTTCATTCCGGAGGAATCTCGAGCCCCATTATGATTGTTGAAAACTTTCATCTACCCCGAGCAAGCCCCTAGACCGGCGGTAGTACTTGGGGACTGGAAGCTCACCATTCTCTCTTCCAATCCCCTAAAGGAGGATCGGTGACTCCTACATTCAGAGATCTGACTAGGTTACCGATCTGTGATAAAAGCGCCTGAAGACCGAGATTTCTTGTGTAGAAATACCTGATGCCCTAGACCGGGATAAGCCCTCCATGAGGATCGCCATAACGAGCCAGGAGGGGTATATAACACTCCTGATGCCTTGGACCGGGTTAACCCCTCTAGGAGGATCTCCATTACTGAACCAAGACCAGGAGGGTTACATAGCACTCCTGATGCCCTGGACTGGGTTAACCCCTCTAGGAGGATCTCCATAACTGATCGCCTCAAGACCAGGAAAAGCCAAATGGCATTCCTGCTGCCTTGGTCGGGGAATACCCTCCTTCAGGAAGGATATGGTGCACAAGCGCTTAAGTGGTATAGTTGCCAGCCAGACTAAGGGTACGAAGTCATCCTCCAGACCAGGAGAGCCTATACGGCAATCCTGAAGCCTTGGTCGGGGAATACCCCTTCCAAGACATATCGCCTAAGGACCAGGATCGCTTATCGGGATACCTGATGCCACATATTCGCCATATGAAGAACTGGTGCTTAAGTGGCCCTAATTACCTACCAGGACATTTTCACCTAAGCACCAAGACTCCTGTCGTTGGAATATCTAGTACCCTGTTTCACCTAAGCCAAATGTGCTAGGAACGATTTTCGTTTCAAGTGATGATTACTAGTAAAAAGGGATGAGCAAAATTCTTCATGCATTTCGGATCCTAACTCCAACCCTAACTAGGTACCGGTGTTCAAGTCAGGGGGACTTCTGTTACCCGTATTTTTTGGCAGGGGTCCAAAGAAGAATTTTCCATCCATATCAAGGTCATTTGATTGTTGAAAGAATGAACCCAGGATCCTAAGGATCCCGCTACCACACTATCCCGGCACCCCATACCCCGTACCCCGTACCCCGTACCTGGTACCCACTACCTCGCACCTGGTACCCGGTACCCCGTACCCCGTACCCCGTACCACGCACCCCGCACCTAGTACCCCGTACCCCGCACCTGGTACCCCGTACCCCGCACCTGGTACCCCGTACCCCGTACTTGGTACCCAGTACCCCGCACCTGGTACCCAGTACCCCGCACCTGGTACCCGATACCCCGCACTCAAACCGGTCCTCTAAGTACCTCCCAACCACCTAACATAGAAGGTGTCAACAATGGAGGTCATAATGCACCATCTGTCAGATTACCAAGGAAGACCAGAACCATGCTACAAGAAGGACAGTATGCGCCAGCATTCAAATACAAGGAAGGTTGACCTCTTCGGCCATTCATAACGCAATTAATTGAGACAGTCAACCCTATCAATAGAGATAATCAACCGTATTAATGGAGATAGTCAACCCTATTAATGGAGATAATCAACCGTATTAATGAAGATAGTTAACTCTTTAATGGTCATTCACAATGCCATTAATGAGAAATCAGTCAACTCTTTTATGGCCATTCACAACGCCATTAATGAGAGAATATTCAACTCAATCAATGCCAAATCAGTGTTCCTGTAATTATGGATTGATTGACTAAATTGATGGAGTGGGCAACAAGAATTAGAACCTATAAATAGGACAAAGCTCTCTATTGAGAGGGGATCTTCTTCTGCTTCTTTTTTCTTTTATATTGATTTCAGAAAAGGGCCTATGCCGGCCAATGATTGTAAGCTCTCTGGAGCACTTTATGTTGTATGATTCTCCTGCTTGTGTAAGCTCCCTGGAGCATGCCTTATTGATAAATATATAAAGGATCTCTCTCCACCGGATACTACCTAGGGGTTTTTCAGCATATGATCATACGTAATGATTTTTCCCCCTAGGCCAGTCTACCTTCTACCAAAAGAATTGTCAATCTCCCTTCTATCTCTTTTATTATGCATGTATATGAATTAGACTCTGACCCTGCTGGCCACCTATTCATATGACGTTCCACATACAAAGAAGGGGAAAGAACCTCCAGACTAGCAAGAAGAACCGAGGTGGTCTCACCTTTCACGACCACATCTACATCATTGAAGAGCGCATATCCCTCCCCATACTTGCTTGCTATCCGGGTCAGGGAATTACAAAGGAGATCCAGAAAAGAGTACCAGACACTGGGTGCGAGGTACAGGGTACAGTGTACCGGGTACGAGATTCGTCGTCATCCAACTACTATATCCCACACTTAGTCTAATTGTAGGAACCAGCGGGGTATCGAGCTACTAGGTATCCCGCTAGCCTAGATCTATCCCGATCTGGGTCCCCCATAAACCGTTAATTAGAATTTTCACCCCGGTGACAAATTTTGGTTAACAATACTCTTCACATGTCACTTTACACACTAGCACTTTGATTGAGATATCTTGTTATGTGTTTATATGTCTTGTAATTCGTTTCCCGATATTGATCGGAAACATCCGCGCTTGCATGATGGTGTGCATGTCTTAGCACGACGGTTGACCACTTGAGAAGGTCTCATTCTTCTCTTGGATAAGTGGTAGTTTTTGGTTTGGTTGTTTGGAGTAAAGTGTCTAGGTTCAAAAGATTGAATTTCAATGATTTATATGTTTTTCAAAACTGACCTTTGTATGGTCTTGTGACCATAACTTTTTATAAAAAGATTTAAATTAAGTTTTGTCAAATTCTGGACAAACTGGATACCCATACCTTTCCAATGGCATATTATTCGTAATATTTCATGACCGTTTGGATTGGTTTTGAAATCTCCAAAGTGACCATAAAAACAGGGCAACTATGTTGTTGTCCGTTTCTGACCTTTGGTCACTCTATTGACCATAACTTTTGCTACAGACATCAAAATGTCATTCCATAAATTGGAATAGAAAGTAGACATCCATACCTTTCCAACGATATATTATACAAAAGGTTTCCATATCGTTTGGTCATGTTTTGAGGTGCTTGAAGTTGAAGCTGATGCATTGTCGCGCCAAAACCGCTGTTCACCCGCCCTACGTAAAGCGGGCACCTGATTGATTTTTCAATCTGCCCTACATCCGCCCAAAATCGACCCTACATAGAGCGGTTTGCGTGGAAACTTTTTGGAAAATTTCCAAAACAACATAGCTTCAATTGGACATCATATATACATGCCTTTTTGACCTTAGGTCACTTTAATGACTCAAAAAACTCATATTTTTAATTGAGAGCATTTTCAAAGAGAGCTTTTTCATCAAGAACTCATCTTTGATCATCTTTGATCACTCAAATCAAAAAACCATCCTCATATGTATCTAAACATCATCTAAGCATTTTCTAGCATAGTTAGGATGCTTGCTTGCATGGGTTTTGGTCAACACACACTCTTTGGTAAGTTCTTCACTATTATCTTACATAATTAGTGTTTTATTTATTATTGACATCTCTTATATTATTTGTATGCTCTTAGAATATATTCTAGATACAAAATAGAGATTGGTGTGTTGACATGATTGAGTGTTGTATTTTGATAGCTTCATAGGATTGCTTAATCTATGTTTAGCTAAGCTTTATAACATGTCATTTAGCTATTGATATCTAGGATTGTATTAATTGTCATTTTATCATCCTAGATAAGAATCTAAGGTTACATAGCTTTATTTACTCTTTGAATATTCATACATATTCACATAGGCTTAATTATCTCTTCATTGAGAACTAAGTCTTGTGTTGCTATCGGATTTAGGTAGCTTAAATCACAACAATTGGACTAGGTCCACTCATACCGGGATTAGGTAGTTGTGATAATTATTGATCGGGATTAGATCATTAAACCGGGATTAGGTTGTAATCATTTCAATTAGTGGATTCAAGGTTCATGTGTGGCGTACATAACAGCTCGTGGTTTTTCCCGTGAGGGTTTCCATGTAAATATCAAGTGTTATTTACTTCCGCACCATATTACACTTGTTTGTCTTTTTGACTAGTTAGGGGTATTTTCGTAAAATTGACATACTTACGAAAATTGGGTAAAATCGTATAAATCTATTCACACCCCCCCTCTAGATAGTTTTATACACACCGTGCTATATTTGTTTCACTGATGACGAGGATGAGGAGGATAACATTCCGGCTATCGACTCAGCAAGAGTTCTTGTTGGACCACTGTCCTCTTTTCACGATGGCCGGATCATCCCAGATTCGGTCTACACAGTTGATACCCTAGCTCATCTAAGGAGGCTCTGTAGGATTCCGGTTACTATCAGTTTATCTCTCCCTCATCGGGGCTATGACGTATACACCTCTCCTCCAAGCCGCCTATTAATTCACGTGGCCGCTTTCAAGTGCGGGGTCAGACTTCCTTTTCATCCTTCCCTTCGTAGAGCCCTAGTCGTGTTGGAGCTGGCCCCCCCACAAATCTCACCTGGGTTCTAGAAGAACCTGACATGGTTCCTGGTGCTCTGGAGAGAGCAGTATGAAAGAGATGACGTGCTGAGGGAGCCCGGCTTCAATGAGATCCTCTACATCTACCAAGTAGCAAACTTGGTACCTCGGGGCCAATTTTGCCTGAGGCCAAAGAATAAGATGAAGTTTGTTGTACCCGGGGCAAACGTGAAATATAACCAGACCTAGAAGGATGAATGGGTCGTGGTTGAAGGAGACTGGGGCCACTCGGTGCATATAGGGGGAACTGAGTATCCGTTCCCCACCCAATTCACCAAAAAAGACAAGTGGAGCACGAGAGTACTTTCTGCAGAATCCAGGGGGTTCTTAGGAGGATCCAGGATAAGAGTTATATGAATTTTGAGTATCCTACCTGTGACTCATTTAAAGGTGCCCGGTTGGAGCGGTATCTGAGGATATCAATCGCAGATCGGGGTAGGTGACTTTGCCCTTATGCTTTATATTTTTTTTCCTTTTTTTTTTTTTAATATATATAGTACTAACCCTTCTTCTCTTTTGTAGTTTCAGCTACTCCCCTTCTATCATCTTCTCCTACTTCTTCTGGGCCAGTATTCCCGGATTCCTTTTTGGCCAGTTCTCCTGTTCCCTCTCCTCCAGGTGCTGGTGCTGGTGCTGGTGCTGCATCCGGGTCTCAACCGCCTGCATCAACCCCTCCTCTAGCTATTACGGGGTTACCGTCACCTCTTCCTGTCTCTCCTCCTGCTAAGGTTGCAGCTGTTAGGATTATGCTCAATAGCAAGAGTGTAATGTTGTAATTAACAATCTTTTTCATATTAATAAAGTGATTTCTGGTTTAACAAATCGTATAGCATTTATAGTTTAATATTATAATTGTCAAAGTAAATAATCATAAGGTCTAAAGACTATGAGAAAAGAAGAATTGTTCGTACATCTGGATATGTATGTGGTAGACACAATTCTTTAGTTAGTCTTGAATAATGTTCACAACTTAAGTTAAAGGTTGGGCACCTTTATCTTGTTAAAGTTGTAGAATTCTTTTGCTAGCATTTGAGTGGGATCAAATGAGATATGATGAGTCTAAATCATCGGAGTGTCTTCGAGCAAAAGGATCTAGTGCACTGGGTGCATTGAACAGGATCACAATGAAAAGCTTTATCTAGAACCGTCAATAGATAATAGTCTTTTCATTATCAGGACAATCGGAGAGTCTATCTTAATCCTGAGATAAATGATGGACTTATGGTTGCAAGTGATATCATTTGAGTTATCAATGAGTACGATTATATCGCATAGTCTATCCTCGATAGTTTGGTGATATTCATTTGTTAATCGATAGAGGACTTCATTTATAGATATGGACATCGTGGCTCCATTTAATTAAATGAGAGTATAATATCATCATATGGATGTTTTGAGGTAATTGGATATTAAATCTCAACGTTGAGTTTTCGATAGTGTCTATTGAAAACATGGCTTCTGGACAAGTCAAAATATCCAAGTTCAAAACGTGGTCATATGAGTAAATATGGTAACTTGGAGAGTTATAGGGGGTCTATGAACTCTTGGCGATTACTGATATTAATCACGAGGATACACTATCTCCTATATGATTGTCTAGGGTATGAATGAGGAGCATCTTCCTTTTCTATCTTTATTTAAGAGTTCAATTTTAGCTCTTTAGTGGAATGAGTTAAAATTAATGGATCGGACCTAAGTGAATCATTTGTTGATTGTGATTAGGTTATGTCTATTGAAGCTTAAATTTACATGGCTCGCCAAGATCCCAATCCACACGGACTTGCATGGATCACTTGATATATTCTACCGGACCAATTTAAGGGTCCATCTAGAATTGCATTTAATATATTAAGAATATAATTTGCACATTATTTAAGTAATGGGCTGCTCAATTATATTTATATATTAATGAAAGACATGTGGGCTTGTTTCTTTTAGTAAGAATGGGTCTGGTTCACATGTGGGCTTTTTATTTAAAGTCTAATGGATTAAATAAAATAAGAAAATAATATTTTGGCCCATTTATTCAAGTGGGGCGGCAAGGTTAAGTTGTTAACCTAATATATTATTTTGTTTCATTTGTTTTAATTAAATAAGAATTAATTAATTTATTAATTAATTGTTTAATTAATAAACAAATTTTTTTCTGATTAGGAAATATGATTCCTAATGTTATACTATTGTTGGTAGTATACTAAAAGTAAAAGACTTATTTGGTAAGAAAATAAATAATTAATTTTATTTATTCAAATAAGAAGTCTTTTAATTTAGTCATTAAAAAGAATAAAATAACTATGAGTTAGATTAGGGTTAGAAGTCTATTCTTTTATGGAAATTAGGGTGCAACACAAACCTTTAGAGGTGGTGATTTGCGGCAACCCTAGTGTAAAAAGGAGAGAGATTTCGGCAACCCTAAAAGACAAGGAGAGGAAAATTTCGGCCACCTATATATTCCCACATATAGATTTCGGCCACACAAGTTGTTCAAGAGACAATTTTTCTTCTTCTTCTCAATTCATAGAAAGCTTTTATTCTACAAAAACAAATAGGAGTGTTAGATTATTCTTTGATAGTATACTATTTGCTTAATCATCAATAAGCTTGTGTATACGATATCGATCTAGGTTCACGCGAGTTTCGATCATTAGATTGAGAACTCAAAAGTGACCGGAATAATCTCAGTCATTCTTTTGATTGTTTTTGTGACTAACAAAGAAAAGAAAGTTTGTTTTGTCCATTCACAGGTTTGCAATTCAAAGAAAAAGGGAGACCACGCTCCTAGGTGATCCACGTTCGTGCTAGGATTGAAGATCTTGCGGATTACCATCGACGTAAGTCAATCGGATCACGCGACAAAAGGTATTCTACTTTTTGGTTATTGTATATGCATGTTTAATTAATTAAAGGGTTTAAGGTTCATAAAGGAAAAATTTTAAAAGTCACTAAATCTTATTTTTAGTCTCGCTTCCGCTGCGTGTACTACGGTATTTTTCCCTAGGGCAGCATGCCCGTCTCTAAGTGAGATGTTGGCACGGGCTGCCAAGGCTAAAGTCTCCCCACTTCCTGTCCTGAAGCAAGCTCCTAGTGTTGCTGCTACCAAGCCTGCAATAATGGCTTCTCTTCGTCCTCGTCCTCGTCCTCGTCCTCGTCCTCCTCCCCCTCCCCCAACTATACCAGTCAGGCACCTAGCCAGGGTGGAGAGAGAGAAAATCACTATTACCAGGGCCCCTCCTCCCACCGATCTTCCTTCAGGGTCGGGGTCGGGGTCACGGGACCATATCTAAGAGGAGATTATCTCCAATTTCATTGCTGCTTGTCCTGGTGGGGGCCTGCAGTCAATGTCCTCCCTACCTACTGACATCTTGGTGACCAAGGGGGCTTCTCTGCTCGCCGAGGTATAAACCTTGACCCTCTAGCTTGCTTGGTATAGATTTCTTTTAGAGATACTTACTGTTTTTCTTTCTTTTTGTAGGGCTTTAAGTTTGCATTAGTTATGGGGCAGCAGGTTAAGGCTCTGAAGGAGGCCAATCTTGCACTTCAGGCGGAACTGGCAGAAGCTAAGGATGATCTAGCCCGTACTAAAGAAAATGTAACTTCCTTGGTCTAGTCTGCTTCTGAGTCTAAATCTGGAAGATAGACTGCTTTAGTGGAGCTAGAACGGATGAGGCGTGCTTATGACACAGAGACTATCAAGTCAACACGCCGCCGGGCTAAGAGGGAAACTATGAAGGCTGAGAAGGCTATCCTTCTTGATGAGAACCGATTCTTGCAGGGTTCTGTGAGTATCCTGGAATCCAAGGTGGATTCCTCCTTCATGGATGGGTACTTCACTGCCTCGTACAAGGTTGTCAAGGCGTTTCCTCCTCCTTTTGATCTGTAAACCCACCTTGGTTGGGACCGAGACCAGATCATGGCTAAGGCAGCCTCACTTTCAGATGCTGATGCTAATCCTAAATAAGGGGGTCCTTCCCAAACTGCCACCATCCCGGATCCTCCTCCACATCAAGTCTCAAGTGTCATGCTAGAATTAGCTGAGAAGGGAGGATAAGATCCTCCTGCTGCTATAAATAACAAAGCGCAGGACTCTGAGCATCCCGTCGTGATAGAGTTATTGGATGAAGCTGAAGTTCATGCTGAATTCGAGGTGCCAGGTGCCAGGTGCTGAGGAAGTTCAGGCTACTGCTGGGACTAAAACTTATTTGGAACATCGCGAATACTTAGCCTCAAGCTTGCTTAGCTGTCAATAGAGGAATCCACACTTGGATTATCTCTGGAAGTAATTCTTGGACGATAGTCCCCTTGTGAGATTTAGTGTAAGTTAGCAATATTCTAACCAAGTAAATTTGACCAAGTATGGAACGACCTTGATAAGAGCAAATCGATCCGGGTAAAAGGCCAAGGTTGCCTAGGTACCCTAGTGGGATGAAGTATTTGGTATCCTGATAAGGTAATCTGATCCTTTGGTGATCTGTCTTGGTAGGCAACTAAGGCCACTTTAGCACCAGGTTTTTCATGTGTAGACATGGCGAAGTAAGGTACCAGGTATCCTGATTAGGTATCCCGATCCTTTGGCGATCTGTCCTGGTAGGCAACTAAGGCCACTTTAGTACCAGGTTTTTCATATGTAGACATGGCGAAGGAAGGTACTAGGTATCCTGATCCTTTAGTGATCTGTCCTGGTAGGCAACTAAGGCCACTTTAGCACCAGGTTTTTCATATGTAGACATGGCGAAGTAAGGTACCAAGTATCCTGATTAGGTATCCCGATCCTTTGGTGATCTGTCCTGGTAGGCAACTAAGGCCACTTTAGCACCAGGTTTTTCCTGGAGAGGGGTATTCCCCGTCTGAGGCTTCAGGAGGTTCATATAGGTTCTCCTGGTCTTAAGGATGCAAAGTCTGGTAGGCGGCTACGCCACTTAGGCGCACCAGATTCTTCTTGGTGGAGGGTATACACCAAGGTAGCAGGAATGCCATATGGCCTTTCCTGGTCTTTAGGCAATCAGTAGTGGCGAAATTTGCTAGGCGAACTCAGAAGAATCTTGTAGGAGAACAAAAACTGACTTTATTGAATTTCTCGAAAAGCAAATACAAAGCAAAATCGGGGTATATATTTTGAAGTATACCAACCGAGATAAAGTCTTCTTCAAACTCTAAGGGTAAAACCTTTTAAGGTGATCGGCATTCCAAGTCTGGTCTACCAGGTAACCATCCATGTCTTCTAACTTGTAAACCCCATTTCGAACCACTACCTTTATCAAGTAGGGACCTTCCCAGTTGGGAGCTAGTACCCCATCAGACCTCTTCTAGGTATTTTGGGTCACCTTCCTGAGAACCAAGTCCCCCTCTTTGAAGTTTTGAGACCTCACCTTTCTATTGAAACATCGGGCTATCTTGCTCTGGTAGGATGCTACTCGTTCTACAGACCTGTCTTGCTTCTCTTCAAGGAGGTTTAGACTAGCTCTCAATTTTGTTTCATTATCTTCTAACTCAAAGTGTTGGACCCTGAAAGATGTTAATCTATATTCGATAGGTGAGACTACCTCCGTTACAAAAGCCAATGAGTAAGGAGTTTCTCCAGTAGTAGTCCTCTTGGTAGTCCGATATGCCCATAGAGCATTAGAGAGCTCTTCAACCCACTTCCCTTTCTTCTGTTGGAGTTTCTTCTTAAGGAGCTTCTTAATGGTTTTGTAGGTAGCTTCTACCAACCTATTAGACTGAGGGTGGGCTACAGAGGCAAAACGAAGGTTGATACCCCGCTTCTCACAGAAAGACCTGAAATTGGCATTGTCAAACTATTTTCCCAGATCAGTGATTATGGCCATCGGGGTACCAAATCGGTAGACAATGCTATCCTTGGCAAAGTTTATGGTGTTTGCTTCAGTGATCTGAACCAGGGACTTTGCTTCCACCCACCAGGTAAAGTAATATATGGCCACTACAGCGTGCTTGGCTTGCCATGGGCAGTGGGAAGTGGCCCGATCAAGTCTAGCCCCCAGATAGCAAATGGGTAAGGTGTACTGATTGAAGTGAGTCTTTCCGGAGGCAGGTGATAGAGGTTTGCTTTCTTCTGACAGGGTTCACAAGTGTATGCGAACTTCTTAGCATCCTAATGAAGAGTAGGCCAGAAGTATCCCATCCTGAGAACTTGGTATGCCAAAGTCTCTCCTGATACATGGTTGCCACAGTCCCCTGCATGTACCTCATTCAGTGCCCATTAGGCGTCATCTGGATGCAAACATCTCAACAACGGGAGTGACTTTCCTTTGCGATAGAGGTATCCTTCTACTAAGCAGTACCGGGTAGCGGTCATTTTGAGTTTGCGTGCCTGATCTGGATTTTCTAAAAGAGTGTCATTTATGAGGTAGTCAGCTATAGGATCCATCCAGCAAGGGAGTCGGTCAACTAGGCTCACTTTTAACCCCGTGGCAATGCTGGGTTGGGGTATTAGTTGGAGTGGTATCCTTTTAAGTAATGTTTGTCCTCTGGTTGTAACTATCTTGGCCAAGACATCTACTCAGTGATTCTTCTCTCAAGGAATCTGTTCCATCTTCATACCCTTGAATTTCGTAGCTGCATCCTGGACCTTTTTGAGATACGCTACCATGTTGTCACCTTTGGCCTGGTATACGCCGGATACCTGGTTGATCACCAGCTAGGAATCACTTCTAACCAAGAGGAAATCAGCCCCCAATTCTATAGCAACTTTTATCCCTGCCAACAAGGCTTCATATTCTACCTCGTTATTAGTAGCTTTAAACTCAAACCTGAAACAATGGCTGTATTTGATTCCTTCAGGATCAGTAAGGACCATCCCAGCTCCGTAGTCGGCTTGATTTAATGCTCCATCTGTATATAGAATCCAAGCTTTGCAATCAGTGGGTCATTCCTGGGACTCCAGATCTGGGGTAGGTTTCGCAATGGTATCTGAATTTGAAGTCATACTGAATTCTGCTACAAAGTCAGCTAAGGCTTGAGCCTTGATTGTCGTCTTTGCCTTGTATTTTATATCATACTAAGTGAGCTGTAAGGCCCACAGAACTAGCCTACCCGATACGTCTGGCCTCTGGAGGAATTGTCTTAGTGGCTGGCTTGTTACTACTGCAACTGTGTGAGCTTGAAAATAAGGCCGGAGCTTTCTAGCTGTGGTCACCAGTGCATAGGCGAGCTTTTCCAGGAGAGTATAATTCTTCTCTGAAACAAATAATAGCACGGTGTGTATAAAGCTATCTAGAGGGGGGGTGAATAGATTTTACGCTTTTTACCCAATTTTTCGTGTTAGTCAAAATTACGAAAATGCCCTCAAGATAATATAACCAAGCAATTGTAATATGGTGCGGAAATTAAAACAACACTTGGTTTTTACGTGGAAACCCTCACGGGAAAAACCACGGGCTATGTAAGTAAGCCACACTCGAACCTCGAATCCACTAAATGTGCAAACGATTACAACCTAATCCCGGAAGTAATCACACACCTACCTAATCCCGGTATGAGTGAACCTAGTCCAATTTGCTTGCGTTCTAAGCAACCTAATCCCGGATGCTACACACAAGACTTACTTTCTCTTTGAAGAGAATACAACCCTAAGTGAATATATGTGAATATCCAAAATGCAACATAGAGCAAGGGAAACCCTATATGCTTATCTAAGATGATTAATATGCAATTAAGTATAATCCTAGATATCAAAACTAAATGACATGTCAATTAGTTTAGCTAATCAATATTAAGCACAAAACCTAATATGCAAGCACAATATAAAATCTCAAACATACATCATACTCATCTCAATATTGTATCTAAAGCATACAAAATAACAAACAAGTAATTAATTGAGATTGCTAGATAAGAGAAACACAAAACATGTAAGATATTAGTGAAAAGCTTACCAAGCAAAGTATGATGAAGATTCCATGCTAGATGACATCTAGATGATCTAAGATGATGCTAGATGATGATTGATGATCATGAAAAGTGTTTGAGAATCAAGAATGGAGTTCTTGGAATTTTTCTTCTCTTTGAAAAATATCCTAAGTATGAATTCTGAATATGAACTCTCTTAATTGACCTAAAGTCAAAGTGGCATATATATAGGGGGCCAAATCAAAGTGTGGTCGTTTAAGTAAGTTTCAAAGAAACGCGCCAATCGGAGGTTTAAATCGGCGGCCAGGCCGCCGTTAATGACCGCCGAATTGAGCTCGTGAAGAACAGAGCATAAACGGCGGTTCATTCGGCGGTTTCGTGACCGCCGATTCCAACCGCCGAAACAGAACAGAGAGATCAAAATCGACCAGGTATGAACGGCGGTTTCGAACGGCGGTTTAATGCCCGCCGTTTCAACCGCCGAATTAGACCGAGAGATAAATCAATCAGGTCTTGAAACGGCGGTTTCGAACGGCGGTCGTGACCGCCGATATTAACCGCAGAAAAGCTTCAGACCAATCTGGACTGAAACGGCGGTTTAATTCGGCGTCCAGGCCGCCGATCATAACCGCCGATCACCTAGAAAGGTGAAAACCAAGGAGAAGCCAAGGGCATTCTCCATAGGCGGTCCTCGCGCTAAACCAAGCACATTCTCGTGCATGCGCGGACGTTTTCGAAAGTTATCGGGAAACGAATTAACACAACAACAAGACACAATAACACACAACAAAATATAATAAATAAGTGCAAGTGTGAATTGTGACAAATGAAGAGAATGCACACATATGCAATGAATGTTTAGTGTGTGTGTGCTTCTAAATCTCTTCAAAGAAAAGTAAGCACATAGAAATTTACCTTCGGTGCTTATCAACACGAGGTCTTCAAAGGGCTTCGAACAAGAAGACCGATACTTAGGCTACCCTTACAAAGAACCCCCACATATGGTTTGATCACGAAATAAGCCAATTAAAAACAACGGGAATCCTTACAATCTCCCCCTTTGGCTATTTCGTGACAAAACCATCACTCACAATGATTCCTCACAAAAAAATAGAAACTACGGGACTATAATGATATTCTACATTACAAAGAGATAAGCTAATGCAACTAGAAGTCTTCAATCCTCTTGTAGAATAATCAATCCCTGAAAAGAGTTTCTAACATTTCTAATACAAGAAAAGTGTGAGATTAATCATGTGAGAACAATACCAAGCATTTGCATTTTTAGAATTTAGGCACAACATTACCAAATGTATGCAATGTATGATAAATGCAATGCTCCCCCTCAACGGGTTACTCCCCCTCAATGTATGTTCTCCCCAAAGTGTACAATAGCTTCTATATTTTGCACCTCCCCTTACCATATCCTACTCCCCCTTTTTGTCATGATATAGGCAAAGGAGTAGTCCCCAACCGGGTCACTCATAGCAACGAGAGATAGAAGCATGCAAGATATGCATATACAAATAAGTCACTTTATGCACTTCAATTAATTTGAGAGAAACAAGGAGATTTATTTTGAGAAAATGTGTGAATCCAACATGCTTTGCATACAAGACATATAGCATTCAAGTCCAAAATACAATGGTATTTGGCAAAGCAAATGACAAAGGTTTCTAATAAGAATTCAAACCAATTTCACCAATGTCATGGGAAAAGCAAGGATATAGAGATTATTGATTTCAATATAAGAGCAACTATATCCAACTTTATAAGCGAAACATGGCATGAGCGACTTTGCACCCTATTTGATTTTTCCGGATAAAATTATCCGTATGATAGTAACCATGTTCAACTAATAAAGAAAGAGAGACATAAGTTTCATAAGTTTTGAGTCTCATAAGTTTTCACACAAGTTTTGCATTTTTAAGAATATGCAATCATCAATTCATGCTTTTCATGTGAGCATGTTTTATGAATTTCATGCTTTTTCATTTGTCATTAGCATGTTATTAAAGAATCATCATGTCATGGAGATAATCATAGGTCATTCAAATCATACTTCCAATGTAAATCTCCTAGTCCAAAAATGCATGTTTGAACATAAATATGACATGGATTGTAGACAAGCAAGGTTCACACTTATGGAATTTTAAAACATATATACATATGTACAACCAAGCTTACTCAAGCAATATAAAAGAAGAGGCATAAGATATTTCAAATTTTTTGCAAGATACAAGAATGCAAAATAGCTCTCTTTGCTTGAGTTCCCCATATGGGGTTAATCATAGAACATCACTCCACAAGACATACCCCAATAGATCTACTAAGAGTTTTAAATCGAGTAGCATCTAAGGGTTTAGTAAATAGGTCCGCAAGTTGATCATTAGTACCTACATGTTCAAGTACTATGCATTTATTTTCAACAAGCTCTCTAATGAAGTGATGGCGGATGTCAATATGCTTAGTTCTAGAATGTTGCACCGGATTCTTGGAAATATTAATGGCACTCATGTTATCACAAAAGAGAGTGAGAGTACCTTGGTTGAATCCGTAATCCACTAGCATTTGCTTCATCCACATAAGTTGAGTGCATCCACTCCCCGCGGCTATGTACTCGGCTTCCGCCGTGGACAAGGAAATCGAGTTTTGCTTCTTGCAAAACCAAGACACCAAGTTGTTGCCTAGAAAGAAGCAACCGCCCGATGTGCTCTTCCTATCATCACAATTTCCTGCCCAATCCGCATCACTATATCCTACAAGACTAGGATTAGTGTCAAATGAGTACCAAATCCCATAGTTGGAAGTCCCATTCACAAAGCGAATGACTCTCTTAACCGAAGAGAGATGGGACTCCTTGGGATCGGATTGGTACCTAGCACAAACTCCTACACTAAAAGATATATCGGGCCTACTTGCGGTCAAATAGAGCAAGCTCCCTATCATGCCACGATATAAGGTTTGGTCCACACTTTTACCGCTAGCATCCTTGCTTAGCTTCAAAGTGGTGCTCATAGGAGTGTCACAATGTTTGGCTTTTTCAAGACCAAACTTCTTCACAAGGTTTTTGGCATATTTGGCTTGGGTTATGAAGATCCCATTATCAAGTTGCCTAATTTGCAAACCTAGGAAGTAATTAAGCTCACCAACAAGACTCATCTCAAATTCATGAGACATAACATCAACAAATTGTTGGACCTTGGTGTTGTTGGTAGAGCCAAACACTATGTCATCGACATATATTTGAGCTATGAAAAGCTCATCATTGTCTCTCTTGATGAATAGTGTCTTGTCAACACTACCTCTTGTGTAGTTATTGTCAACAAGAAATTGAGTGAGGCGCTCATACCAAGCCCTCGGTGCTTGTTTCAACCCATATAGTGCCTTCTTGAGGCGATAGACATGGTTGGGGTGGTGTGCATCCACAAACCCCTTGGGTTGTTCAACAAACACTTCCTCTTGCAAGAAGCCATTGAGGAAGGCACTCTTGACATCCATTTGGTGCAATTTGAACTTGTGCACACAAGAAATGGACAAGAGAAGCCTAATAGACTCTAAACGGGCAACGGGAGCAAATGTCTCCTCAAAGTCGATACCCTCAATTTGAGAGTACCCTTGTGCTACAAGTCTAGCCTTGTTCCGCACTATGTTGCCATCCTCATCGGATTTGTTCCTAAATATCCATTTAGTGCCTATGACATTAGTGGTCTTAGGCCTAGGAACTAGAGTCCAAACCTCATTCCTTTCGAATTGGTTTAGCTCTTCTTGCATGGCAAGAACCCAAAATTCATCATGTAAGGCTTCTTCAACCTTTTTGGGTTCAATTTGAGAGGTGTAGCAAGTATAGCTAATAAGATTAGCAAGTTGACGTCTAGTCCTAACACCCTCATTTACCTCTCCAATGATATCTTCTTTATCATGGAGTTTCCTAACCCATGGAGCGGGTTCTTTAGAGTCCAAGAGAGGAACTCTAGTAATGGGTTGTGTGACTTCATTAGATGTCCCAACATTGGGAGTCACCACAACCCTCTCCAAAGGAGTGTCATCCTCTAGAACATCCTCCTCCTCATGGTCATTAGACTTGAGCCTAGTATCATCAATGACCACATTTGATGATTCCATGACGGTTCGAGTCTTCAAGTTGAAAACTCTATAGGCTTTACTATTCAAGGCGTAGCCAATAAAGATACCCTCATCACTCTTAGCATCAAACTTGCCAAGTTGATCACGGTCATTTAAAATGTAGCATTTGCTTCCAAATGTGTGGAAGTAGCTAACATTTGGCTTCCTACCCTTCCATAGCTCATAGGAGGTGTTTCTAGAACCGGGCCTTAGGAACACACGATTTCCTATATAGCAAGCCGTATTGATGGCTTCGGCCCATAGGTTCCTAGGGACATTGTTGCTAAGCAACATCACTCGGGCCATCTCTTGGAGGACCCTATTTTTCCTCTCAACAACTCCATTTTGTTGAGGTGTCCTAGGAGCCGAAAACTCATGGGAGATGCCTAAGTTATCACAAAAGCTTTCAAAAGAGGCATTCTCAAACTCTCTCCCATGGTCACTTCTAATCCGTTTAATGCTTCTAATGTTAGATTTCATTTCATTTTGTAATTTAGTACAAAGCATTTTAAACTTATCAAAAGTTTCGGATTTTTCTCTAAGAAAGTATGTCCATGTAAATCTAGAGAAATCATCAACACATACAAAATGTATCTCTTTCCACCCAAACTTTCGGTTTGCATGGGACCCATGAGGTCCATGTGGAGAAGCTCAAGAGGCTCCTTGGTGGTGAGATACTTACCCTTTTTGTGCATGCTTTTAGTTTGCTTTCCTTGTTGGCAAGGTCCACAAACACCATTGGCTTTCTTCCCAAGCTTAGGGAGGCCACGCACACACTCGAACTTTCCAAGGGTCCGTAGATCCCTAAAGTTCATGTGGCCAAGTCTTTCATGCCACAACTCAATTTGCTCATCCATGGACACATTGTTTGAGACTATTCTAGCTTCAAGACAATAGCAATTGTCGCTAGATCTCATACCTTTCAATAAGGTTTGTCCATCGGGCTTTAGGATTGAGCAATCATCTTTACAAAACAAGACGGAATATCCTTCATCACTTAGATGTGAAATGCTTATTAAATTGGCTTTCAAGCCATCAACAAATAAAGCATCGGATAAGGAGGGTAATCCGGGAACGGAAATGGTTCCTTTCCCTACAACTTTCTTTTTGGATCCATCACCAAAAGTGACATATCCACCTTCCTCCATAACAAGAGTCTCGAAGAAACTCTTGTTTCCCGTCATGTGCCTAGAGCACCCACTATCTAGATACCAAAAATTAGAAGAATTTGCCTTCAAGGCTATTTGAGCAACATGGCAAACAATGTCATTCTTTCTAATCCACCTAGAAACAATCTTAGCTTTCTTAGTGGTTTTTGGTATATGGGCTCTAGATGTCCTAGGATCATGCATAATAGTATTATCATTCCTAGGAACATGCATCATGGCTCTTTTCTTTTTCTTCTCTATCATGCTTCTAGTTTTGCACATTTTTATATATCGAAAGCAATGTGGTCTAATATGACCATCAAATCCACAAAAATGACATATAGGAGTGAAATAAGGAATCATACCTTGTCCTTGTCTTTGTGGATGAAAGGGTTCAATCCTTCTTCGTTGTTGAACCGGTCTTGGTTGCTTCCTAGCTTGAGGTTGCATGATAGGTCTCTTTCCTTTGTGAGCCATTTGAGGAGGAATGTTGGCTTGAGAGACCCTAGGGGGTTGAGCTTGAGGTTTCCTTCTTGGACCCATCTTCACTTGTGCATTAGAGCATTGTCCTACTTCTAATTTCTTTCTAGGAGCTTGCACAAATGAAGTTTCTTCTTTCTTCAAGCTCTTGACAAACACGGTCTTGTTAGAGGTAGAGATCTTCTTGTCATCTTCATACCCAAGACCCCTCTTGTCACATGGACTCTTTCCAACACCAAGCATATGGTCAAGCTTCTTGGTGCTAGAATCCATCCTAGTCATAGAATTTCTAACTTCTTCAAGCTCACTCTTTAGACTTTCTTCATTCCTCCTAGATAAAGCTAACTCCTCTCTTAGCTTATCTTCTATCTTCTTGAATTTTTCCACTTGTTCACCTAAGTGGTCATTATGAGATGCAAGCTCAAGATTTTCTTCTCTCAACATCTTGATCTTTCTTGTGCTCTTGATTGCTAAATCATTAAACTCGGCATGGCATTTAGCAAGCACCTTTTTCTCCACAAAACTACTTATGGAGTTAGATGAGGAATCACTTTCTTCTTCACTTGAGTCATTTTCCTCTTGACTCATTTCCTCTTTCTCACTACCACTTTTGCTCTTATGTGAGGAGGCAAAAGCTAGGAGGTTAGCCATGAGCTCTTCTTCACTTGAAGACTCATCTTCCTCATTGGAGTCATCACTACTCTCACTCCAAGTGGCGGCCATCACTTTGCTCTTCTTCTTATCATTGTGATTAGCACATTCGGGGGCAAAGTGACCAATCCCACCACATTCAAAGCATCGGACCCCTTTCCTTTCGGTCCTCTCTTGTCTAGGCTCAAACTTCTTGAAGGAACTCTTTTTCTTCAAATCTTGTCCTCTTGACCCAAATCCCTTCTTTTTCTTGAACCCCATAACCTTGTTGAACCTTTTCACAAATAAGGCAAGGACTTCATCCGATTCATGCTTTGCCTCCTTTGCATCCTTAGATGCTTTCAAAGCTATTCCTTTAGACTTCTTAGGAGGAGTAGTGGTGCTAGGAGCCTTCCTAGACTCATATGCAAGGAGACGCCCAATCACCTCACTTGGCTTCATATCCATGTAGCCACTATTTTCTTCTATGGCCGTCACCTTGGATTCAAACCTATCGGGGAGAGATCTCATAATTTTTTGCTTGACTCTCCTATCCGAATACGGGTCTCCGAGTTGATGGCTTTGATTTACAATATCCATCAATTTGATTTCGAAGTCATTGAAGCATTCATCCTCTCCCATCCTAAGTAGCTCAAACTGAGTTTGGAGGACTTGAAGCTTGGACTCCTTCACCACCTCGGTTCCCTCATGTGCAACTAGAAGGATGTCCCATGCCACTTTGGCAATCTGAGTATTCTGAATAAGCTTGTACTGATTCTCATCCATAGCACACATAATGGCATGCATAGCCTTCCTATTCCACTTAGAAGCCTCAAACTCTTGCGCGTTCCATTGCGCCTTAGGCTTCAAAACATCTTGTCCTCCACCATCGGGAGTCATCATAGGGAGATCATATCCGTCTTCCACCGCCATCCATGCACGGTCATGAATTTGGCATATGTAGGATTCCATCTTCCCTTTCCATTGGGAATAGTTCAATCCGGTAAGAAGTGGAGGCCTTGTGCTAGAAGCTCCTTCGTGGCCACCACCATTTCCACCGTTTCCACTCATAGTGTTTATGAATGAATGAAATGAATGCAAATGTATGAAAGATCAAAAATCACACAAAATGCAAAACACACCAAAATAAGCAAGGATCACCTATGTATGTCTAGGAACCCGCTCTGATACCAATTGAAACAAATAATAGCACGGTGTGTATAAAGCTATCTAGAGGGGGGGTGAATAGATTTTACGCTTTTTACCCAATTTTTCGTGTTAGTCAAAATTACGAAAATGCCCTCAAGATAATATAACCAAGCAATTGTAATATGGTGCGGAAATTAAAACAACACTTGGTTTTTACGTGGAAACCCTCACGGGAAAAACCACGGGCTATGTAAGTAAGCCACACTCGAACCTCGAATCCACTAAATGTGCAAACGATTACAACCTAATCCCGGAAGTAATCACACACCTACCTAATCCCGGTATGAGTGAACCTAGTCCAATTTGCTTGCGTTCTAAGCAACCTAATCCCGGATGCTACACACAAGACTTACTTTCTCTTTGAAGAGAATACAACCCTAAGTGAATATATGTGAATATCCAAAATGCAACATAGAGCAAGGGAAACCCTATATGCTTATCTAAGATGATTAATATGCAATTAAGTATAATCCTAGATATCAAAACTAAATGACATGTCAATTAGTTTAGCTAATCAATATTAAGCACAAAACCTAATATGCAAGCACAATATAAAATCTCAAACATACATCATACTCATCTCAATATTGTATCTAAAGCATACAAAATAACAAACAAGTAATTAATTGAGATTGCTAGATAAGAGAAACACAAAACATGTAAGATATTAGTGAAAAGCTTACCAAGCAAAGTATGATGAAGATTCCATGCTAGATGACATCTAGATGATCTAAGATGATGCTAGATGATGATTGATGATCATGAAAAGTGTTTGAGAATCAAGAATGGAGTTCTTGGAATTTTTCTTCTCTTTGAAAAATATCCTAAGTATGAATTCTGAATATGAACTCTCTTAATTGACCTAAAGTCAAAGTGGCATATATATAGGGGGCCAAATCAAAGTGTGGTCGTTTAAGTAAGTTTCAAAGAAACGCGCCAATCGGCGGTTTAAATCGGCGGCCAGGCCGCCGTTAATGACCGCCGAATTGAGCTCGTGAAGAACAGAGCATAAACGGCGGTTCATTCGGCGGTTTCGTGACCGCCGATTCCAACCGCCGAAACAGAACAGAGAGATCAAAATCGACCAGGTATGAACGGCGGTTTCGAACGGCGGTTTAATGCCCGCCGTTTCAACCGCCGAATTAGACCGAGAGATAAATCAATCAGGTCTTGAAACGGCGGTTTCGAACGGCGGTCGTGACCGCCGATATTAACCGCAGAAAAGCTTCAGACCAATCTGGACTGAAACGGCGGTTTAATTCGGCGTCCAGGCCGCCGATCATAACCGCCGATCACCTAGAAAGGTGAAAACCAAGGAGAAGCCAAGGGCATTCTCCATAGGCGGTCCTCGCGCTAAACCAAGCACATTCTCGTGCATGCGCGGACGTTTCCGAAAGTTATCGGGAAACGAATTAACACAACAACAAGACACAATAACACACAACAAAATATAATAAATAAGTGCAAGTGTGAATTGTGACAAATGAAGAGAATGCACACATATGCAATGAATGTTTAGTGTGTGTGTGCTTCTAAATCTCTTCAAAGAAAAGTAAGCACATAGAAATTTACCTTCAGTGCTTATCAACACGAGGTCTTCAAAGGGCTTCGAACAAGAAGACCGATACTTAGGCTACCCTTACAAAGAAACCCCACATATGGTTTGATCACGAAATAAGCCAATTAAAAACAACGGGAATCCTTACATTCTCAAATTTTGTTAGAGCGCGGCTCACATAGTAGATTGGTCTCCAGGCTCCATCATTATGCTCCTTCACTAAGGCCCCGCTTATCGCGGTTTCTGATACTGCAAAGTAAAGTTATAGTTCCTCTCCTATAAGGGGTTTTACCAGTAGAGGTGGATTGGCTAGGTACTCCTTCAATGCTTGAAATGCTTGCTCACTTTCTTGATCCCACTCCATCTTCTTTCCCTGTTTGATGACTTTGAAGAAAGGTAAGCACTTATTTGTAGATCGGGATATGAAGCGGTTCAGTGCTGCTATCCTGCCAGTCAATCCATATACCTGTTGGAGGGTATTGGGGGATTCGAGATCCATGATGGCTTTGATTTTCTCGGGATTGGCCTCGATTCCTCTCTCGTGTACCATGAACCTAAGAAATTTTCCCGCTGCTACCCCGAAAGCACACTTAGCCAAATTCAATCTCATATGGTTCTCCCTTATTACATGGAAAGTCTAGCGTAAATCTTCAGGGTGTTGGTTTGTCATCTAGGAGTTAGTGATCATGTCATTTATGTATACTTCCATAGACCTTTGAAACAAATAATAGCACGGTATGTATAAAGCTATCTAGAGGGGGGGTGAATAGATTTTACGCTTTTTACCCAATTTTTCGTGTTAGTCAAAATTACGAAAATACCCTCAAGATAATATAAACAAGCAAGTGTAATATGGTGCGGAAATTAAAACAACACTTGGTTTTTACGTGGAAACCCTCACGGGAAAAACCACGGCCTATGTAAGTAAGCCACACTCGAACCTCGAATCCACTAAATGTGCAAACGATTACAACCTAATCCCGGAAGTAATCACACACCTACCTAATCCCGGTATGAGTGAACCTAGTCCAATTTGCTTGCGTTCTAAGCAACCTAATCCCGGATGCTACACACAAGACTTACTTTCTCTATGAAGAGAATATACAACCTATGTGAATATATAAAATATCCAAAATGCAATTAAGAGCTAGGTTACTCTATATGCTTATCTAGGATAGTGAATATGCAATTAATTCAATCCTAGATATTAAAAGCTAGATGACATGTCAAATAGCTTAGCTAAACATAGATTAACAAAACCTAGATAGCTATCAAAAATACAACACTCAATCATGTCAACACAACAATCTCTAATTTGTATCTAGAATATATTCAAGAGCATACAAATAATATAAGAGATGTCAATGATAAATAAAACACTAATTATGTATGATAATAGTGAAGAACTTACCAAAGAATATGTGTTGACCAAAACCCATGCAAGCAAGCATCCTAACTAAGCTAGAAAATGCTAGATGATATTTTGATGCATATGAGAATGGTTTTTGAGTGTTAAAAAGGTGTTCTTGATTTGATTTTCTCTCAAATGTCTCTCTTTGAAGATTAGGGTTCTTAGAGTTAAAGAACATTAAATCTGAAAAAGAGAAAGTGTGATATTTATAGGCATCAAGAACAGGGCATGAGAAAAGACAAGTTTGCCCTTGAAACGCACCGTTCGGCGGTTTCAATCGGCGGCCAGGCCGCCGATCATGACCGCCGAATTGAGCTCATGAAGAACAGAGCATAAACGGCGGTTAATTCAGCGGTTTCGTGACCGCCGATACCAACCGCCGAATCAGACCCGAGAGATCGAAATCGATCAGGTATGAACGGCGGTTTCGAACGGCGGTCGTGACCGCCGATCGTGACCGTAGAATTGCTCCTAGAAGCAAACGGCGGTTCCATTCGGCGGCCAGGCCGCCGATCATAACCGCCGATCAACAACAGAGGTGAAAACCAAGGAGAAGCCAAGGGCATTCTCCGTGGGCGGTCTTCGCGCAAAACCAAGCACATTCTAGTGCATGCGCGGACGTTTCCGAACACTATCGAGAAACGAATTACAAGACACATAAATACACAACAAGATATAACAATCAAAGTGCTAGTGTGTAATGTGACATATGAAGAGAATGCACACAAAAGTAAGAATGCAAAGTGTGTGTGTGCTTCTAAATCTCTTCAAAGAAAGTTAAGCACTAGAAGTATACCTTTGGAGTGCTCGTCCCTTGAGGTCTTGAAAGGGCCTTTGAGAATGATTCTCAATCATCTAAACTACTCATCTAAACTACCCTTACATACAAACCCCAACACGTGGTTTGTCCACGAAATAAGCCAATCAAAGAATGGGAATCCTTACAATCTCCCCCTTTGGCTATTTCGTGACAAAACCACCACTCACATTGATCCTCACAAACATAATTGAATCTACGGGATAACAAAGATAATCTACATTACAAAGAGATAAGAATAATAAAAAAAACTTCGAGTCTTCAATCTCTTGTAGAACTATCAACCCTTCAAAACAAAAGATTATACTTTCCAAAGCAAGAGTATGTGAGATGATCAAGTGAGAATAAAACAAGCATTTGCATATAAGAAGTTTAAGCACAACATCATGCAATGTATGTGTATGCAATGCTCCCCCTCAACGGGTTACTCCCCCTTAATGTATATTCTCCCCAAAATGCACAATTGCCACTACAATTTGCAACTCCCCTTACCACATCCTACTCCCCCTTTTTGTCATGATATAGGCAAAGGAGTAGTCCCCAACCGGGTCACTCATAGCAACGAGAGATAGAAGCATGCAAGATAATTGCATAATCAATATAAGTCACTTTATGCATCTCAATTAATTGGAGAGAAACAAGGAGATTTATTTGGTAGAAAATGTGTGAATCAAACATGCTTTGCATACAAGACATGTAGCATTTAAGTCCAAAATACAATGGTATTTGGCAAAGTAAATGACAAAGGTTTCTAATAAGAATTCAAACCAATTTCACCAATGTCATGAGTAAATCAAGGATATAGAATATATTGATTTCAATTTAAGAGCAACTATATCCAACTTTATAAGCGAAACATGGCATGAGCAACTTTGCACCCTTTTTGATTTTTCCGGATAAGATATCCGTATGATAGTAGCCATGTTCAACCAATAAAGAAAGAGAGACATTTGGAATATAAATTCCTTTGAACGGATACAAGATCCTTTATTCATTTTGAGTCTCATAAGCTTTTTCACACATTTTTTGCAGTTAAGAAATGCAATCATCAAAACATGCTTTGTAAGATTAGCATTTAGCATGTTATTTAGCAAACATCATGTCATGGAGATCATTATAGGTCATTCAAATCATACTTCCTATGTAAATATCTCCTAGTCCAAAAATGCATGTTTGAACATAAATATGACATGGATTGCAATACAAGCATTGATCACACTTATTGAATAGAAAATATATATACAATGCAACCAAGCTTACTCAAGCAACAAAAAGAGAAGCATAAGATATTTCAAATTTTTTGCAAGTGACAAGAATGCAAAATAGCTCTCTTTGCTTGAATTCCCCATATGGGGTCATCATCAACCTTCAACAATGAAGGTCATGAGGTCCTATAGACCTCCCAAGTCCATTTGGCTTGGATGAACCTATTTGAGACTTGATAGTCTCGTAGCAAGCGGGTTCATTTTTCCTTATCCACATAGGTGTGACATTTTTCTTCCTAGTGGTCACTTGTTCTAGAGATCTAGATGTCATAGGATTATGTAAATGAATTTCTTCCTTCCTATGAGCATGCATTCTAGCTCTAGCTTTCTTTTTCTCAATCATGCTTTTAACTCTACACATTTTAATGTAACGAAAGCACTTTGGTCTAATATGACCATCAACACCACAAAAATGACATGTAGGGACAAAGTTAGGAATAATACCATGTCCTTGTGCATGTATAGGAGCCTTCCCATGTCTTTGTGGTTGTCTTAGTTGTTGGATAGGATTTCTCCTTCTTTGCTGACCAAGACTTGGTTGCTTCCACGGTTGAGTTTGCATGATTGGTCTCTTCCCTTGATGGATTTGAGTTTGAGGGAAGTTAGCATGAGGAACTCTTGTAGGTTGAGCTTGAGGTTGTCTTCTTGGAGCTACCTTCACTTGTGCACTATGAGAGCATTGTCCTAGCTCAATCTTCTTCCTAGGAGTTTGCACCGGTGAATCTTCTTTGTAGCTCAAGCTTTTGACAAACATGGTCTTGTTAGGAGTGGAGGACTCCTTACTATCTTTAAACCCAAGACCTCTCTTATCACACGGACTCTTTCCAACACTTAACATGTGGTCAAGTTTTTCGGTGCTAGAAACTATCCTAGTCCTTGATCCTTTAGCCTCTTCAAGCTCTCTTTTTAATTCTTCTTCATTCCTCTTAGATAAGTCTAACTCCTTTCTTAGCTTATCTTCAATATTCTTGGATCTATCCACTTGTTGACTTAAGTGGTCAACATGAGCCTCAAGGTCTAGATTCTCTTCTCTCAATCTTCGTATCTTTTCCTTGGTCTTCATTGCTAAGCTTTTAAACTCAGTGAGGTATTCATCTAGAACCTTTTTCTTCACATATCCATGTGAGGAGTTAGATGAAGAGTCATCTTTATTAGAGTCACTTTCTTCTTGACTCTCATTCTCTTCTTCATTGTAGGAGATCGGAAAAGCAAAATAGTTGTTCTCACAATCATTCAAGCTTGAGGGACTTCCTTCAACAACTTTCACTTTGTTGTCCCGCTTGTGAGAGCAACCTAATGCCAAGAATTTTGCCACAATCTCTTCATCACTTTCACTTGAAGTGGCGGTCTCCTCTCTTTCATCTTCCAAGTTAGCACATTCCTTGGAGATATGCCCGAATCCTCCACATTCGTAGCATTGAATCTTCTCTCTTGAAGACATCTCATGATATGGCTTGACATTCTTAAAAGTGGACTTCTTCTTCTTGAAGTCATTCCCCTTTGAGCCATAATCCCTCTTTTGAAGATTCAAGAACTTCTTGAATCCCTTGGCAATGAGTGCCATGTCTTCATATGAGTCATCCTCCTCCTCTTCCATCTTGGATGTCTTCAAGGCAATATTCTTTTTCTTCTTATGAGGAGATGTGGTAGCCTTTCTTGATTCATAGGCTAGAAGTCTTCCAATGACTTCACTCGGCTTCATTTCCTTGTAAGTGTCATTTTCTTCTAAAGCCGTCACTTTGGGTTCGAACCTCTCGGGAAGTGATCGCATGATCTTTTGCTTGATTCTTCTATCCGAGTAAGGATCACCAAGTTGGTGACTTTGGTTCACAATGTCCATTAGTCTCACTTGGAAGTCATTGAAGTGCTCATGCTCTTCCATCCTAATGGTCTCAAACCGAGTTTGAAGGACTTGAAGCTTTGAGTCCTTGACAACCTCGGTGCCTTCATGTGCAACTTCTAGGATGTCCCATGCCTCTTTAGCAATCCTAGTAATTTGAATCAGTTTGTACTGATTTTCACTCACTGCACATCGGATGGCATGAATAGCCTTGTTGTTCCACATGGAGTCAATAAATTCTTGAGGACTCCACTGTGCCTTAGGCTTGAGAACTTCTTCTCCTCCATCCGTAGAAGTCATCATAGGTGGAGCATATCCATCTTCAACCGCCATCCATGCCCTATCATGGATTTGGCATATGTATGCTTCCATCTTCCCCTTCCATGAGGAGTAATTATCGCCGGTGAGCAACGGTGGCCTCACGCTTGACACTCCCTCTTTGCTCATCCCGAAACCACTCATAGTGTTTGGATGAATGCAAATGAGATGAATGCAAAATGTATGAATAAATCAAAAAATCACACAAGATGCAAAACACACCAAAATGAGCAAGGATCACCTATGTATGTCTATGAACCCGCTCTGATACCAATTGAAACAAATAATAGCACGGTGTGTATAAAGCTATCTAGAGGGGGCGTGAATAGATTTTACGCTTTTTACCCAATTTTTCGTGTTAGTCAAAATTACGAAAATACCCTCAAGATAATATAAACAAGCAAGTGTAATATGGTGCGGAAATTAAAACAACACTTGGTTTTTACGTGGAAACCCTCACGGGAAAAACCACGGGCTATGTAAGTAAGCCACACTCAAACCTCGAATCCACTAAATGTGCAAACGATTACAACCTAATCCCGGAAGTAATCACACACCTACCTAATCCCGGTATGAGTGAACCTAGTCCAATTTGCTTGCGTTCTAAGCAACCTAATCCCGGATGCTACACACAAGACTTACTTTCTCTATGAAGAGAATATACAACCTATGTGAATATATAAAATATCCAAAATGCAATTAAGAGCTAGGTTACTCTATATGCTTATCTAGGATAGTGAATATGCAATTAATTCAATCCTAGATATTAAAAGCTAGATGACATGTCAAATAGCTTAGCTAAACATAGATTAACAAAACCTAGATAGCTATCAAAAATACAACACTCAATCATGTCAACACAACAATCTCTAATTTGTATCTAGAATATATTCAAGAGCATACAAATAATATAAGAGATGTCAATGATAAATAAAACACTAATTATGTATGATAATAGTGAAGAACTTACCAAAGAATATGTGTTGACCAAAACCCATGCAAGCAAGCATCCTAACTAAGCTAGAAAATGCTAGATGATATTTTGATGCATATGAGAATGGTTTTTGAGTGTTAAAAAGGTGTTCTTGATTTGATTTTCTCTCAAATGTCTCTCTTTGAAGATTAGGGTTCTTAGAGTTAAAGAACATTAAATCTGAAAAAGAGAAAGTGTGATATTTATAGGCATCAAGAACAGGGCATGAGAAAAGACAAGTTTGCCCTTGAAACGCACCGTTCGGCGGTTTCAATCGGCGGCCAGGCCGCCGATCATGACCGCTGAATTGAGCTCGTGAAGAACAGAGCATAAACGGCGGTTAATTCGGCGGTTTCGTGACCGCCGATACCAACCGCCGAATCAGACCCGAGAGATCGAAATCGATCAGGTATGAACGGCGGTTTCGAACGGCGGTCGTGACCGCCAATCGTGACCGTAGAATTGCTCCTAGAAGCAAACGGCGGTTCCATTCGGCGGCCAGGCCGCCGATCATAACCGCCGATCACCAACAGAGGTGAAAACCAAGGAGAAGCCAAGGGCATTCTCCGTGGGCGGTCTTCGCGCAAAACCAAGCACATTCTAGTGCATGCGCGGACATTTCCGAACACTATCGAGAAACGAATTACAAGACACATAAATACACAACAAGATATAACAATCAAAGTGCTAGTGTGTAATGTGACATATGAAGAGAATGCACACAAAAGTAAGAATGCAAAGTGTGTGTGTGCTTCTAAATCTCTTCAAAGAAAGTTAAGCACTAGAAGTATACCTTTGGAGTGCTCGTCCCTTGAGGTCTTGAAAGGGCCTTTGAGAATGATTCTCAATCATCTAAACTACTCATCTAAACTACCCTTACATACAAACCCCAACACGTGGTTTGTCCACGAAATAAGCCAATCAAAGAATGGGAATCCTTACAACCTTCCTATCTGTTACTTGAATAACTTGTTCACTAGGAGCTGGTAGGTGGCTCCAGCATTTTTGAGACTGAATGGCATAACTTTGTAACAGTAAAGGCCTTGCCTAGTAATGAAACTGGTCTTGTCTTGATCGGCGTGGTGCACCATGATCTGGTTGTACCTCAAGAACGCATCCATGAAGCTCAAGAGCTTTTTGCCTACAGTAGAATCGATTAGCTGGTCTATTTTAGGCAGAGGGAAGCTATCATTTGGGTAAGCCTGATTGAGGTCAATATAGTCCACACACATATGCCATTTTCCATTGGCTTTGGTCACTATGACCACATTGGCGATCCATTCGGGGTAGCGGGATTCTCTAATGAATCTGGCCTTCAACAGTTTATCCACCTCTTCCTGTACCGCAGCATTTCGCTCGATGTTGAAATACCTCCGCTTCTGTTTAACGGGCTTGAAAGTTGCATCTACTGCCAACCTGTGAGTTGCTAAGTTAAGAGGGATACCTGGCATTTCATCATGACTCCAGGCAAAAATGTCATTATATTCTTCAAGAAGCTTTACCAAGTTCCTTCTGACCTCACAATCCAACCCACCCCCTATATTGACTACTTTAGTTGGATCTCCCTTTCTGATTTGTATTTCTTCTAACTGCTCCGTAGGGTGACCATCAGTCCATCCCCGTTCTTCTTCTTCTTCATTTTCTTCTATAATCATGTCCGAAACTTTTCCTTCTTGTAGGACGTAGTGATCCTACTCCAGTACCCCGTGGCTTGGTTCATTGGTTACATAGGCGCACTATTTAGCTAACGCGGTAGGATTAGCAGATACTACATAATAGGTGCGGGCTGCTTGCTGGTCTCCCTAGACTTCTCCTACCCTGGTTCCTACCAGGAATTTTAAGATGTTGTGATAAATGGACATCACTCCCCTGATTCCTGATAGGAAAGGTCTTCCCAGGATCACGTTGTAGGTAGACGAGGTATCAACCACGATAAACTCTGTCATGATGTTCTGCTGAAGGGGAGCTTCTCCAATTATTACCAGTAGAATATGAGTCTCGATTGGCATTACGGAGTCTCCTGTAAAACCATACAAGGGCGTGGTGCAGCTGTTGTAGCAAGGGTTCTTTAGATTGAGCTTCTCCAACGCTTATTTGAACAAAATGTCCACGCTGCTTCCAGTGTCTATCAGGATGCGATGAACCCGGTAGTTTACAATCTGTACCGTGATCACCATTGGATCATCATGGGGTTGAACTGTGTTGTAAGCATCATCCTCGGTGAAAATGATCTAGGCAGAACGAGGATAGTCTTGGGATCCCCTGGAGACCCGGAGTACATCATGACCAGTGGTAAACCTCGGGATCTTCCTAGCATGGTTCTTCATTGAATTGTTAGAAGTCCTTGCTAGTGTTAATCCTCCGTTGATGGTGTGAATGATTTGGATTTGCTGCATCAAGTCTTTATTATTGTCATTCCTTCTTTCTTCTGCATCTTGAATTTCTCCTTGTATCTTCTTCCCTGCCTTGATACTATTCCGTACCTGCTGCAAAAATTCAACTAAGAGTACTCCTCTGACTAATCCTTCAATCTAGTTACGGAGACTATAGCATTCAAATGTGTTGTGTCCTACATCCTCATGGAAATCGCAGTACTTGTAACGGTTTCCTTGATTAGCCGAGACCTTCATTGGACCGGGCTTCCTGAGTAAACCTTTATTACGAATGGCGTGATATATGGTCTCTTGGGATGCATTGAGAGGAGTGTAGTGGTTGTACCAGTCTTTTTCACTTGATACCCGGGTTACTTCTCTTAATATATGTGTTGCTCTAGAAGGGGTCTTTCTCATTGGGTATCTATCTTGATGCTGGGCAAGAGGTGGTAGCCTGTAAGTCGACCGATTTGGATGATGGTTCTGAAATTTCTTTGCAGGTGCAGGCTTCGAAGACTCCTTTTTTCGGTCGTTTAGATGATCGGGCTTCATCTTGCTCGACTTTGAGCCAGAGTTGTTCATCTATGTCCACCTGCTCCAATGCTCTATCATAAGCTTCTTGGTAAGTCTTAGGTGGATGCTTGGCGAATGACCGGAATAGTCTGACAGCCCATAGGTTTCTTCTAAAGTTAGCCAAGGTCTCATTCTCGGCAAACACTCCCATCTGGATCACCTCCTTATAGAACTTCTCAACATGAGATCTTAAAGTCTCTCCCCGCTCCTAGATCATATGTTGGAGTAGGACGGGGTCCTTGGGACGAGGTTTGATCCCTTGAAATTGAGCATAAAAATCTGTAGTAAGTTTTGTAAATGAATCCACACTACATGGAGGTAACTTTCTGAACCAAGTCATGGCACAATCGGTCAGAGTGGAAGGGAACATTCTACACATCGCTGACCGGGTAGCGTTTTGAACTTCCATTTGGTGGACAAAACTCTCCAAGTGGCTCACGGGGTCTTCTGATCCAGAATATTTCTCGGTGGGCATCTTGAACTTGTGGGGTAGTTCTGCTTCTCTAATCCTCCTAGAAAAAGGTGCATTCATTTCCCCCAAGGGGTTCTTTCGGGTACCCCGGTGTTTCCCTTTCCTTAACTGCTCGAGTTCCTTTACCATTTTAGCCATCTGATCTTCAAGGCACTTGGACCCGTCGTGCCTGGATCGGGCTACTGAACCTTCATTATCCGTAGTTTCGGATTCCATAGTTGGCTCCTTGCGTTCCTCCCTCTAGGGCCAGGTACCCCGCGGGTTTCTCCTGGACCCGGTACTACCACCTGCATCGGGCTGTGGATTCCTCTTCTCTACTGCCGGTCTAGCTGTTCGATGGATCCTTCTAGTAGGGATGTCGAATGCTGACTTCACCTGTCGAGGTCTGAGATCTCCTGGATGATTTGGAACTAGCAACGGCGGTTCGAGTCTATCGAAGACTGATACCCGGGTACTCGGTCCAGCTCATTCTGCAAGTCTGGGTGCTTCAAAGGGTATTCCTTGGGCGATCATCCAGAGACGGATGCTTTCCACATAAGCAGCAGCATGTTGCTCCATGGTATCTCGATTTACCTCCTAGACTACTGGGTCCTAAGGTGCGAAGCCCGTATTGAGTGGAGGAATCGGCACCAGGATTTGGCTTCTTGTTCCCTTCCTCTTCCCTTGGTTTCTTTGAGTGGAAGCGAGGGAATAAGGCCCTGATGGGGAGGGCTGCCCCTGAGAAGATCAAAGCCTCATCTTTTGAATCTTCTGGGTAGAGCTAGATGGCTTTGTAAAACGTCAGGAGTATTTCCCACAGACAGCGCCAAAAGTGTTAGCCAAAAATTGTCACTGGGGTGATTTTTCCAATTAACAATTCAAGGGACTAGAATCGAGGTTGATTTCAGTCAGAGGGATATCAAGTAGTTCGATACCCTTAGCTTCCTAATAAAACCTATAAAAAAGCAATGATAATGGAGGGCAAGAATTAATGTAATAAAAGGATCACACGTAACATATTTTTTATTGATAATGAAAACATGATAGGAGTACAATGGAGTTTTCAGGTAGCTATGGTGATGGGATAAAAACACTCAGTTGGCTATGGCGATGGAATTCTCATGCATGTCGATAAGTGGAAAAACATCTATGGTAGGGTTAGGTCCTCAAGTTGCGATCAAGTCCTTATTTCTCTGTGATAATACGATGTATATATAGGTTCTTGTTTCGTGCCCAGCACTCCTCTAAATTCGGTCTTGTGACCTAGAGTTTTTCGGAGCACTCAGTAGTGATTGGCAAGAAGATCGTTTCTTTCCTTCTAGGAATCTAGAGATCCCTTATTTGGCGGACTTCTGATGGAGTTGACTTGTATTTCGAATAGAACTCTTTAAGTGGTGGGAAAGAATCCATTTCCTTGTTTTTAAAACGCTGTCGTTATGCTTGTCCTTTCTATGTAGCTTGATCTTCGGCGTACCTGATGCTGTCTTGATACTTGGTAGTCTGCTAGCCTGACACTTACTGCTTGGTTGGCTAGCTTTAGGTGGGATCGGGGTACTTAGGTATCTTGTCTTCTTCCCATTCATCTAACTTTGTATGAGTGTATCGGGGTACTAGGGTACCGGGATTCCAGATGGTAGAGAGGTACTAGGATCTTGCAGCAGTGGAGTCTCTGGAACCTTGTCTTCTGTGTTTCCTGGTACCTTTTGAGTCTAGGAACCCTTGATCTTGATCTGGACTAGTAAGAGGTTGTACCTGGCCAATTGGTAGAGTGGCGGGGTATCGGGATGCTCTTCTCAGATGTCTTTCTATCTCGATTTATCCTTCAATGTTGATGGAAAATTCTTCTTTGAGCCCTTGCCATTTTTGGCGGTTAACACTTTTTACATGCAAAAATTTGATAAACATTATGCCTCTTCATTAATTGCTTGAGTGCCTTGGTTGCACATATGCTTATATGATATTTTCTTCAATAAGTGTGAACCATTGCTTTGTTGGTAATCCATGTCATATTTATGTTCAAACATGCATTTTTGGACTAAGAATGAAATTTCCCTTAAGTAGTAGTGAAATATACCTAGAGGGGGGTGAATAGGTATAGGCTCCAAATTCTCCCAATTTAAAAATAATACGGAATATATCAATGAAAATGCACACTTGATTAAATTTGACAAATTAATTGATTTTACTTATATAAGAGTTAATCAATTTACAAGATATGCAATCAATGAAAGATATGAAAGATAAAGAAAAATAAAAACAAAAATGAACACGAGTATTTTTACGTGGTAAAACCTCAAAGAGGAAACATCCACGGGTTGATACCACAACCACCGGCGAAGCAATCCACTATGTGAAAAAGGACTTACACACTCAAGCTATCACTCATGATATCCGTTCAAGCTATCAACTCCTAATCTACCCTCGGGCTAGTGAATCACAAAGTCTACTTCCTATCCGAGATGTATCCCACACCTCTAGAAAGCAACTTCCTATCCAAGACGCTCACGTCTCTAGGAAGATTTCTTGCTTGCCTATCCGGATCCTCCCGACCCTAGACAAGACTCCCTTGCTTGATTATCCGAGTCCTCCTGACTCTAATCAAGACTTCCTTGCTCTATCCGCAAAGCTTCACTCACTTTGCTAGAGACTTCAACCTAATGCAAGGCTATGATCTAAAGTGATGCAAATGATGCAAACACAATCAAATTAAGCTAGATGTACATGTTCAATGATAAACTAGAATAAGCTTTCAAAACACAATCACTAGATTATCTAGAAATCAAGACATGCAAATCAATAAGAACAAGGTATGATTATTCAATATATCACACTAAAAACCTAGTTCTTAGATCCTGAAATAAAACCTAGAAAATAATATGAGACACATCATATATTCATTTTCTAGAATCAATTTCACACAAAATCAAGTTTAGCACATATATGTTCAAAACAAATCACAAAGCTAAATCTCAATTAACAAATGATCAAACACCCCTAGCATATGATCTAACATGCTTCTCAACAAATTTCATCAATCAAATAGTAAGAATCAAAAGAATATCAAAGATGAAATTGAAAAAGAAGTTGAACAAACAACCTTGACCTCGGACTGAAAATCGATCCACTGGGAAATATGGCGAAGTAAGATGCCTCTAGAAATGCTTGGTGTTTGTAGCTCTCTTCAAGACCAACAATTTTGGTTCTTGAATCGATTGATTTCGAGTTCGTATGAGAGAGATATGATCAAAATAAGAAAACGAAAATTGAGAGAATTCTGCAGAAAATCCGAGATGTGTTCTTAGAATTCTTGAAATGTTTGGAGGGAAGGAGAAGTGTTTAAAAGAAGGAAAGAGAAGGTTTTCAGGGGCCAATTGGCATTAGCCACGTCACCCTCCCGTGGGGGGCGTGTGAGGCTCACGGGGGCAGAGAGCCCCTCTGCCCGTGAGCCTCACGGCCTCCCTCACGGCGTGGGCAACATGGTTCACGACCTCCCTCACCTCTCTCGCGCACTCTCCGGTTCTTCAGCCATATCTTGGGCATCCGAACTCCGATTTCAAATCTGTTTTCGGATTACAAATCATGACTCCCTCACGCATGACTACGACTATAAAACTTTGAAAAATGGTTGAGAAATCATCTCAGAAAATGATGATGAAGTCAACTCAACAAATGAGAACGAAAAGTAGCATAGTCACATTGTTTGGACTCGAAACCTTATGAATGAGTAACCGAAATGACCAGAACTCAATAAGGCATTAAATAAGAACATGTTCAAGTCCTAAACACAAAATACATAAACAAATAAACACATATTCACACAAGCATGCCATATCAAAGAGATAGTCACAAAGCATGCAATTCCACAATGTTTGTCTATACAAGATCAATGCATGAGCATACTATGGAGTGTGTGAATGTGTTATACCAAATGTTTGAACCACGATGCAGGGACACACATGTATGAATTGTGCATGTGTGCTCTAACGCCTTGCAAGAGGATAGAAGTCAAGATTTACCTTTGACGTTTTTCACCTCTTGAAGACGACTTTTGCACTAGAAGTTGCTCTTCATTTTTTACGCTTCCTTTTTTCAAAGAATGTCCTAAGCAACAACTAATACATACATAGAGTGTTTTGCAATGGAATCAAGCCAATACAAATCATGAACCTTACAAAGAGATTTACTTTGGAAGTACTATTTGAATGACCTATAATTGATCTCCATGACATAGTGATTTTCTTCTAATAACATGCTTAAGATGAAAAGCATGAAATGTTGATTGCTAAACTTTAAATGCAAAATTATGTGTGAAAAGCAAAGTATGGGACTCAAATGAATAAATGATCTTGTATCCATTCTAAGGATTTTAAAATCCAAAGTCTCTCTTTCTTTATTAATTAAACATGGCTACTATCATACGGGTATCTTATCAGGAAAAATCGAATAGGGTGTAAAAGTTACTCATGCCTTGTTTTGCTTATAAAGTTGGATATAGTTGCTCCTTAAATTGAATTCCTTGTAAAATCTATATCCTTGTTTTAATTCATGACAAATGGTGAAATTGGTTTGAATTCTTTTTGAAAACCTTTGTTATTTGCTTTGCCAAATACCATTGTTTTGGACTTGAATGTAACATGTCTTGCATGCAAAACATCACTTTCACACATTTTCGTAAAATAAATCTGCATGCTTCTCTCCCAATTAATTGAGTTGCATAAAGTTCTTGTATATGACTATGCAAATGTCTTGTATGCTACTATCTCTCTTTGCTACAAGTGACCCAGTTAGAGGATACTCATTTACTTATCTCATGACAAAAAGGGAGAGTAGTGTGTAATAAGGGAGTTGTAGTAGTTGATTGGTATGTCGGGGAGATTGCTTATTGACGGGGAGTAACCCATTTAGGGGGAGCATTGCATTGCACATTCATTGCATGACGTTGCTTGTTTTCTTTAATGCAAATGCTTGTATTTTTATTGTTTTCTTTTGATTTCACTTGATCACCTCACATACACTTGTCTTGGAAAGTGTAGTCATTTTGTTTTGAAGGATTGGTTGTTCTGCAAGAGATTGAAGACTTGAAGTTTTAGCTTTTAAATATCTCTTTGTAATGTAGAAAAACTTTGTTGACCTTTAGTTTTTTTTTTTTTTTTTTTCTGTGAAGATCAATTGTGAGTGGTGGTTTTGTCATGAAATAGCCAAATAGGGAGATTGTAAGTTCCTTATTTTTGATTGGCTTATTTCGTTGACAAACCACATTTAGGGTTATGATGTAAAAGTAGTTTAAGCACTTTATTGTTGGTGATTAAGTTCAAAGTCCCTCTCAAGACCGCAAGATAATAATTAAGCATTTCAAAGGTAAATCACTTATGCTTAATTCCATTGAAGAGACTTAGTTGCACACACACACACAACTCATGCATTTCCATACTTCTTGTATTTTTGTGTGTTTCATGTTGTGTACATTCATGTTCTTAAACTCTCTTCGTGCATATTATAATTGCTTGCATTTTGATTGATAATTGCCATGTCACTTTAGGCATTAGGATGCATGTTTTTATAATATGCACTATACAGCCGTCGGTGGCTCGCTATACGTATAGTGCCTATTAGAGGCTTTGTGGCTTTTTGCTCTTCACCGTTGTATAGTCGCTATACGTACAGCGGGACACCAGATTGATTTTTCAATCGCTGGTGTCTCGCTATTCAGCCGTTGTACGTATAGTGATGTGTAAAATTGTGTTATAAAAACCTAACTCACAAGTGCACGAATCGTGAGATAAGTACAGCGACAAGTAGGGATCGTTCCCACGAGGAAAAGTGATCTACTAGTTATAACTAATTCTAATTAAAGCTAAGCAATTAACAGTATCCAAGAGATTTGAGATTGATTGATTGATTGATTGATTTAGAACAAAATTATCTAAGAAAGCAAGAAACAAGAATATGCGAATGTGATCAAGAGGTGAGAGGACTAGGTCATCAATGCTCCCTAACTATGTCTACTCAATGCTTCGAATTGACTTTTGATAAAAGATGTAACTCAAGTTAAGGGTTCATTCTTATCTTATTTATGATTATTACCGTATGATCCTGGGATGAACCAAGTGTTCTCAACTGTAATTCAATTTAACTCAAAAACTTGAGATATGAATCACAACCAAAAACCCATTAAGCTCAAGAACAAGTGAACCAAAATTACGTCCCAAACACTTGGGGTTGCTAATTTTATTCATTCAATTAAATATTGGCTCTCAATTATAATTTAATTTAACTCAAACACTTGAGATATAAATCACAATTAAAAACCCTAAATTCCTATCTAGCATAAAACTATGCATCAACAAGAATAAAGAATTAAGATATAGGATAAATTGAATAAATCAAAACCTGAATTAATGGAAATATAGTCAATTCTAATAAAGAGTATTCATAGCGGTTCACATTGACTCCCTAGTATGGAGTTAGTTACACATATTAGAAACAAAGAAACAAGAGGGAGAAAATATAAAACCCATTGAAAAGCTTCAACAAATTCTTCAAATCCTTGATGAACTCCTTCGTCTTCGAATCTTCTATGAGTAAGGTGAATGATAAATTTGTGTGATGAGCAAAAATGTGGAATGTCTGAATAGGAGAGTCCAACCAGGCGGCAGCCCTAAAAACCACTCAATATATATATAGGCCTCTTCAATCTGAATACGAAAAGACTCCTTATCGGGCAAGAATCACCAAACCGCTGCCATGACCGCTGCCAGTGTGGCAAAGGTGTGGCAGCGCTCTTGACGAGAAATGGGGAACTGCTGCAGCTATGGCAGCGGTGCGGCAGCGCCCTGGCAGCGGTAGCTACTGGTTTCAGAACGCTGCTGCATCGTTGCTAAAGAATTGGGAGCGATTTCAACTGCACTATTGAATATTTGCACGAAAGCCCTTGAAGTCTTCAAAATAGCACTTTTTGCCTGATATTCTTCAATTTATTCATCTGGATCCAAAATCCTGAAAATGCTCACACACACACATTAAATCCCAAAAAGACTCAAGAAACAAGCAATTGATTGGAGGAATGGGGATAAAAAACATATACAATAAATGACTGATCATATAGCGGGTGAACATCGTGTCTCCAAACCCAAGAGCAACCGCCCTTGTTTTGTCAAATTGTCGCCACCTTGAATAGCAACTTGTTCTTCATTTCCCAGGTGACCCACTGTACATCGGGTGTACAACAGTCAAGGTATTTTTTTTTTTGTAAAATGATCAAAATGCCGTAGCATCAATTTGACCTCATATATATGTTGTTTTCTCTCTAAGTCATTTTTTAAGAGTTAAAAATCATATTTTTAATATAAAGTATTTTCCAAGAGAGAAAATCATCCAGGACTCATCTTTGATCATTCAAACTCATTCCCATATGCATCAAACATCATCTAGCTTCATCTAGGATGTGCTCTTGCATGGGTCTTCTTCAACACATATGACTTGGTAAGTTGAACACCATCTTCATCCATTTTAGTGTTCTTACTTAGCAAGAAATCTCATTTATAACTTGTATGTATCTAGATTAAACTTTATCTACAATATTGAGATTTTTGTGTTGATTGATTGAGTTGTTGTATTGTGATAGCTATTGCATCTAGGATTATTTTTATCTTATATAGCTAAGTTTTATATGATATGTAGCCACATGATATTTATGATTGTTTGACATACTCATGCATGATTAGATAAGCATTAAATGTGTTAACCTAGCAATTATGCATTTGATATTCACCTAGGTTGTGTTATTTTCCTTATGATTAAAGACTTGTGACTAAGTAGCTTGTTGTATGCATAAATTCGCCAACCCGACACGTCATCAAAAAGAGTCAATAAAGATTGCCACGTCACTCACTGACCGGGTCAATAAAAGAAATGTGACAAGTCAATGTCAAAGTACCTCGAAACCAAAGGAGTCAGAAACACGCTCGCCGAAACTGGATATGTACTCGCCAAATCTAGATATATGGTCGCCGAAGAAACGAAACCCAGAAATAAATGTACTCGCTGCACTAGCATACTGGGCCTAAACCGACTCGGCAGAAACACGGAAATAAACCCTACACTTTAGGAAACCCATAAACAACAAGGAATCAAGGGAGGAAAAGGTGAAGACCTATCTGTATCCGTAACAACGTGGGATTCCCAGTACGAATCTTAAAGGAGATCCTACTACGAGTAGGACTAAAATCAAGGGAAAAACCCTAAATATCATGTATAAATAGAACCACCTATCCCTCGAGAAGGAGGTTCAGAAAAGAGAGAGAAAAGAAAGTAACTGTAAGAGAGATCTAAGCGTGTAATAAGGCAACGAAAACCTAGTATTATTTTTCTGCCCTCAGGGGCACCGTGGTTTTTTCCCGTTCAAGGGTTTTCCACGTAAAATATGTCTTTTGCATGCGTTCTTAATTTTCTTGTTTTATATTAAATTGATATAATTGTTGAGTGCGTGGCAATCCAAAAATCACCGTCACCGTCAACAATTGGCGCTAGAAGGAGGGGGTTTACAAAAAACTTCGAGGAACCCTTGCGAATTAAAGAACATGAACATGAACATGAACATGAACATGAGCAACGACAGTGACAGAGATGTTAACTCCAGCGGAGATCAGGTTATTGAACCAGCTGCGCCGACAGGAGATAGGGCAGTAACGATCGGGGAACAATCGGCGGCAACACCAGGGACTAGGGCCGCCGACCCTGGGATTCTGCAGCACTTCCAAGCTGCGTTGGTAAACCTAATCAGCGAAGCCAACAAGATAGAGCTTTCGCTTCCCATCGGTTTGGGAGTTTCATCCCCTTATAAGTTAACTACCCCTGGAATCCATCCTCCCGGAAAGCTACGATCAGAAGTTCACATCGCAATCCCTGATACTCAAGCAAGACAATCCGCCGAGGAAACTCCCCAGGACCACCCAGAGTATTTCGAAAGGAGAAAACAAATGAAAGGAAAAGGTGTGATGAATGAAGAATCCAGAGAGGAGCGAGACCAGGCGCGGACACATGGGGTCAATTCCAGTGACACATACCAACGGAACCGACGGAGACACCGTTCTATCTCGTCTAAAGATAAGAGTCCGCGTCCACAAAGAGAGTTACGGTCCAAAAGAGCACGGCGAAGGAGATCCGAAAGCACAGAAGATCGAAGGAGCCCGGATAATAGGAACAACCATGAGAGAATGACAATTAAGAGCATACTTGATCCAGTAGGAGAGCCGACTGGTCAGCGAGATGTCACCCTACAAGAGCTATCAAGAAAGGTTTCAGCGATGGCACGAAGGTACGGTCGTAACGTATCTTCAGATGATAAGTCAGACAGCCCATTCATTGCTGATATTGCTCGCACCCAGTTCCCAGACAGATTTAGAATGCCAACCATTGAGCAGTACAAGGAGAACAGGGACCCGAAGGAGCATGTTCGCCGGTTCCGCAACATCATGGCCCAGTATTCATCTAATGACGGGCTTTTATGCCTCACCTTCCCTCAAACGTTCGGCGATCTCGCCTCTAGGTGGCTTGGAAGACTTCCGCCCGGAAGTATAAGCAGTTTCTCAAACCTCAGCAAGGCGTTCATAAGACAATTCATGGGGAGCGTGCAGAGAAGGAAGTCACTCGCTCATCTATCAAATTTGAAACAGGAGCACAATGAGTCAATCAAGAAGTACCTAGCAAGATTTGGTAAGGAAGTTGCTCAAATTGAAGATGCCAGCGATGTAGCTGTGATCGCCGCTTTCACCAATGGGTTACAAAGCGGGCGATTATCTTTTGACCTGCGAAGAGAGAGACCAAAACCTTATGAGGAGATGATGGAAATAGCTAGCGACTATGCATTAGCAGAAGAAGAAGAAGTAGCACAAGGGGGTAGCTACGTGCATGGACACAAACCTGACTCAAAATCAGATCGAAAGGATGACAAGAAGACGGTATCACATGATCGCCAGAGAGACGAGAAAGGCCAAAAGGGGCACTCGAGAGAAAGCAAAAGAAATCCTCGAGCCAGTAGGTTTCGAGGAAGGTACAACCATTACACCCCTTTAACCGGCGATCAAGAGGAGATATTTTCTGTGGTGGAAGACAAATGACTCGCTAAATATCCTCGACAGCAGTCAGCGAATGCCAGGAGAGACACAACTAAGTACTGCCGATTCCACAAAGATCATGGGCATGAAACCTCAAAGTGTTTCCAGCTACGTGACCACATTGAAAGTTTGATCAGAGATGGGCACCTGAAGGATTTTGCTTTGAAGGGAGATAAATATGGTGGTCGCCAGGATAGCCGCCAAGGAAACGGCCAGGAAAGGAAAAGTCCAAGGGGGAACAGCCCTAACGCCACCATAAACACCATTTTCGGCAGACCTCATACTGGGAGAAGCAATCGAGAAAGGATGTCAGAAGTTCGAGAAGTAATGTATGAAAGCAGAAGCATGGAGATCAATTCCGTACAGAGAAGCCCCAAGAAGGGAAGAGAAGAGAAGGACATGACCCTATAACATTTACAGCAGAAGACTCAGATGGGATAGATGCAAAACCTAACGATGAAATCGTCGTAGGAGTTCGAATAGCCCATAGGGATGTCCTTCGGGTGATGATTGACAATGGAAGTTCAGCCGATATCTTAAGTGCCAGAGTATATGATGAATTGCGGCTGGACAGAAAAGATCTCGAACCATTCCATGTACCACTAAAGGGATTTGGTGGCGCAGAAGTTAGGTCGTTAGGAACTGTTAAACTGCCGGTGAGATTTGGTACAGCACCATGCCGGCGAACAATCCTTTTGGACTTTGTCGTGGTTGACATCCACAATTGACCGTATAATGCTTTACTTGGCCGACCGTTTCTTAACAAAGCTCGAGCTGTCACTTCAACCCATGCATTGAAAATAAAATTCCCTACAGAATTTGGTGTCGGAGAATTGAGAGGGTCACAGGAGATGGCTCGCCGCGCCAACCTATCAATCTTCAAAGATAAAGCAGGGATGGAAACCTTAAACATATTCGAAGTGGACAGGGAGGTGCATGAAGATAGTCCGGGAAACTTCGAACTGGACCCAAGGGACAAAACGAGCAGAGAGAAAGAAGAACCAACTGAGTCAGTTATTCTAGACGAAGCGGAACCAGACAAAACAGTAAAGATCGGAGCAAGGCTGGCTAAACAAGTTAAGAAAGATGTAACAAACTTGTTGAAGGAATATAGGGGGATTTTCGCTTGGTGCCACGAAGACATGCCAGGGATTGATAGAAGTGTAATTTCGCACAATCTGGCTGTGAATGAGAAATGCAAGCCGGTTGTGCAAAAAAAGAGGAGTTTCAACCCAGAAAGAAGTGCAGCGATAAAGGAGGAAGTATCAAAATTGCTCGCCGCAAGGTCAATCAGAGAAGTTAAATACCCAGAATGGGTGGCGAATGTGGTCTTAGTGAAAAAGAAAAACAATCAATGGAGGATGTGCGTCGACTTCACCGATCTGAATAAAGCCTGCCCCAAGGATAGCTTCCCGCTACCAAGGATTGACCAGTTAGTCGATGCAACAGCTGGACATGAAACGTTGAGCTTCATGGATGCATAGTCAGGATATAACCAAATAAAGACGCACAAGCCAGACGAAGAGAAGACAGCGTTCACCACATATCAGGGGTTGTATTGTTACACGGTCATGCCATTCGGCCTAAAAAACGCTAGGGCAACCTACCAGCGCTTGGTCAACAGAATGTTCGCCAGACAAATCAGGAGAAATATGGAAGTCTACGTTGACGATATGCTAACAAAAAGCACCACAACGGATAGACATATAGATGACCTGAGGGAAACATTCGACGTGCTGGTCAAGTATGGAATGAAGTTGAATCCAGCAAAATGCGTATTCGGCGTACCATCTAGGAGGTTTCTCGGATATCAAGTACATCAAAGGGGAATAGAGGTGAACCCTGAAAAAATCCAAGCACTAGCAAAAATGGTCTCGCCAAGAACTCTGAAAGACGTTCAAAAACTCACAGGGTGCTTAGCATCGCTGAGCAGATTCATAGCCAAATCAACAGACCGATGCCTACCATTTTTCAAAGCTCTAAAAAAGGGAAAGGGAATCGAGTGGAATGAGGAGTGTGAAAAGGCTTTCCAAGCCTTGAAAGATTACCTAGGGCAAGCACCGCTGCTATCAAAACCAGAAACAGGAGAAACATTGTACATGTACTTGTCCGTCTCTGGAGCAGCCATAAGTTCCGTGCTAGTAAAACAGGAAGATGGGATCCAGAAACCAATATACTACACCAGCAAAGCACTATTGCCGGTCGAAACCAGATACTCGCCGGCTGAAAAATTGGCACTAGCTCTAATAACAGCAGCGAGGAAACTGAGGCCATATTTCCAGGCTCATAAAATCAGAGTATACACCAACTGCCCACTGAAGTTAATCCTGCAGAAACCAGAAGTATCCGGTCGATTAACAAAGTGGGCAATCGAGTTAAGTGAATTCGATGTAGAGTACCTCCCAAAGACAGCAATTAAAGCCCAGGCAGTGGCAGACTTTGTAGCAGAGTTCACCGAACCAAACGTGGAAGTAGCGAGAATGATGGAGGAACAAAATAAAAAAATATATAAATGGCAACTCCGCGTTGACGGCTCATCAAACACGCATGGCAGCGGGGCAGGGGTAGTAGTGTCAACCCCAGAAGGAGATTCAGTCGAATGTGCCTTGCGTTTTGACTTCAAAGCTACCAACAATCAAGCTGAGTACGAGGCACTCATAGCAGGTTTAAAAATTAGCACAGTCCTAGGAGCAGACGAAGTGGAAGTTTTTAGCGACTCTCAAGTTGTTGTCAATCAAGTACTAGATGAATACCAAGCAAGAGATGAGAGCATGATCACCTACCTGGAATTGGCAAAGGAGTTATTAAAAAGATTTAAAGAATACAGGATTGTTCATGTCCCCCGAGAAGAAAACGAGAAAGCTGATGCCTTGGCCAAACTGGCATTTGCCACAATCAGCATCTGGCCCAAAAATATTTCTATGATCCGCTTATTGCAGCCGAGTATAGTTAAAACAAAGGAAGTTGGGGCAGTCTTTAGCGAAAGGGACAGCTGGATCACACCAATCAAAGAATATCTCATCAATGATGTACTCCCAAGTGACCCGTTAGAAGCAAAGCGGCTGAAGTACAGAGCTACAAGATACTCAGTACTCAATGGAGAACTGTACAAAAGGGGATACTCGAGGGCACTGCAGAGATGTGTTGGGCCTGAAGAAGCAGAAGGTATCCTGAGAAGCATACATAATGGAAATTGTGGGAACCACGCTGGGGGCGCCAGTCTAGCCCACAAAACATTAAGGCAGGGTTTTTACTGGCCAACACTGTTCGCCGACTCCAAAAGGGTGGCAGCGAGATGTGAGGCTTGTCAGAAAATTGCTAATAACATCCGACAGCCACCTGAACTCTTGCAAAGTATTACCTCGCCTTGGCCGTTCGCCATGTGAGGAATTGACTTGATCGGCCCAATGCCAACAGCAACTGGAGGAGCAAAACATGCCATAGTAACTGTGGATTATTTTACAAAATGGGTAGAAGCCGAGCCATTGGTACACATAACTGAAGCAAACACTGTAAGCTTTGTGAAGAAAAATATCCTTTACAGATTCGGGATACCAAACACCATCATCACGGACAATGGGACCCAATTCGACGGGAGGAAATTCAGGGAGCTATGTGATAAGTACGGCATCAACAACTACTATGCCTCTCCAGCACACCCACAGACGAATGGCCAGACTGAAGCAGTAAACAAAATCATAAAACATAACCTGAAGGCTAAATTGGCAGTTAAAAAGGGCAGCTGGGCAGACGAATTACCACAGGTACTTTGGGCATACCGAACCACAGAAAGGAGTTCAACAGGCGAGACCCCATATTCCATGGCATATGGAGCTGAAGCTGTCATTCCCGTGGAAACATCTTTCTCTTCGCCGAGGGTGCAACTTTTTCAGCCAGAAATCAACATTGATATGCTAAAGTGCGGCCTAGATGAGTTAGAGGAAAGAAGAGAGCACGTGCAAATAAGGAATACTGCGTACCAACATAGGGTAGCCAGATATTACAACTCACATGTGCGTGAAAGAAGGTTCTCGCTGGGCGACTTAGTGCTGAAAAGGGTGAACCAAGGAACAAAAGACAAAGCTGCAGGGTCACTCGTAGACAAATGGGAGGGGCCTTATCAGATTACAGGCATAGCTGGCCACGGGGCATAACGCATCACTCGAGAAGGTTTTGGCGAACTACCCCGTCCATGCAATGCGCAGTACTTGAAGATATATTATCCATAACTTGGGGGTCAAATTTAGAATTGGTGTGAGCCTTTTATTTTTTCTTAGAACAGTTTTCGTTTTAGTATTTGTTTTCTTTTCTTTGTGATTATGTTAACAAAGTTGCAGGAATTATCCAAATAAAGAGTAATTTATTACTGAGAAATCGCGACTTGACTCGCCAATTACAAAAGGACACTCACCGACATATGTCAATACCATTGCGTAAAGACGAGTTTCGTACTCGCAGCAGTGAGAATAAGTGACAACTCAACGAAATTAAAAGCAAGCCAAAAGCGACGTAGTCGCCATAGCCTAAGCTACAGAAATTGGGGATCGCCCCCACAAGGAGAATAAGATCTCCGGAGAAAAACTTGGTATGGGCAAATACGCCCTGAATAAGCACCAAGTACGCCAGAACTCAGCAATGGCAGCTAAATAAATAAAAACATGTTAAAAACTTGGTGTATGGTCGGATACGTCCTGACAAACACTAAGTACGCCAAAATCCAGCAATGGCAGCTGTATACAAAATAAGTTAAAAACTTAGTGAAATGCTAAGTACGCCAAAATCCAGCAATGGCAGCTGAATACAAAATAAGTTAAAAACTTAGTGAAACGCTAAGTACGCCAAAATCCAGCAGCGGCAGCTGAATACAAAATGTGCTAAAAACTTGGTGAAATACTGAGTAAATCGAAAATTCAGTAAAAGCAGCTGAACAAAGAAAAAGTTTATAACTTCTTATAAATAAAGTTATTTACAATTAAAGAATTAAGAATGAAAATACAAAAAGTCAACTAGCTGCAGGAGGGCCCTCGCTATCTTCCTCATCTTCGATCTCCTCGTCTGAAGGCCAGGCGACTTCCTCATCCCCTTCTGGCATAAAACGCTCATAATCCCTTCCAGTAACAGGACCCAAGTCAGGCTCAGCACCAGAACCAGAAAAGCTGCCCTTCCGACCCGAATAATAAGTATTGAAGGTACGCTTGCTGGGGATTTCTAAATGCATAGGGTGAGGTTCAGTCATGTTGTAGCGACAGTGGGCTTTCCAACGTTTTATCTGCTCTTTAATCGAGTCCACTCCGCTGGCCATATGCTGTTGAAAAGACCGGTCGAAACGCCCCAGAGCTTTCTCATTGGAGTGATCCTTCATGGCGAAGAATTTCTTCGCCTGCCTCATGCCTTTTTCAAATTCACGCAATAAAAGCGCGTCATAGGCAAGGGATCTCTTGAAACGATCAACCGATTCAACCTCCAGCACAGCCTTGAGATCGTTCAGAATAACTTCATGCGAGGACAACTGGTTGCGCAAGTCCAAGGCTTCACGCTTAGCTTTCTCCTTTGCCTCCTCAGCCAGTTGCTCAGCCTCAAAACGTGCTGCGAGTGATTCTTGATTAGCGGAGAGTTGCTCTCGCAGCAAACGAATCTCTTCCTCAGCAGCAGCTAATTTATCTTCAGCGATAAGTTGAGCTGAAAGATAGCCATCCGCAGATTCCCTCATCTGAGCGAGATGCTGAGTATGGATTTCCTCAGCAGAGAGTTTCTCAGCGGCCAAAATAGAAGTCTGTTCCCGCAGGCGTTTCACATCCCTCGAAAGGAAATTCCCTCGCCTGTAAGCGTCGGTCAACTCAGACATCATCTAAAAAAGAAAAACAGTCAAGTCAGGAAACATACGAATGAAAAACGCAAAACACAAATATCGCAAGAGACTCACCAGGGACTGACAATCAAAGAAAAATTCCATCTTCTTGTTGCAGGATCTGCTCTTCATGTGCTCCCAACCCTCATCAATATAAACATTGTTGTTCATTATATGTGAGCAGATCTCTGCAGCCGTGAAATCTGAAAGGGACACACACCCCTCTCCCTCACCAACTCCGGTTGGATCCATGGGAGGAACTTCACGGGCAATACCCGAACCTGACGCAGAAGCCCTAGTTTGCTTCGATGGCCCCGACCTATCAGCTGGCCCCGGCTGACCAGATGGCCCAGGCTGATCGGTAGACGACACGTTCTGCTCATCTACAGTCGCTGGAGGAGAAGCTGCACCAGTTGGAGAGAAAGCAGGAACATTCAATTCACCAACTCTTTCAGGAGGTGGAGACGCTACCTCACTCATCCCTTCAGCGGGGGCTTCAGGCATAGTTGGATGAGTAGAAGGAATTCCGGCGAACACAAGTCCATCAGCACCCTCCTCGTCAGAAGAAACAACATACTGCACGACTCTTAATGCCCGCTTCAAAGGTCGAGTAGTATGGTCAGGGGTACCCTCAGCCGGGCGTTTTCCTCTACCAGTCCTAGGAGTTAGATCATTCGCAGGATCCAGAGGAATTTCAGGGACATCCGCGTCAAAAATAGGAGTATCACGGACTGGCCCTGAAACTCTAACTTTTTCTTTTCCCTTGCGGCTGGAGGTAGCTGCAGGAGTGGTCGCAGCAGAAGTATTCGCAGCAGGAATGTTCACAGCAGCCTCTGTGTAAACAGGGGTTGTTCCGATTCGACCCCACCCTCAGGAATATCACCAACTTCCTCGCCATCGGAGGGATCGCCGCCATCCGGACTAGCAAGTCCTTCCTTGGCCAACCCAGCAGCATGTCTTCTACTGGTTGCCTCAGAATTCTTTACTGCCTGGGCGTGTTGATCGCAAACTGTGTCAAAATCGCACACTGCAAGAAAAATAAACAAAGTATCAACTAACAGAATAAGATAGTAAAACAAAGAAGGAGTGGACAAAGACTTACAGCGAGGAAGCCTTGCATGTAGGCGTGTGAAAATCCCATCGGAAATCATTTTTTCCTCATCCAAGAGGAAGGACCTATCCCTTTCTCTCAAAGGGAGGACAGCTGCTGCGGCGAGGTGAGAAACCTCTCTATTCAGTAAAACAGGGGCCGCCTTCAACCAAGCTTCAGGCGATGTGAAGTGTCTGGGAACCTTCTTCGCCAAGAAATTGTGGCGACTACTAGCAGGCAAATCACGACCCCACTCGCCATCAACAAAAAACCAGCTGTTCTTCCACCTCTTGTTCGAAGTAGGAAAACCCCAGATGAACCCCTTTTTCTTCTCATCACCGGAGATTTCTACTTGACCGGGGTTCGCCACACCCTCAGGAATCCAGCTCTCCACGGGCGAAGAGATAAGGAAATACGTACCACCATGGCCCGCCTGCCTTAGCGTGTAAAAATGGCGGATTTCACGAGGAGTAGGGGGCCCGTAACCCTTCAACTTCCACATAAAGCACAGGCACATCAATATTCTGTAGCTATTTGGAGCGAGCTGTGCCGGCGCAATTTGAGCCTCCGTAAGAAATCTAGCGATGAAAGGCTGAAGAGGGAGAGTCACCCCACAACTAAGCATGGCCCCGTAAATAGCAACTGTATTTTCGGGAGGATTCCACACAGCCCGATCGCCAGGTAAAATGAGATTCACTGAGTCTGGCAGGTCAAAACGACTCTTTAAAAATTTACAAAGCTCAACCTCGCCGACCACGTTTACCTCCGTATCAAAAGAACACGGGTGGTTTGGCGAAAAGCGTAGCCTATCCCTCTGATGGTCTTCAACATCGGAGTCGACAATCGTCTGCGCATCCAGCAGAAATTCACGTGGAATCCTAGAAGCGCGTCGTCTACTGCTTGTTGGTCTAGAAGATTTCGGCATTGTTGGAGAACCGCTGTTAGAAGATGAAGGAGAGATGTTAGGGATAAAAACATCTCCAGAAGACGAAACATAAACAGAAATTGGGACCGGAGAATCTGGACGAAAATTACAAATCAGAGATTCAATTTTGTCCGCAGTACTTTTATCACCAAGCTCCATGGCTTGCATCATTCGATTAAAAAGAGAAGAGCGTAAAGAAGGGTCCATGGGAACTCACCGGAAAACCCTAGATTCGTGGAAGATTCGTAGAGAGGCAGGAATAATCGATTCCGGTGAACCGTCTGATAAATAGAAAACACAGGGAAAGGACTGTAGCAAGCACTCGAAGGAACAAGGTAGATAAAAACGAAGAATCAAACTGTTCTTTTTTGCTCTGAGAAAACCAGTGGAGAAATAAAATGGAAAGAATGAAATGGAGAAAAGAAACGATCGGGCCTTAAAAAGAGGGAGTTTCGAAATTCAAAAAAGAAAATCAAGTAAAAAGATATGCAATTAATGAGAATGACAGCCACAGTGACCAGCCGCAATAGCCACCATCAGAAAACAGACACGTGGCATCTCGGGGAAAGTCAAGCGGTCAAAATGTCCCTTCGTCCGTCAGGTAAATAGGTGCGTCAACAATTATGTGGACCAAGTTGAAAGCTTGGACCAGAAGAATCAATTAATCAATACAGCGCGTGACAAAAAGGAAAGAAGGAGGTATTACAAAATGCATCGAAACCTTGTAAGTATAAAAATAAATACTACTCGCAGAGATAAACGAAGTAAGAAGAACAAATCATTCGCCCAGCTCGGAGTATTTATGGGGGTATTGTTGTATGCATAAATTCGCCAACCCGACACGTCATCAAAAAGAGTCAATAAAGATTGCCACGTCACTCACTGACCGGGTCAATAAAAGAAATGTGACAAGTCAATGTCAAAGTACCTCGAAACCAAAGGAGTCAGAAACACGCTCGCCGAAACTGGATATGTACTCGCCAAATCTAGATATATGGTCGCCGAAGAAACGAAACCCAGAAATAAATGTACTCGCTGCACCAGCATACTGGGCCTAAACCGACTCAGCAGAAACACGGAAATAAACCCTACACTTTAGGAAACCCATAAACAACAAGGAATCAAGGGAGGAAAAGGTGAAGACCTATCTGTATCCGTAACAACGTGGGATTCCCAGTACGAATCTGAAAGGAGATCCTACTACTAGTAGGACTAAAATCAAGGGAAAAACCCTAAATATCATGTATAAATAGAACCACCTATCCCTCGAGAAGGAGGTTCAGAAAAGAGAGAGAAAAGAAAGCAACTGTAAGAGAGATCTAAGCGTGTAATAAGGCAACGAAAACCTAGTATTATTTTTCTGCCCTCAGGGGCGCCGTGGTTTTTCCCCGTTCAAGGGTTTTCCACGTAAAATCTGTCTTTTGCATGCGTTCTTAATTTTCTTGTTTTATATTAAATTGATATAATTGTTGAGTGCGTGGCAATCCAAAAATCACCGTCAACATAGCTTATTGCACAAGCAAGTAGGTCTAGAATCACTATTAAAGGTCCGTTGGGTAGAGTGGAATGGTTAGTGACCAAGCATGGTTTGACTTGAGGTCAACCTAGGTTGTAAACTTTCATTCAAGTAGTGGATTTGAGAACCTTGTATGGTTAGCAGTTAGCACAATAGCCTGTGAGTTTTTTCTAGTTGTGGATTTCTCACATAAATCAATCAACGCGTAATTTATTGTTTTCTGCACTTAAATTTAGTTGATTGTATTTGCTTAGATTGGACGTTTATTGAATATTAACTAATCAAGAAAAATTGGTAATTAACTTGATTAAAACATATTCACCCCCTCTAGGTATATTTAGACACGCCTTAATAGTTTCAATGATGATGTCGATACTCACCGATAAAGACGTTTTTTATCGTCATTGTTGTTTCTAGTTGGTGAAGTAAACGGCACGCGGCTAGCGGGAAGGGCAACTCGACGACGAAGTTGGCGACACTCGTTGGAACTCGAAGGCAACTCGACGGCGAACTAGGCGACGCTGACTGGAACTCGACAGTGGCTCGGGATAGGTAGGCAAGAGGGTTTGGGATGGTTAGGGCAATGAGTGAAATTGGATTTTAACTTAAGGGTAACAATGTCATTTCAGGGTAGCTTTGCAATTGATTTTGATTTTAGGGTAGATTTGCTAATACTCCCCTAAAATAGGGCATTTTTGTTTAAAACCCATAACTTCTCTTCTTTTATTTTATTTTTGTTGATTTTCGCTCTCTTCTCTCTCAAATGTCCCAAAAAAAATAAAAACCCGTCACAGAAGTTGAAATTTTTTCTCACTCAGCGAGAGAGGGAGAGAATTCAACAACAAAATTCAAAATTTGTGATTTTTTCTGCTTCTTCTTCTTCATTGACGAAAAAATGAATTGAATTCCCTGTTGGAAAATAAAATCTCTCTCTCTCTCTCTCTCTCTGATTTTTATTTTTTTTATTTTTTGAAGTATTCAAAAAATGAGTGACCAATCAGACGCGTCGCCTCTCATCGCTCCTACTCCGATCACCGAGCCCTCCGAGATCGACCTCGAAGCCGGTCCCGGTGAGCAAATTCAGTGCCGTATCTGCCTCGAAACCGACGGTGATCATCATTTCACTTCACTTCACTCCTCTATTTTTGTAATTTTTTTTGGGTATAATTTGATTGTATTTTCGCTTCAATTGAGTGAAATTAGTTGCATCAATTTAGTTAAAATTATAAAAAATCAATCTTTTTTTTTCTGGACAATTATTAATCCGGAAGTATCGGGGAATTGATGGCTTCACTTGAGTGTTTTATTTTTTATTTTTTATTTTTTTATTATTATTTTTTGGTTACTCAATGTCCTTGATTATCACAAAAGCAAGATATATATATATTTTTTTATTATTTTTTCAATTATTCTGTTTTGGGTTGCTTTTAAACTGTTAAACCACTGAGAAAATTGAAGTAATGAACTCGAATTTGGTGTACGTCAAGTAAGATGTGTAGTTTTGGAGATTGTGAGTAGAGATTAGCCGGAAAAGTGAGGAGATTACATGTATAGTTTAGAGATTGTGTGCGGTCATTGTTGGGCTGAGTTCATAATTTTGTCATCGATTGTTTGTTTGTCAAGTTCGTATAGATTGATGTTTTGTTATTTATTATAGTTTATTTATGTGGAGTGGAACGTTATCATGCTGATTAACGTTGGGTTTTTCATTTTTGTGTGAATGAATATATTTCAGGTAGAGATTTTATTGCTCCCTGTAAGTGCAAAGGAACATCAAAGTATGTACACCGAGAGTGTTTGGATCACTGGCGAGCTGTACGGGTATATATAACAGCTCCATTTTCTGCATTTTAAGTTAAGCTTACTCTATGGTTTCTTGTGTGAGCCTGTTGATCTTTATATGGACCATTACTACTACATGATCAATTATGTGCTTTTGCTAGATTTATATGCAAATGCACCACACAATTATTAGGTTTTAGTTTGTGGACACCCTGAAGTTAGACATATATTTGAAGGTTATCTCTGTCCTGTCATCCATTCTTATGTTTACCTAAGGAGCAGAGTAATATAAGAAATGAGATTTTACTTATTTGCTCATTTTGTGATTTTGCGAGCTTGTTCATGCATTACTAGTTGTGCTGAAATTTAATATTATGTTCACATATGTTACTTATTTTGTTGCAAATAATGTACGCGTGGTAATATTGTTTTCTAAGTAGCAGTGATTCTGGTCCTTTTTGGATCTTATGTATTGATTGATTTTCTGGCAAGATTTTCCATGTAGGTCTTGTTTTTCTCTGGTTATTAGAAATTAATATGAAATGTATATGCATTTTTTCTGGGATATACACTCTTCAGTAGTGTCAAAATTTCATCTGATCAATTTACTTTAATTTTTGCAGGAAGGGTTTGCATTTGCTCATTGCACAACCTGCAAAGCTCCTTATCATTTGAGAGTTCATGTTGCTGCTGACAGACGATGGAGAACCTTGAAATTTAGGTTCTTTGTCACTAGAGATATTTTATCTATATTTCTTGCTGTTCAGCTTGTAAGTTGTTGGTTTTGTTCTCTTAGATATTTTCTTGAATTTATTAGTTATAACTGTAAAAACATTGTTCTCTAGGTTTTAATACTCATGTTTTTACATTTGTTTTGTGCAGGTGATTGCTTCGCTGGCATATTTGATGTATCTAATTGATAGTTACCAGCAATCCTGGCTTCGTGTGGCTTGGGGTTTTGATAGTGAGCTCAGTTTTTACTACATATGTGGTAAAGTCTCAAGTACCTGAAATATATGATAAACAATGCTGATCATCGAATATGCTTGTAATTTTCTCTAGTAGTAGTACATGCATTTTGTCTCATTTGTAATTATGTTTGTAGATGTGGGTTGAACCAGATTTATATCACTACTCTTATGTCTTACCTATTAGTGTTTTCAATTGAGTTTTCTTATAAGATAATGTTGCAGTTAATATTGTTGGGGATGATTTTCTCACAGAAATTGCATGAATTTTCTTACAAGGCCATGATTTTCATCTGAATCTGATACTTCGAGGTTTATGTGCTAAAATGCTGTGGAGGAACTGATTAGGCATGTTTGTTAGTTGTGGCTGCTGCTAGTTGATTCAAATCTTGTAATATCGTTTACCCCGAGAGAAAGATCTAAGTTTGAATTATTAAAATATTTCTACAATTTTAGTTACTGATGGCAGTGGGCATGTGCTTTCGGGTTGTAAGACTTACCTCCAGGATTCATGCATTGACTGTCATTTTCAATATTCTGCTTCAACACTTGCGCAACCCCTCTATATGGTATTTGTAATCACATAAATATATTGTCGATTGCAGGAGCACTATTATTTTTCGCTTTGCTGGGGCTATCTGGATGCTTCATTACTTGTTATGACCGAAGAGTGCGTAATGATTTGGCTCAACCTTGTCGAGAATTATGTCTTTGTTGCTGTCAACCTGGGTATATTTCTATTATTTTTTATCATTCGCAAAGTCAATGCACATGAACTACTTACTATTATCATTTTTTTTCACTGTCATGAATCATGATCATCATAGTCTGTTTTGTTACTAAAGTTTTGATTCTATTTCCTCTTTATGCTATGGAATATAATTAAAATCTTTTCCCTGTTATTATCTTTTAAAACTTGAGGTAGGAGTGTTTTAAAGAAATGAGTTGGAATTTTAACGGACTGGGCTTCTTAATAATGGGAGTTCTCACTGATTCTTGGTTACTTTTGTGCTTTCTCATTTGATCTTTGTTGAAGCATCTGAGCTGTTTTTCAAAGTTTATTTCCCTTATTTGTCTGCAAAGGTGTATTTTCTTGTGCAGACACATGCACATACAAGAGGGGAAGTGTGAAGGAGGAGAAAAGGAGAATCCTGTGAGATCATCTTTAACGGTCTCCCTTGGAGACTCCCTTATTTAAGGGTGTATGTTATTGCAAGGGACCATTAAGGGAATATGTGCTCCAACAATACTCCCTTAAATGGCCCCTTTAATAATTTTTTATTATTATTTAAATGTTAGATATTGTATTTAATAAATATTAGATATTGTTTGTCAATTATGATAGGTAGAGCCCACTTTAAAATAATCTTAAATAGGTGGAGCCCACTTTAAGGGGGTTGAAAACACCCCTTAATTAAGGGATTGAACTCTACCAGAACACAATTAGGGGAGCCATTTAGGGACCTGTTGGAGCTATAAAAATACACCTATTCCCTTAATTAAGCTAAGGGATGTCTTTAAGGGAGCACCGCCCACACGTGCACACAATCACACACACAAGGTTACATAGTCTGTCAACTTAAGGCAGCATTGCTTCCGAGTCTCTTCTTACTTGTATAGTTATAAGATTTGTGCAAGAGGCAATTTGGTTGACTTGATAGTGGCAATATCTTTGTAGTTCCTTTATCAGAATTACCATATGTAGTTAATTTACTTTAAGACCCTACTAAGATCTAGTAATTGATAGACTTCTATTTTTCATTTCAAATACTTAGACTACATGAATAAAGCCTATGCATAGAATTGTAAGTACATCTTATTATCCAATGGGTTGTTAATCCGAAGATGCTAATCCAAATAGATGATTAATTAAGTGTTTTGTTTCTGTATGTTATTTTTGCAGAATATGTGCAGATTGCCATCTGCCTGGAACTCTTTGTATGTGGACTGACTGTACCACATGCTTTGAAAGTTGTGCAAGCACGGCCAGTGAATGTGGTTGTATAGGAGGTGCTGGTGAAGCAGGGCTACCGTTATTATTCATAATGGCTTTGATTGTGCTGGCACTGTTTACCGTTATTGGCATATTCTACAGTGTTTTGGTGGCTACAATGGTTGGACAACGGATTTGGCAGCGGCACTATCACATACTTGCAAAAAGGATGTTAACCAAAGTGAGTTTGGGTGACAATGACATGTCACTAGTTTTCCTACTTAAGCAGCAATATTATGGTGTATTATACCACCCACCATGTTCAATGCAACTAACTACTTAACTAAGTTTATCCCACTGCTCGGTCTGTTAACAATACCACATATAGGAGAGAATACTGGAAATTATGACCAAATACTTTCACTTGTTTATGATGAATAATGGTTTAATTGAAAGATCGACCTTCCGGATGAGATTGCAATTTGCTTCTCAGTTTTAATTGCAAGTAACAGTAAGAGTTGTGTGTCTGCAAAAGCTTTTAATGTTCGGTATAGCATAAAAGTATATCTTTGATATGATGTTATCAACTAAGCCTTTTCTTATTTGCATCTGAGTTAGGATGCTAAATTGATTTTCTTTTGAATAAACTACTCCATGTTCTCTCAGGAATATGTGGTCGAGGATGTTGATGGCGAGATGACAGGATCTGATTGGTCTCCTCCGCCTCTCCCTTCTGAGCATGTTCAGCAGCTGAAATCATTGGGCCTCCTATAAATTTGAAAGTGGTCGTAGTCAGCGTATACAAGAATAAGATAATGCAAAGATAGACGACTGTCTATCTCGGTAGGTCAGTCTCCTGTCCACTATGGGCTCTTAATGTAGTTTGAGAAATGAGTTTTATACAATTTATTGGGTAAGAAAAATTTCAGTGCCAGGCACTGTCAATGCTGTTCAGTTACGTTTATGATATGTTTATGATAATCTGTGAAAATTTCCATCTGCTTTTTCTGTCCTGTAAATTTTACCATCGTCTTCGATAATTGTAAGGAAACTGGAAGAGGTTGAATAACTATTAACTGACAACAGGTATTTCAATGATATATCATTTGAGTGGCCGTTGAAGATCTCCAAATGTTTTTATTTATTTATTGTACCTACTGATTCTGGGGTGCTGTACAGAACCTTACTTCGATACAATTTATATGTTTAACTATTTCCTGTAAAAATACATGTGTCTGCATGATTTATTCAGTTAATTTTCTTTCTGCAATATCTCATATTTTGTTCTGTCTGTTGACAATCAACGTTCATATTCTGCATTTAGGGTAGAGTGTAGATGTTTCAGCTAAAAACTAAATCGAGTCTGGTGGAGTGCACGAGTTTCCACAAAATTTTGGCTCGAATTGGGTTGTTTTCTGATGCAATTTGGGGTTCTGCAATTTTTGATAAGTGTCTTCTTCTTGTTGATATGCTTATGGAAGCAGGACTTCTGGATTCAAGATTTTCCGAAACCGCCAAAAGTTGTACTAAGCAAGGTATGTTTGTGTCCAACAACACTTGAATACTTGATCTGTCTGTACTGCTTGTGACTTGGAAGTTGGAAAAAAAAAAGCTAAAATGTGTCCGATATATATGCGTCTTCCACTCATTACTCATAAGGTTTTGTGAAACGAGTCAAGATCATCTCCTTACAATTCCGGGTTAAGTGTAAAAGAAATATCCACTTGTATAAGAGATAGAAATCAACAAATCTTGCTATATATTTTCTTTTATGCTTATGTGTCAACATCTGTTGAAAAGCTAAGGAAAAAAAAAAGAAAGAACAGGAGAGAATCCTAATCCATATGAAACGAGTAGTCAATTCCATATAATCTCATGCCGCAATGGCTTGATGTAAGTGGAAGGCGCATGGTAGGTTACCTAACTCTGGGATGAGTTTGGAAGTATTATTTTCAACCATTCGTTGTCTATTTCATAGTTTTTGCCTGGTGATTTGGTTCGAAGTTGTTTAGTTGGCGAGATCTGTTATACCTGTATAAGCGTCATTAGGTTGCACATTATATATTTATAACATAGATTGATTTGGGTGAAGCAAGTTTACTATTCGGTCATTATAGATTTTATTTTAAACTTTATAAATATAATGCCAAATGTTTATATCAGCCTTATATTTTGTCAACATTTCAATATCACAAACTATAGGTGTCGTCAATGTTGCAATCAAGAAATATAGTAGAAAATATTTGGGCGGTGCCATCATTTGTGCATCCATCCAATCACGTCACATAGTATGCTATGAATGGATAAAATATAAACACGTATTTCATAATCTTATGTAGACAAATTAGAGACTCCTAATATCAATATCACAAGTTTAATTAATAAACTTTAGATTAACAATATTACAATCAAGAAAAAGAGAAATTTTTGGAATGGAAATGGGTCCAACTACCACTCTTTTGGTTTCAACTTAACAAGTTAAGTTTTTATGGTAGCAACAAATTACCTTAACTTAAACACCCAACTTCTCCATCTCTTTTCTCTTTCTGTGCCATTGTTTTTCTTTCCTCTCTCTCTGCTTATTTCTTCCCACCCTATCTTTATTCTTACATTTTTTCTACAAATGCTATTTTCTTGTAAAAATCTTCTTGAATCAATACTTATTGGTTTGTTTGAAAAAATAAATCCAAAAAAATTACATTAATTTGGATGACAAAGTCGAAAAAATAAATTAGGATCAAGTCTTATTCGGGCTTCGCCAATTTCAAGTCTCCAAGTCTTGGCTTTTGAACAACAAAATCGAATAATTAGGATCTTTTCGGTAATGTTTTTGTTTTTTATATTTTCATTTGAAAACAAAAAATTGATTTTCATATTTTCAGAAGCTGAAAAGCCTCTGATAGCAATAATTGAAAATGGAATTCTGAAAAATAAAAGTTTGAAAAAAAAAAAACCTTAAATAACTGTATTAAAAAATAAATTTAGTGTAATTGTTTTGAAGTTCCATTTTTAACATATTGAAAGAGTAAAAGTAATATAGTGGTTAAATTAATTTAAATTAATTTTATTAATTAAATTGCTTATAGTACTTGTAAGGATTCTCATATCTTGATTGGCTTATTTCATGGACAAACCACATATTGGGGATTGAATGTAAGGGTAGCTTAGGTAATTCATGATCAAGCTCAAAGACCCTCTCAAGTCCTCAAGGTTGACAAGCACTCCAAAGGTATATCTCTAGTGCTTAGTTTTTGTTGAAGAGATTTAGATTGCACACACACACTTAGCATACTTGCATTTGTGTGCATACTCTTCACATGTCACATTTCACACTTGCACTTTGATGTTGTATATTGTTGTGTGTTTTTGTGTCATGTAATTCGTTTCACGAATATGTTCGGAAACGTCCGCCCTTGCACAAATGTGTGTTTGGTTTAGTGCGAATACCGCCTACGGAGAATGCCATTGGCTTCTCCTTTGGTTTCACCTTTTTTGGTGAATCGACGGTTTGATCGGCGGCCTAGCTGCCGAACGAAACCGCCGTTTCATACCTGATTGATTTTTATCTCGGGTTTGTTTCTGCGGTTTAATCGACGATTTCAAAACCGCTAAATGAAACCGCCGTTGATGCTCTATTCTTCTCGAGCTCAATTCGGCCGTTGTGAATGGCGGCCTGGCCGCCAATTGAAATCGCCGATCGTGCGTTTTCAGGGGTAAACTTGTCTTTTCACATGCCCTGTTCTTGATGTCTATAAATATAACACTTTCTCATTCTCTGCATAATGTTCTTTAACTCTAAGAACCCTAAACTTCAAAGAGAGACATTTGAGAGAAAATCAAATTAAGAACACATTTTTAACACTCAAAAATCATTCTCATATGCATCAAAATATCATCTAGCATTTTCTAGCATAGTTAGGATGCTTTCTTACATGGGTTTTGGTCAACACACATTTTTTGGTAAGTTCTTCATTATTATCTTACATAATTAGTGTTTTATTTTTCATTGACATCTCTTATATTATTTGTATGTTCTTAGAATATATTCTAGATACAAAATAGAGATTGTTGTGTTGACATGATTGAGTGTTGTATTTTGATAGCTATATCTAGGTTGTTTAATCTATGATTAGCTAAGGTTTATGACATGTCATTTAGCTATTGATATTTAGGATTGTGTTAATTGACATATTTTTATCCTAGAAAAGCATATGTGGTTACCTAGCTCTTATTGCATTTTGAATATTTCATATATTCACTTAGGTTGTATTATCTCTTCTTAGAGAACTAAGTCTTGTGTTGTGACCGGGATTAGATTGCTTAAATCATAAGCAATTGGACTAGGTCCACTTATACCAGGATTAGGTAGGTGTGTGATTATATACCGAGATTAGGTTGTAATCTTAACACATTTAGTGGATTCGAGGTTCGAGTGTGGCACACTTATTAGCCCGTGGTTTTTCCCGTGAGGTTTTCCACGTAAATATCAAGTGTTATTTAACTTCCGCATATTACACTTGATTGATTGCTTTATCAAGTTTGGGGTAATTTCGTAATATTGACTATACACGAAAAATTAGGTAATATCTTTAAAATCTGTTCACCCCACCCACCCCCCTCGCCATCTAGATTAATATATAGAACACACCGTGCATTATTTGTTTCAATTAGTATCAGAGCGGGTTCCTAGATATACTTAGGTGATCTTTGCTTATTATTGGTGTGTTTTGCATTTTGTGTGATTGTTTGATTTCTTCATACATTTTGCATTCATCCAAACACTATGAGTGATTTTTGGATGAGCAAAGAGGGAGCATCGAGCGTGAGGCCACCGTTGCTCACCAGCGATAATTACTCTTCATGGAAGGGGAAGATGGAAGCATACTTATGCCAAATCCATGATAGGGCATGGATGGCGGTTGAAGATGGATATGCTCCACCTATGATGACTCCGATGGATGGAGGAGAAGAGGTTCTCAAGCCTAAGGCACAGTGGAGTCCTCAAGAGTTTGTTGACTTCATGTGGAACAACAAAGCTATACATGCCATCCGATGTGCAGTGAGTGAAAATCAGTACAAACTGATTCAAATTACTAGGATTGCCAAAGAAGCACGGGACATCCTAAAAGTTGCATATGAAGGAACCGAGGTAGTTAAAGGCTCCAAGCTCCAAGTCCTCCAAACTCGATTTGAGACCATTAGGATGGAAGAACACGAGTAATTCAATGACTTCCAAGTGAGGCTAATGGATATTGTGAACCAAAGTCACCAACTCAGTGATCCTTACTCGGATAGAAGAATAAAGCAAAAGATCATGCGATCACTTCCTAAGAGGTTCGAACCCAAAGTGACGACTTTAGAAGAAAATGACACCTACAAGGAAATGAAGCCGAGTGAAGTCATTGGAAGACTTCTAGCCTATGAATCAAGAAAGGCTACCACCTCACCTCCTAAAAAGAAAAAGAATCTAGTCTTGAAAACTTCCAAGGTGGAAGAGGAGGAGGATGACTCAAATAAAAACATGGCACTCATTGCCAAGGGATTCAAGAAGTTCTTGAATCTACAAAATAGTGGTTATGGCTCAAAGGGGGATGACTTCAAGAAGAAGAAGACCATCATCAAGAATGTCAAGCCAAACAATGAGATGTCTTCAAGAAAGAAGATTCAATGCTACGAATGTGGAGGATTCAGGCATATCTTCAAGGAATGTGCAAACTTGGAGAATGGTAGAATAGGAAAGGAAATGGCCGCCACTTCAAATGACTCTTCAAGTGATGAAGAGGTTGTGGCCAAATTTTTGGCGCTTGCTAGCTCTCAAAAGCGGGACAACAAAGTGAAAATAGTTGAAGAAAGTCCCTCGAGCTTGAATGATTGTGAGAATAATTATTTTGCCTTTCCGATCTCCTACCATAAAGAAGAGGAAGATAGTCAAGAGGAAAATGACTCAAGTGATGATTGCTCCTCTCTTGACTCCACAAATGGAAATGTGGAGAAAATAAATGTTCATGACTATATAGTCAAGTTTGAAAGCTCAAGAATGAAGAACAAAAGAGAACTTAGGAGATTAAAAGATGAAAATCTAGAGCTTCCAGCACATGTTGACCACTTAAGTGAACAAGTGGAAAGATCCAAGAAGATTGAAGATAAGCTAAGAAAGGAGTTAGACTTATCTAAGAGGAATGAAGAAGGATTGAAGAGAGAGCTTGAAGAAGCTAAAGGGTCAAGGACTAGGATAGTTTCTAGCACTGAAAAACTTGACCACATGTTAAGTGTTGGAAAGAGTCCTTGTGACAAGAGAGGTCTTGGGTTTGAAAATGGCAAGGAGTCCTCCATTCCTAACAAGACCGTGTTTGTCAAGAGCTTGAGTTACAAAGAAGCTTCACCGGTGCAAACTTCTAGGAAGAAGTTTGATCTAGGACAATGCTCTCATAGTGCACAAGTGAAGGTAGCCCCAAGAAGACAACCTCGAGCTCAACCTACAAGTGTTCCTCATGCTAACTTCCCTCAAACTCAAATCCATTAAAGGAAGAGACCAATCATGCAAACTCAACCGAGGAAGCAACCAAGTCTTGGTCAACAACAAATAAGGAGAGATCATATCCAACTACCAAGACAACCACAAAGACATGGGAAGGCTCATATGCATGCACAAAGACATGGTATGATTCCTAACTTTATCCCTACATGTCATTTTTGTGGTATTGATGGTCATATTAGACCAAAGTGCTTTCATTACATTAAAATGTGTAGAGTTAAAAGCATGATTGAGAAGAAGAAGGCTAGAGCTAGAATACATGCTCATAGGAAGGAAAAACTTCATTTACATGATCCTATGACATCTAGATCTCTTGAACCTTTGACCACTAGGAAGAAAAGTGTTTCACCTAAGTGGATTAGAAAAGATGAACCCGCTTGTTATGAGACAAACATTTCTCTAATAGGTTCAATTAGGTCCTATGGACAAGTCCAATGGACTTGGTAGGTCCATAGGACCTCATAACCTTCATTGATGAAGGATGGTGATTGACCCCATATGGAGAACTCAAGCAAAGAGAGCTATTTTGCATATTTGTCACATGTAAAAATTTGAAATATCTTATGCTTCTTTTTTAATTGCTTGAGTAAGCTTGGTTGCACATATGTATATATGCCTTTAATTCAATAAGTGTGAACTATGCTTGTTTACAATCCATGTGATATTTATGTTCAAACATGCATTTTTAGACTAGAAAGATTTTCATAGGAAGTATGATTATGAATGACCTTTAGTTATCTCCATGACATGATGATTCCTAATTGACATGCTAATGACAAATGAAAAAACATGAAATTCAAATAACATGCTCAATATGAAGAGCATGAATTGATGATTGCGTTCGTAAATGCAAAACTTGTGTGAAAAGCATAAGAGACTCAAAATGAATAAAGGATCTTGTATCCGTTCAAAGGAATTTATATTCCAAATGTCTCTCTTTCTTTATTAGTTGAACATGGTTACTATCATACGGGTATCATTCCCGAAAAAATCAAATAGGGTGCAAAGTCGCTCATGCCATGTTTCGCTTATAAAGTTGGATATAGTTGTTCTTAAATTGAAATCAATGAAATATCTATATCTTTGCTTTACTCATGACAATGGTGAAATTGGTTTGAATTCTTATTTGAAACCTTTGTCATTTGCTTTGCAAAATACCATTGTATTTTGGACTTGAATGCTACATGTCTTGTATGCAAAGCATTTTTGATTCACTCATTTTCTTTAAATAAATCTCATTGTTTCTCTCCAATTAATTGAGATGCATAAAGTGACTTATATGATTATGCAAATATCTTGTATGCTACTATCTCTCTTTGCCAAGAAGTGACCCGGTCGGGGACTACTCATTTGCCTATATCATGACAAAAATGGGGAGTAGAAATGGTAAGGGGAGTTGCTAATTGTGAGTAGCAAATGTATATGTTAGGGAGAATATACATTGAAGGGGAGTAACCCATTGAGGGGGAGCATTGCATACACATACATTGCATGATGTTGTGCTTAAATTCTTAAATGCAAATGCTTGTTTTATTTTCACTTGATCATCTCACATACACTTGCTTTGGAAGTGTAATATTTTGTTTTGAAGGGTTGATAGTTCTACAAGAGATTGAAGACTTGAAGTTTTTTTTTTACATCTTTATATCTCTTTGTAATGTAGAATATCTTTATTATCTCGTAGCTTCAATTATGTTTGTGAGGATCAATGTGAGTGGTGGTTTTGACATGAAATAGCCAAAGAGGGAGATTGTAAGGATTCCCATATCTTGATTGGCTTATTTCATGGACAAACCACATATTGGGGATTGAATGTAAGGGTAGCTTAGGTGATTCATGATCAAGCTCAAAAACCCTCTCAAGTCCTCAAGGTTGACAAGCACTCCAAAGGTATATCTCTAGTGCTTAGTTTTCATTGAAGAGATTTAGATTGCACACACACACTTAACATACTTGCATTTGTGTGCATACTCTTCACATGTCACATTTCACACTTGCACTTTGATGTTGTATTTTGTTGTGTGTTTTTGTGTCGTGTAATTCGTTTCACGAATATGTTCGGAAACGTTCGCGCTTGCACAAATGTGTGCTTGGTTTAGCGCGAAGACCGCCTACGGAGAATGCCATTGGCTTCTCTTTTGGTTTCACCTTTTTTGGTGAATCGGCGGTTTGATCGGTGGCCTGGCCGCCGAACGAAACCACCGTTTCATACCTGATTGATTTTTATCTCGGGTTTGTTTCTACGGTTTAATCCACGATTTCGAAACCGCCGAATGAAACCACTGTTGATACTCTGTTCTTCTCGGGCTCAACTCGACGGTTGTGAACGGCCGCAGATTGAAACCGCCGATCGTGTGTTTGTAGGGGCAAACTTGTCTTTTCACATGCCATGTTCTTGATATTTATAAATATCACACTTTCTCATTCTCTGCATAATGTTCTTTAACTCTAAGAACCCTAAACTTCAAAGAGAGACATTTGAAAGAAAATCAAATCAAGAACACATTTTTAACACTCAAAAACCATTCTCATATGCATCAAAATATCATCTAGCATTTTCTAGCATAGTTAGGATGCTTGCTTACATGGGTTTTGGTCAACACACATTCTTTGGTAAGTTCTTCACTATTATCTTACATAATTAGTGTTTTATTTTTCATTGACATCTCTTATATTATTTGTATGTTCTTAGAATATATTCTAGATACAAAATAGAGATTGTTGTGTTGACATGATTGAGTGTTATATTTTGATATCTATATCTAGATTGTTTAATCTATGATTAGCTAAGGTTTATGACATGTCATTTAGCTATTGATATTTAGGATTGTGTTAATTGACATATTTTTATCCTAGATAAGCATATAGGGTTACCTAGCTCTTATTGCATTTTGAATATTTCATATATTCACTTAGGTTGTATTATCTCTTCTTAGAGAACTAAGTCTTGTGTTGTGACCGGGATTAGGTTGCTTAAATCGTAAGCAATTAGACTAGGTCCACTTATACCGGGATTAGGTAGGTGTGTGATTATATACCGGGATTAGGTTGTAATCTTAACACATTTAGTGGATTCGAGGTTCGAGTGTAGCACACTTATTAGCCCGTGGTTTTTCCCGTGAGGGTTTCCACGTAAATATCAAGTGTTATTTAACTTCCACATATTACACTTGATTTATTGTTTTATCTAGTTTGGGGTAATTTCGTAATATTGACTATACACGAAAAATTAGGTAATATCTTTAAAATCTATTCATCCCCTCCCAGATTAATATATAGAACACATCGTGCATTATTTGTTTCAATGCTTATCTCAACGAACCCTGATCAACAGTGGTGTTAGCTTTTTAAAATAATAATAATAATAATAATAATAATAATAATAAGCATATAGTAAAATATTAGTGCGTAAATGAATATATCCTTAATTAATTTTCATAATCTATTAATAAATAAGTTAAAAATTATGATATTATACTGTATAAAGGAAAAATAAAACAATTAATAATTTAACTAGTGGGTCCTATGAAAATGAAAACCAAAAGATGAGAACATTTTTTACCTATTTCCTGTGGTACCCCAAAATGGCCCATAGGCCCAATGTATTAAAACCCAGACCTTTTAATACTAGATTTTACCCAGACCCATTATATTGGGTCGACCCAATATAAATATCAGCAGCAGAACTTGGTCTTTGAAGGACCAAGTCAAAACCTCAGATATGCTGGGTAAATAATGTGAAGAGAGAATCTCTCCACAAATCTCGCCCACAATCAAGTATGATCAGCAAACCTTGGAACTGTTTTTTCATGTATAAATAAGAGAGCTTTCTCATTTTTAAGGCTCTCTGAAATCTCTTCCAGGAAAAGCTTATTAAAGCGTGCTAAAACTCTGCTTATAAATATTCCGGCAATCGGAATTCAGTCGGACTCACTGTCACGATCATTATAGATCATTGCTCAACCCAAGCACACCTAAGGCTAATAAATCTAACCACATCTCCATTGCTTCCTTCATTTCTTTTGGATTAATTTCATTCTTTTTGCAGGTATAACCAAGAAGTTAGCCATCCAAGGTCGATCGACTAGTCTTTTGCAGGTTTATTGAGGAAACAACATCCATCAATCATCAAGTTCCACCAAGTTGCCTTGGGCCGAACACAACCCGACTCGATCCACATAACGTGTAAATCGACCATCTACAGTTTGGCGCCTGATCGCGCTCTAAATGTTCACATTTAAGCGCCTTTTTACTTGGTTTTTGTAACCGTTTTCCGAGTATTTTATGTGTTTAACATTGTAAATAAGTATTTTTCAGGTAACTTAGGCATTTCAAGGGCATTTTGGTCCATAGTGATGAAAAGAGGGCAATTAAGGCAGAAAATAGAAGAAGAGCAAGACTCGACGGGTTCATGCATCCTGCTCGGCGGGACATGTCCCGCCGCATGAAGCCGCGGTGCAAGCAATCTCAGCCTGGCGAGTTCTCACCTTCTGCCTGGCTAGAAAGAAGCCGCCGCATGAAGCTGTGGGAAGTCACTCGAGCAATCCTGGCGAGTTCAGACACACCTTTCAGCTGGACATGTCCAGCTACACGAAGCCGCGGGGAGAATCATCCAAACGTACGACGAGTTCATGCTTCCTGGCCAGCGGGAAAGAAACCACCACATAGAACCACAGCAACCCTGGCGACTTCAGACAGGAGTCACAGAGAGACATGTCTCGCGGAACAAGTCCGCGAAGAAGGAAGAAACAAGCCTGGCGGGTTCATGCCGCGGGTACAAAGCCGCCTCACATACCTGCCGAGCACACTGTTGAGCTGCAAGTGGATTGAATTTCATCCCAAAGCCAATTAAATGAATCTTTTTTTTTTTTTGCTACCTAATGTCCTTGGGAGGGCCTACATCACCAAGAATGCACAAAAGAAGAAGAGGTCTCTATGAATTCTCAAAACTATCACACTTAGAAAAAAAGAAGAGGTAGAATATAGACATTTTTAGTTAGAAGAAGAATAGAGAGTTTTGTAGTGGGTTACATAGAGTTTTTGGAAATCAATAGAGAGGTTTGTTAGATAGTTGTAGAAAAGTCAAGATAGCTTTCTTGGCTACTTTCTAGGCAACCAAACACCCATATTTTGGTTCCCTTGTGTGATTACTTCAAGTTGCCTTAGAAGAGTTTGTTTCTTGGATTGCAAGAAGGATCATTTCCATCTCACAAGAATTTTGATTGGTGATGTTTCCTTTGTTTGTATTTCTTAGTAACTTTGATTCTATGTGTAACTAAATCCTCCTTGCTAGGGGTTTAGATGTAATTCTTGTATGAACCTTGCCATATAATCACTCATATTGCTATCACCTTCTCAAGTTATGCATGTGCCTTTTAATTCATGTATGTTGGTAGTTGCAACTACCAATTCTTCATTAATGCATAATAACTTGATGAACTAGTATGCTTAAGACCATTTATTGCATGTAACTATTATGCCATCTATGTTGTAGAGAGTACTAACTTGTAAATCTCTACTAACACTTTGAGTAAATCTCCTCTAATCACTTTTCTAGTCCTAGATCATGAGTGGAGTTGAGGTTTAATGATTATGATTTCATATGAATAGATGCATGTTAGGGAAGTGTGATTGAGCTTAAAGAATGATTGATTAGTATGTAGGTTAATACTTGAATGAATCTAGTCCTTAGCAACTTTTAATCTAGAATTTGAATCAATTAGTTGTAATTGTTACTTAACCAATTTCAATCTTAGCATAGTTAATGTGTTAATCATCTAGATGATTTAATTAGACCTTTATTAGCTTAGTTTGGAGATTGTAGAGATTTGCTATTTAGGCGTAAAAATATTGCTAGTCCTTCGTGGGAATGATACCCTTACTTGCTCACTACACTAGTCCAACAACTTGTTCACTTGCAATAGGGTCACCAGACTCGCGCATCCCTCTAATATAACCAAGGTAGAATAGATTAATTTGTAGTGACATTTGTAGAACCGATTCGGGCGCTTCAGCGCCCACCGTCAGGTCCATCGTAACTTTACGAACTTAGTCAAATCACTTGAGCGAACAATCAACAGTCTGGAGATTGAACAGTCCCAATCGTCGAAGAGCAGATCGCTGCCTTGACTGCTCAAATGACTGCAAACGCTGAGAAGTTGCGAGAGCTTGAAGCAGAGAATGCAGCAATCCGAGAGACGAATGAGGAATTACGAGTCTTGGTCGATGGAGTAGTACCTGATTCAGCGACGTCAGAACGTCTAGTCTTAGCTCCAAACAATGAACAGGTTGTCGATCGTACAGCTTTAAGGGCACCAGGCAATCCCATCATACCAGATATGAATCCGAGCGACCAGTAGAATCAGCCAATGCCTCAAACGGCTCGAATCGAAATTGACCTCGACAACATGCTAATCCAGAATGAGATGCTGAACGAACAAGATCCAGCAATGGATCTACAGTCGAAAAATGTCTAAAGAACACCCATGTCACTCCAGTCGACTCCCGGATTGGTAAAACCAGGATCCGATTTACCTTTGTTTGCTAATTTGGAATTCTCTCGCATGTTTGCAGAAATGGAAGCTCTTATTTAGGGAATTCTAAGAGTTCCAGCTCCAATAAAGAAAAGTACAGTTAACAACTTCGCTGATTCACCATTCATCGACGCGATTGCTCTCACTAAAATGCCTAGAAAATTCAACTTCCCAAATATGAAGCAATACGAAGGGACGACATATCCGGACGACCATATAGCACTGTACAAACAAAGGATGTTCACTGCTGCAATTCCACGTGACTTGAGAGAACTATGCATGTGCAAAGCCTTCGGGTCTAGCCTTAACCGCCCAGCTTTACAATGGTATACTAATTTACCTAACAATTCTATCAATTCTTTTGCATAGCTGACAGATACATTCGTTGAGCAATTTGCAAGCAGCTGCAAGCTAGAGAAACAGTCGGACGACCTGTATACAATAACGCAAAGACCTGGCGAAAATTTGAGAACATATGTCGGACGTTTCAACAGAGAGAAAGTACAGATCCCACATTGCAATCAAGCGACCGCCATCTACGCCTTCAGGAAAGGCCTCAGGTTTGATTCCGACTTATATAAAGAACTCACTAAATATCCATGCAGGACAATGGAAGACATACTGGCAAAAGCATGGGCCCAAATTAAATGGGAGGAAGACGAAGCAAATTTTGTTGGACAAGCCAACAACTATGGAAGTCGACGAAACGATCGAGTCGACAGAAGGTCTAACGAGGTCAGAACCTTATCCGACAAACGACAGGAAAAGTAATTAGTTATGACATGAAGGTTCTAGCAATAGAAATTCTTATGGGCGTAGCAACCCAAGATCGAATCGACCACGCATCGAAGCACCAGAATACAACCTTAGCATTGAACCGGTCGACCTTATAGTGGTGATGAGAGAAATGGGAAAAACAGTCAAGTGGCCACGAAATATGAATGCACTCCCAGAACATCGAGATGCGAGGCTTCGATGTGAGTTTCATGGTGATCATGGCCACAGTACGGAAGATTGCGTTGCCTTCAAATATGAAGTCGCAGAGCTCTTAAAGTAGGGACATCTACGAGAATTCCTAACTGACAAGGGGAAACAAACACTCGTAAGACGCGATAACCAGAGGCAAGCCAATGGGAACGACAGTCCTTCAGAACCACCTAGATAGGATAGAGTGATCAATTACATTGCAGGTGGATCTGAAGTCAGTGGTGTAAGCTACTCTACAGCCAAGAGGCATACACGACAAGTGTCGAATGTAAAAATTCAACCAAAACGAGAACACCCGTCGAAGGTTGACGAGACTGTCATTTTCAAATCTACGGATAAATCAAATTTGTTTTCTCATCACCATGATGCACTTGTTATTTCATTACATATTGCTAATTGTCTAACAAAACACATTTTAATCGACAACGGTAGTTCATGTAATATACTACTTAACAGTGCTCTAAGAGAAATGCAGGTCGACGAATCCAAGCTCAGTCGTCGAACGAAAATGTTGACAGGTTTTAGCAGTGAACAAAAAAGTACTTTAGGCAAAATCGTACTATCTGTCTACGCAGAATGAGTTAACTTGTATATCAATTTCTTGGTGCTCGACTGCCAATCTCTATACAATGCGATCCTTGGCAGACCGTGGATACATGAGTTGAAGGCTATCCCCTCGACATACCACCAAATGATAAAATTCCCAACCAAGTAGGGAGTAAAAGAAATCAAATGGGAACAAAGAGCAGCCAGAGAATGTTACCAAAACGACATGAAAAAGAAGAAACATGAATTATAGCAATTACAAGATTCAAAAGTCGAGTCGACTCCGAATACACCGAAAATGGAAGAACTCGACGAGGTGTTGATCTATCCAAATCAGCCAGACCACAAAGTTTTTGTTGGATCTAGACTACCAAGTCATATCCGTGAACGGTTGATCGAATTCCTGAAGGAGCAACAGAATAGTTTTGCTTGGTCACATGTGGACATGGTGGGTATCGATCCAGAGGTAATAGTTCATCGACTGCAGGTGGACCCGGATCACCACCCAGTAAAACAAAAGCAAAGGAAATTCTCCCCAGAAAGGAAGAAAGTGATCAACGAAGAGATCCAGAAGTTGTTTGACATCGGTTCAGTGAAGGAAGTAAAATACCTCGACTGGTTGGCAAATGTCTATTAGGATCATGCTCAATAGCAAGAGTGTAATAGTGTTTTTGACAATCTATTCATATTAATAAAGTGATTTCTGGTTTAACAAGTCTTATATCATTTATAGTTTAATTATTATAATTGTCAAAAGTAAATAATCATAAGGTCAAAAGACTATGAGAAAAGAAGAATTGTTCGTACATCTGGATATGTATGAGGTAGACATAATTCTTTAGTTAGTCTTGAATAATGTTCACAACTTAAGGTAAAGGTTGTGCACCTTTATCTTGTTAAAGTTGTAGATTTTTTTGCTAGCATTTGAATGGGATCAAATGTGTTATGATAAGTCTAAAATCATCAAAGTGTCTTTGAGTAAAAGAATCTAGTGCACTGGGTGCATTGAATAGGATCATAATGAAATACTTTATTTAGAATCGTCAGTAGATAAAAGTTTTTTCATTATGAGGACAATCGGAAAGTCTATCTTAATCCTGAGATAAATGATAGACTTATGGTTACAAGTGTTATCATTTAAGCTATCGATGAGTACGATTATATAGCATAGTCTATCCTCGATAGTTTGGTGGTATTCATTTGCTAATCGATAGAGGACTTCATTTATAGATATGGACATCGTGACTCCATTTATGAAATGAGAGTATAATATAATCAAATGGATGTTTTGAGGTATTGGATATTAAATTTTAACGTTGAGTTTTCAATAGGGTCTATTGAAACATGGCTTCTGGACAAGTCAAAATATCCAAATTCAAAATGTGGTCATATGAGTAAATATGGTAACTAGGAGAGCTATAGGTGGTCTATGAGCTCTTGGCGATTACTGATATTATTCACGAGGATACACTATCTCAAATAAGATTGTCTAGGGTATGAATGAGAATAATTTACTTATTCTATCTTTATTTAAGAGTGCAATTTTAGTTCTTTAGCGGAATGAACTAAAATTAATAGATTGAACCTAAGTGAATCATTTATTGATTGTGATTGGGTTATGTCTATTGAAGCTTAAATTTAGATAGCTCGCCAAAATCCCCAATCCACACGGACTTGCATGGATCACTTGATATATTCTATCAGACTAATTATGAGTCCATCTAGAATTGTATGAAGGCATGTGAACTTGTTTCTTTTAGTAAGAATGGGTCTAGTTCACATGTGGGCTTTTTATTGAGGTCCAATGGATTAAATAAAATGGAAAATAATATATAGCCCATGTGGAGTGCACTTGGGCGGCAAGGCTATTGATTTAGTATAATATATTATTTTATTTTATTATTTGATTAAATGGCGATTAATTAATTTATTGATTAATTATTTAATTAAGAATCAAATCTTTTTATGACTAGGAAATATGTTTCTTAGTGTTATACTATTGTTAGTAGAATAATAAATATCAAAGACATTATTTGGTAAGTAGATAAATAAGGAATTTATTTATCTAGTCAAATTAGGAAGTCTTTTGATATAGTCATAATAGGATAATACACTAAAGAGTTATATTAGGGTTAGGATTCTAAAGATTGACATGAGTCCTTTTTGTGGGTAGATTTCGGCCAACCCTAAATCCTTTTGAAAAGAGGATTTGGCCACCACATAATTCCGATCATAGAATTCGGCAACTCTAAGGGATTTTTTGAGTAATGGATTCGACCACCATAGTTTTTGTAACTATGGATTCGGCCACCATAGATCTTGCTAGAGAGAATTATTTCTTTTAATTCGGCCACCATAGTTTTTGTAACTATGGATTCAGCCACTATAGATCTTGCTAGAGAGAATTATTTCTTTTACTTGAAAAATAAATCCAATTCTAGAGATTAGTGTGAGAATTCGGCCAAGAGGAAAAGAGAGAAGTGATCGTTCTTATTTTGATAGTGCACTAGTAGCTTTTACATTAAAAGGCTTTGTGTACAATTTCGAATTAGATTCACACGAATTTCGATCAAAGGATTGAGAATTCAAAAGTGACCGGAACGTTCTTTGTTATCTCTTAGAAGTTATTGTGAAACGAAAAAGAAAAGTTTTTGTTATCCATCCTCAGGTACACAATTCAAAGAAAGGGAGACCACGCTCCTAGGTGATTCACGTTCGTGATTGGATTGGAAGATTTTACGGATTACCATCGACGCAATGTTAATCGGATCACGCGACAAAGGTACGATACTTTTAGTTATATGTTAATTAATTAAGGGGTTAAGGTTCATCTTAAGGAAAAATTTTAAACTATACTAAAACTATTTTTCGCTTCCGCCGTGTGTATTTTTCCCTACAACGTCGTGGTAGTGAAGAAGAAAAACAGGAAGTGGCGAGTCTGCATCGACTTCATAGACCTCAACAAAGCATGTCCCAAGGATTCATTTCCACTCCCTCACATCGACATGATGGTCGACGCCACTGTAGGGTATGAACTACTAAGCTTCATGGACGCTTATTCTGGCTACAACCAGATCTTGATGCATCCTGACGACCAGGAGAAAACAGCCTTCTTCACTGAGTAAGGTATTTTTTGTTATAAAGTAATGCCTTTTGGTTTAAAAAATGCAGGTGCGACTTACCAACGTTTAGTCAACAAGATGTTCGCTAAGATGCTTGGATCGACAATAGAGGTCTACATCGATGATATGTTGGTCAAATCCCTGATCGCTCAATAACACATCGAGCATTTGAGACAGTCGTTCGACGTACTCGACCAATACGGTATGAAACCTAATCCTACTAAACGCTCATTTGGTGTGTCTTCAGGAAAATTTCTAGGGTACTTAGTCACCCAAAGAGGTGTCGAAGCCAACCCAGACCAAATTTGGTCAATAGAAGGAATAAAATCACCCAGATGCATCAAAGACGTACAAAAACTCACAGGTCGTGTAGCAGCCTTGAACAAATTCATTTCAAAGTCGTCCGAACGTTGCCATCCATTTTTTAACACGTTGAGAAAAAACAAGGCATTCGAGTGGAACAACGACTGTGAAAAAGCCTTGCAAGATTTGAAGGCATACTTGGCCTCACCTCCATTGCTGTCGAAGCTAAAAGACAACGAAACATTAATTATTTACCTGGCAGTATCCAACACTGCCATAAGTGCTATACTGGTCAGAGAAGAAGAAAACGCTCAACACCCAGTATATTACATAAGTAAAGCTCTACTCGACACGGAGATAAGGTATAGTCGACTGGAAAAGCTGGCATTAGCTCTTGTTGTAGCAGCATGCAAGCTACGACCATACTTTCAATGCCACTCCATTAAGGTATTAACTGCATACCCCCTCAAAAATATTCTTCACAAACCAGAACTTTCAGGTCGACTGACGAAATGTGCTGTGGAGCTTAGCGAGTACGACATCAGCTTCCACCCACGAACAGCAATGAAATCACAGGTATTAGCCGACATTATTGTAGACTTTACCCCCTGTGAAAATGTGCAGGCCAAACAAGAACTAGTAGCCCTCACAGAGAGTCCATTCCGCAAATGGATTTTGTCGGTCGATAGATCCAGTAATATCAAAGGAAGCGGACTAGGTCTAGTGCTAAAATCCCCACAAGGGGACATGTTGGAACAATCGATTCATTCCAGATTCCATACGACAAACAACGAAGCTGAATACGAAGCACTGATTGCCGGGCTCGACCTTGCGAAAAGCCTAAACATAAAAAGCATTGAAGTACGGAGCAATTCTCAACTCGTCGCTCGACAGATGAATGGGTCGTACGAAGCAAGGGATCAAAGAATGTCGGCATACTTAGCAAAAGCCAAGCAACTACAGTCAACCTTTGACGAGTTTATAATCCAGGAAATACCCAGATCTGAGAATGCTCAAGTAGATGCATTGGTAAGTCTTGGATCGACAGCGATAAACGCTTCTTAGTCTATACCCATTGTGCATCTCATGTCACCAACAATTCAAGAAGCTAAAGTACTTCCACATGTCGACCATGGAAGAAGTTGGATGGAACCCATTTTCAATTACCTTCAGGCCGACATCCTACTAGGCGACAGATCCAAAGCAGGGAAGATCAAAGCGAAAGCTGTAAAATTTTGCATTTTATACGATAAACTTTATAAAAAATCATTTACAGGACTTTACTTGAGATGCGTAACCCCTCGATAGGCATACAACGTCCTCAAAAGTCTCCATTACAAAGAATGCAGAAATCATTCTAGCGCTCGAAGTTTATTGAACAGAGCTATCACAGTAGGGTACTACTGGCTAACAATGCGATCTGATTCCCAAAATCATGTGAAGGCATGCGACAAATGTCAACGATTTGCACCAGTGTCGCACCTCCCCCTAGGTATGTTAAATTCAATTTCGGCCCCTTGGCCTTTTATGAAATAGGGAATGGATATTGTAGGTAAACTTCCTGTAGCACCTGGAGGTGCCGTCTACATGCTAGTTTTAACAGATTACTTCACCAAATGGGTTGAAATCGGAGCATACCAACAAGTACGTGACATTGAGGTACGCGACTTCGTATGGAAAAACATAATTTACAGGTTTGGAGTACCGTGGGAGATAGTAACCGACAATGGATCCCAATTTATTTCGTACGACTTCAAAAACTTCTGTGACAAATATGGGATAAAACTAAGTTTCTCAACACCACGTTATCCTCAAGCCAACGGACAAGCAGAGTCAACCAACAAAACCATTGTCAACACAATAAAGAAACGATTGGAGGCAGAGAAAAGCGAATGGGCAGAAAAACTCCCGGAGATATTATAGTCATACAGAACCACCCCCCGTCATTCGACTGGTGAGACACCGTTCTCACTTGTTTACGGTTCTGAAGTTGTAATCCCAATCAAGACACAACTCACCATCGCTCGAAGTGAAAACCCAAATGAATAATAGAACAACTTAGAACTCACTTTCGAACTAGATCATCTAGACGAACGTCGGGACCAAGGATCCAGTTGTATCAATAGCAAGTCGCACGACATTACAACAAAAAAGTACGGACTAGAGTTTTCAAAATCAATGACTGGGTAGTACGACACGTCTTCCAAAATATAAGGGAAGAAGGAGCGGGAAAGTTAGGGCCAACATGGGAAGGCCCATATTAAATCACAGATGTAGTAAGGCGAGGAGCGTACAAATTACGGGGGCTCGATGGTCGGGAACTGCACAACAACTGGAACGCTCTACATTTAAAACAGTACCATTTCTAAACTTTTATTTCTAAATATTGTTTAATTCTTGTTCATTTTTATCGACATTCAACACTAACAAGTCGACCAACAAGGAGCAATGATGAAAATTTAGTGCAACTAAATGCAAAACTGAGCTCACAAATAAAAAATCACATCTTGATCTATACAAGCTGTCAACTTCGACAAGCACTATACTTCTCTTACAGATACAACATGACGTCTTTTGAATCGACATCTACAAAATCAACTCTCAATATCCTCATTCGACAAACGCATATTAAGAGTGGGGGAATAGCAATATGGACAAATGTCAACTCAAATGACAAATGTCGACTCAAATAACGCATGTACGTGAAAAATTCTATGTAAAAGGTCTTGTCGACCAAATAACGCATGTACACGAAAAATTCTATGTAAAAGGTCTTGTCGATCAAATAACGCATGTATGCAAAAAATTCTATGTAAAAGGTCTTGTCGACCAAATAACGCATGTACGCGAAAAATTCTATGTAAAAAATATACGTGAAATTTTCTTTGTAATAAAGGTCGTATCGACCATGAATTTCTTATGTAATACGGATGCACGTGATTTCCAATGAATAAAGGTTGTGTCGACCATGAATTTCCTATATACAACTCATGTGATTGCCATTTTATGATAATATCATGTCAAATAAAATCATGTCGATCGACTTACGTATGAGCATGAGTTTACAGGCTTATTTCATTCAATTCAAAATTACAGTTGTGCAAACCCCATTATAAGATGGTCGTATCGTTTTCACAATATCAAATCAAAACAACGCACATAAAGTCGATTCAAAATAAAATTAAGGATCCAAAGTCATAAATATAGGTCGAGTCGACCAAATCATCCATAATTACAGACGAGATTGAAAACTATATAAATATATATATATATAATGATGATGAAAAATGAGAAGAATCGAACAAAAGAAATGATTAAGCCTCCTTCTGGGTCGAATCAGCAGCAACAGCAGTTGGGCCTTCGACATTGTCGAGATTCTCGTCAAGGCCCTTGTTGCCATCTCCCTCTGCATCAATCTCTTCGTCTGCCACCTCTAGAGATCCCTCAAGTTTAAGAAGCTCCATCTCTTCATAAGCGTCGACCTCCTCTTACATCTCTTTAGAATCCCAATTTGCATGCGCACCAGCCAAGTATTCCTTGAAAATCTCCACTCTTGCCTTGCACATTGCGTCAGCCGCCATTTACATTAGTCGTTTTTTCAAGTCCTCTACCAGCTTCTCCTGCTCCTTAACAACCTCCTTGACTTTGCTCGACTCAGCAAGGTGTTGATCTCTCTCCTCCGTCACACCCTTCAACTCCTTCTCTAGAGCTAAGTTCTTTCGCTCTATTTCTTTTACTGCCTTGTCGAGCTTAGCATTGTCTACCTTCAAGGAGTTGTTCGACTTCCGCAACTTCGTGCACTTATCAGTAATAGTTTTGTACCTATCATGAAGGTGCAGGTGTACTTGCAAAGCCTACAAAAAAGAAATGTTGTATCAATAAGAAAGAAAGAAGATCAAGAAGAAACTTTGAGACGACAACAAATTTACCTGGAACACCAAGAGAATGCCCATGTTGAATACCTCCTCCGTCTTCTTGCCTTTTAAAAACAATTCATCAGTAGAGAGGAGGAATTCGTTCGACCTATCAAGAAATCCAGTCGGCTCCTTGAACGATGAAAGCCTAGAAGAGAGAATCATTATCGATGAGTCTGGTTCCAGGGCAGTCGAAACTGATTTTTCCTTCGAGTTGGATTTGATCCTCTTTCCACGGTCGACAGCAGAATCTTTTTTTTGTTTCTTCCTCGATAGACTTGTATCAGGCGACGATTGATATATATGCTCTGGTATTGCTGGCGTGCTTTCCTTTGACTTCTCAGCAGCTTGCTTCTTTTTCGCTGCTGCTGCCGCTCGTTTTTTGGCAAGGTCCTCCCTATAAAGCCCATAGCTTCAGCTTTGTCCAGCATGTTGATCTATGAGCTCACCATCGACGTTACTGTGAAACGACGTTCAAAATCAGTAAGAGGTGACAAAAATTTCATATCATACTAAAGAATTTCAAAGCTCCTCTTAATCCAAACATATGACAAGAAATCCTTCACGTGGGGATACGGTGCTCGCGATCTATTTAATGTCGACCACCTCCATAGACTGCTAGGCCTAAGTTTACCTTCTATTTGCAATACTCTACAACTCCAATTTGCAATAGGAATATCTAATATGGCCTGTGTACGCACAGGTGCCACGTCACACGACGGTTTACTATCTACACCCTTCGTTTCTACAAAAGTAATAATTCATCAATACGAGTTGCGTAAATATATAAAAATATATATATATAAAAAAAAAAACGAAGTGACAATTGGTAGACGACACTCACCATATCGATTCCAGATTCACCGATACTGATACTGCGACTCTCCCCAAAGACCGTCGATCGGAGGACCTTTCACAAAAAAGAAGTTATCCTTCCAATGACAATCATTTGTCGTGGTATCAGTAATAAGCTGATTCTTTTTATCTCTAGGTATCAGCATGTAACGACCTCGGTCGCTCACATGCTCCATCAAGTAATAATTGTGAAGGAGACACCCTAACCTAAACTTCACATTATATCTCTCACAAATGACACCCAAGCTCAATAATATTCTCCAAGTGTTTGGCATCAATTGGTCATGAGCAATATTGTAATATACTAACATTCGTCGAACCAGTTGGGGAACCGGAAATCTAAACCCTTAACGAAGGGTATATTCATAAAAACACGTCCACCCTGGTATATCCCAATCCACACGCTCATGTTCCTTCAGCGTACGTAGTTCGACGTCATTAGGGATACCGTAAATCGCCCGTAAACTACGCAAATTTTCTTCTGTAACTACGCTAGCTGGACTACCATCTAGAATACCTAGAGGGCGACCAGAAGTAGATGCCTCTACAACCTCTGCACTTTCCGGGTATTCGACCATCGTTGCAATAACACGCACAGCACCTTGCTTTAACATATCCTTCGTGTTTACAGTAACAACTCTCAACGGATTCTCAATTGTAACCAGTCGATCAACATCTCGTTTTCCGCTGTCGACTCCTCCATCATCCTCACCCTCCGTATCACTAGGAATCCAAATGTAATGTGGGTCTAAGACTGTATCGTCACTCGACATGATAACTCGAAAAGCTAACAAATGAAACAAATGCACAAGTCAGGCAAAAACCAAATGCTATAATCACAACCAAGGGATTCTAGATCAAAACCTAGGGTTTCTTACGCAATATATATATATATATATATATCATCATCGTCAATCCCCATAGTTCAACCTAGCCCTAAAAAGCTTTGCCTACCCAAAGTCGAGCAGTTTCTCTAATCTAAGCGACTACTCTCGACGTAACGACATACAAGTAGACCAGAAGAAACACGCAATATAAGCAAAACCAACATGGCAATGAATCAAAAGCATCAAAAACAATCAAGAACACATTGAAGAACATCCATAATAGCGAAGAACACGCATTTCTTAGAAAAAATGTCAGAAACTTTTTTTTTTTTTTTTTAACTTCCTAAAGTAAGTTTTATGCATAAGTAAACACAGAATAAGTAACTCTTTACTAACCTTAAAGGGATTTGAGAAGAAATCACGAAGAAATTCGCAAAGAAATTCGCAGAAAAACCAAAACACCTCGCAGTTGAAGAAAATATCGCCAGAAAGAAGAAAAAAGCAAGAGAGAAACTTCAAAGTCGTGCAAAAGTGAGTCTAGCAAGTGAAACTGTTTACTTATAAACCAAACCTTCAACCCTAGTCACCACGTGTCAGCACCCCTTCAGTTGCCGATTAACCAAGGTAACTGCCCGGTTTAAAAATCAAAAATCTTATCTTGATAACTATGCTTGAATTTAATGCACCTGACATCAGCATAGGAAACTAAAACGTCTCTGTCCCATCAGTTTGATGTTCCATTGTTTGACTTCCAAACCCTATTCTGGATAACCGTCGAACGACGGACCATCTCTAACACCCGACTTCATTAATTCGACGACAAGGGTTTGACACAAATAATAGGTGTGTTCTATATATTGGGGGGGGGGGGGGGGGGGGGGTGGTGTTGAATAAATTTTAACCCTTATTACCAATTTTCGCGTTTAGTCAAGATTATGAAAATACCCCTAATAGGCAATATAATATAGCAAGTGTAATATGGTGCGGAAATTAAATAACATTTGATATTTACGTGGAAACCCTCACGAGAAAAACCACGGACTAGTAAGTGCGCCACACTTGAACTTCGAATCCACTAATTGTGACAATGTTTACAACCTAATCCCAGTTTACGATCTAATCCCGATCAATAACCCGTTACCACTACCCGTAGGCCTGTAAAAGTGGACCTAGTCTAATTTGCTCATGTGACCACCTAATCCCGGTGTACGACCTAATCCCGGTCATCACACAAGACTTACTTCTCTGAAAAGATCAAACCCTAAGTGAATATGCAATGATATTCAAATATGCAAATAATGCTAGGGTACACTAAATGCTTATCTATGATTATATGATGTCAATAAAATCAATCATAGATCTGAAAATAGCTATATGACATGGCATAATAGCTTAGCTATGTTAAGGATAACCAATCCTAAATACAATAGCTATCACAAATAACCCACAAACATTCAAAAGCTTAACTAGTTGATTAAAAGACAATCTATCAACCTAGTTATCAATAAATCACACAAGAATGTTTATGGCATAGCTTTTAGGCAATAATGACCTAATCAATTAAGCTATCAAAAATTAACCCAATCAACACATAATCTCAATCATGTATGTAGAAATTACTCTTAGAACATACAAGTTATAAATGAGATAAATTGACAAGTTAGAACACTAATTATGTAAGATAATAATGTTCAACTTACCATAAAGTGTGTGTTGAAGAAGACCCATGCATTAGCACATACTAGACGATGCTTAGATAATGATTTATGCATGTTGAAATGGGTTTAGAGAAATAAAGATGTGATCTTTAAGCTTTTTCTCTCAAGTCTCTCTAAATATCTCTCTAGGGTTCTTAGGATCAGAAACTTGTGTTTTGAACCAAAGATAAGGATGTATTTATAGAGAGTGAAAAGGTTGGGTGAAAAGACAAATTTGTCCCAACTTTACGGGCCAAATTGGCGGCCAAATCGGCGGCCAAATCTGCTGTCCGTGCCCTCAGAAACAAGGGCGCAGAAATGCACCTGACATACTTCCGCGGTACACGCATTAGTGCAGCAGCTCAATATTCGAGCGTACCAAAACATGACCAAACGACATCAAAACCTTTCATATGATATATCGTTGGAAAGGTATGGAAGTCTAATTTCTACTCCAATTTATGGAATGATATTTCAATGTATGTAGAAAGAGTTATGATCAATAGAGTGGCCAAAGGTCAGATTCAGATAACAGCTTTGATGCCCTGTTTTAGTGGTTACTTTGGAGATTTCAAAACTAATCCAAACAGTCATGAAATATTACGAATAATATACCGTTGGAAAGGTATGGGTGTCTAGTTTGTCTAGAATTTTACAAAACTTAATTTTAATCTTTTTATAAAAGGTTATGGTCACAAGACCATACAAAGGTCAGTTTTGAAAAACATTTAAAACATTGAAATCCAATCTTTTAAAACTAGACACTTTACTCCAAATAACCAAACCAAATCTAACTCTTATCCAAGAGAAGAATGAGACCTTCTCAAGTGGTCAACCATCGCGCTAAGACATGCATACCATCGTGCAAGCGCGGACGTTTCCGAACATCCTTTGGGAAACGAATTACACCACACTTAAAGCTAACAAACATGAAGTGCAAGTGTGGAAATTAAATGCATCCTAATGCCTAACATGACATGGCATTGTCATAGAACAAGATGCAATCAATTCAATATGCATGAATAAAATTCATGACTTTGCATCATAATGCCTAAATATGTCATGGCATTTTAATAACCTAGATGCAATGAAATAAAACATGTAAGAAGAGATGTTTAAGAACATGCATGCACTCATATAAAACACACAACATACAAGAGTAAGATTTATGCATGAGTTGTGTGTGTGTGCAATTAGATCTCTTCAAAGCAAGAAAGCACTAGAATATACCTTTGGTGCTTCTTCTTTTGAGGTCTTGAGAGGGCATTGGTTGTGCAAATCACCAACCATCAAAAGCCTAAGCTACCCTTACATCAAGCCCCAAATGTGGTTTGTCCACGACATAAGCCAATCAATAAATGGGAATCCTTACAGGGTTGTCAATCAAATGGCATACAAAAGGTATTGATTTGACTCGATAAGGAATTCGCTCGAAAATACCAATGGTCTACTCAACGAAAATCACTCTCTAACTCAATGAACTGTTCTTTAGAGAGTGGGGGACAAACTGTGGTAGCCAAAAATGGCCCATAGGCCCAATGTATTAAAGCCCATACCTTTTAATACTAGATTTTACCCAGGCCCGTTATATTGGGTCGACCCAACGTAAATATTAGCAGCAGAACTTGGTCTTTGAAGGACTAAGTCAAAACCTTAGATATACTGGGTAGATAATGTGAAGAGAGAATATCTCCACAAATCTCGCCCACGTTCAAGTATGATCAGTAAACGTTGGAACTGTTTTTTTCTGTATAAATAAGAGAGCTTTCTCATTTTTAAGGCTTTTTGAAAACTCTTCCAGGAAAAACTTATTGAAGCGAGCTAAAATTCTGCTTATAAATATTTCGACAATCGGAATTCAGTCGGACTCACTGTCACGATCATCATAGATCATTGGTCAGCCCAAACACACCTAAGGCTAATAAATCTAACCACATCTCCATTGCTTCCTTCATTTCTTTTGGATTACTTTCGTTCTTTTTGCAGGTATAACCAAGAAGTTAGCCATCCAAGGTCGATCGACTAGTCTTTTGCAGATTTATTGAGGAAATGACATCCATCAATCATCAAGTTCCACCAAGTTGCCTTGGGCCTAACACAACCCGACCCGATCCACGTAACGTGTAGATCGACCATCTACATTTCTAATCAAATTTAGATGTTTTAAAAGTAAAAGTTGATTTCGGTGTTTTTGTTTTTATTTTTTGGAAAACTCTTATCACTGAACAACTTTTCTACATTTTCTTAACTCAAAAAATGAAAAAAAAAAAAGTTTTTGAAAATGATGCTTTAACTATTTTCTCTCGTAAACTTCAAATGAAACATCTTTTGCGTCTAATGATATTTTTGTCACCTTACTCTTTCCTTTAAAACTAAAAAACAAGAACAGATAGGTGCTATAAATTTAAGGGATAATTATCCCGGTAACCATCAATTTAGATAACCACTATTAAAATGGTCATTAAATAGGGAATTAGTTTTAAAATAGCCATTTTTGGTGAATACAGTTACACTAATGGTAATTCCATCAATTTACATCCAATGAGTGACATTTTAGTAAATAAGGGGATGACATTAATTTATATATATATATATATATATATATATATATATATATATTAGTGTCATTTCAAATTGATGGTCACCGAGGTAATTATCCCTAAATTTAAAGGGTTGAATTTAGGATTGGACAAATGCAATGTCGTCATTGACAATATGTCACAGATTTATTACATAGTATGGCACGCTTAGGATGTATACAATATACTACAACCATGTACGATGTACCACTCATAATATATATATATATATATATATATATTAGTGTCATCTCAAATTGATGGTGACCACCAAGGTAATTATTCCTAAATTTAAAGAGTTAAATTTAGGATTGGACAAATGCAATGTCGTCATTGACAATATGTCACAGATTTATTACATAGTATGGCACGCTTAGGATGTATACAATATTACAATATACTCCCACAATGTACGATGTACCACTCATCAAAAGACATGTGTCCTTCTATTTATATATTCCTATCTTTGTCTAGAAATAAGTGGGTTTGTCACTTTCCGTTAATAATTATAAATACATTGAATTGTACATCACATTACATGGTTACAAAAAACCACCGGCTGTTTTGCAATTATTATTATTATTGTTTTTCCTTTTTGAATGTTCGGTGGTTTTGTCACCGCCCATCCATCACCAAATCAGCAGCTGCGGTTGTACAAAACTACTGCTACCACTAAAATGTGGATCTTTTAAAGTAAATCCAATGTTGGACACCAAATTCTATTTCAATTTAGAGTTGAAAGGGAATCTTTTAGGAATATCTTTACATCAATTTTTTTTTTCTTTTTTTTACACTCTAATATTCAACACCAAATTTTATACTAAAAAAACATCTTTAAAGAATATTCTCTCGATAAATATTTAAATTATTATAAAAATTTAGTATTATTTAAATATATAATTGATAAGTAAATTAAATAAATTGAATATATATATATATATCAATATTGGTGTCATTTTAAAGATTTCAAAAAAATCTTTCCAACTGTATATTTTTTTGGAATACATATTGTTATAATTAAGTATAGAATGGTTAAATGAGGGATTTGAAAAAAAAAAAAATTAAAGTTAATTTAAAAAAAAAAAAATGTTAGTGCAGTGAACGATTCAACTGTTCATCAACACAAAAAAAAAACTTTTTAGAAGTTGCAATATTTGGAGTTTGGTGTTGTGTATGGCGTCAGTTGGAAATGACCTTATATCAGTGTTCTAGTAAATGCTAGACGCTAATCGAATATGATTGTAATTTGCTATAGTAGTAGTACAAACTCAAATATCTTTCAATCCCAAACGCAAATTGAATTCCAAAACACAAACCAGAAATCAAAAAAATTCTAAACAAAAAAGTTAGCATATCATAAAAATGGAAAAGAAAATGAAATAAACAAAAAGAAAAGATCAGATCGTGGAATGCTACACTGGAGCTCGCGAGCTCCATTTTCGACGAGATGGAGCATTGAGCTCTAGAGCTTGCCCGCGAGCGCCATCTCCGACGAGATGGAGCGCTGAGCTCTAGAGCTTGCCGCTAGCACCATTGAAGCTCACTTGCGAGCTCTATCTCATTGGAGATGCCTGCTCCATCTCCGATGAGATGGTGATGGAACTCTCTCCTTCATCGATCTAGATCTCCAAATCTAGATCGATTTAACTTTTCACTTTTTATTTTATTTTTTTAATCTTTGACCTAGAGAGTTAGATCAGCATCACAACAATACTTAAATAAATAAATAAATAAAATCCTTTTTAGATCTAAAGCATCTGGTTTTTTTTTTTATTTCCAATTACTTAAAAAAAAAAAAATTGATCTCCGATGGATGGTAGAGATTCATTTAAAAAAATCATTTTTTTTTGTTTTAAATTTTTTTTAATTAAAAATTTTTAGGGGCTTTTTGGTATTTTTGACAGTCAAAATTTGTGAACGGTTAAGTTTAACCAAGTTTGACTAACGACATGGGAGGTAAGTGTCAATTAACGATAAAATTATTTATGGGTGTAAAAGGGCAAACCTCAGGGGAGTTTAATACAATTTGCTCGACATTTTTTATTATAACATGATAAAAATCTAAGATGCATGTATCACAAATTTCAAGAAATCAGATTTATATGTAATTTCCAAAAAAAAACATTTTTCACGTTTTTTTTAATTTTTTTAAAAATTTTTTTTTTTTTAGAGATAAGATAAATATTAACCAGGGGAAGGAAAATACAAGAAGGGCTGATATATCCAGCCACAGCTGCTCCCTAGAAGAGGAGAAGGCCAACGAAGCTACATTTTGTGCCAAGGAGTTACTTGATTTGGGAGAGGCTTGACACTTACAAACACCAACCTCTAAGAATAAGGCCTTAATATCATTTACCAAAAAGAGAGGCATCACCAAAATAGGAACTAAAAGAGTTTAGGATAGATACTACATTGGAGGCGCCAACTTCTGCAATTTTCACCAAAATGTTGTAGAATTTAGCAAGCAAAAGGCCCTCTCGAAGAGCCAAAAACTATTTTTATCATTTTTAAAAGAGTAAATTGAATAAACACCCCTAACATATAGTGTAATTGTACATATATTCAACTTTTTTTTCTTCATAATTGTATAAATATGACCACATTTTGAGTGTGAGATGACTAAGATACCTTAGCTTATTTATTTTATCTTTTATTTTATTATTTTAAAATTAAAAATTAAAAAAGGAAAACAAAATTGATATTAAGGAGAAGATTCTCCTCCATCAGATCGATGGTGGTCTCCACCATTAATCGACCAGGTGGAGGAGATCACTCCTCCCACCGGATCAAGCCACCACAAAAGAGGAGGCCATGGTTTCTCTATCAAGAAAAAAAAAATGAAGGTTATTGCCTCCGTTGCTACAAAGACAAAAGGTAAGAGCCTATCTACCGGTAAAAAGGGAAGGCTTTAACCTCCCAAACCATATAGACAGGGAGGCTAGAGCCTCCTTGTCATAAAAATAAAAAAAGAGGAGAGGTTCTTGCCTCCTTTACGACAAAAATGGAGAGGCTAGAGCCTTGAAAAAAAAAAAGGGAGGCTTTGGCCTCTTCATGTTTGTGGTCAAGGAGGCCAAAACCTTTTTTTTTTTTTTTTTTGAAGAGATCTCTTTAGGTTTTTTTATAATTATTTTTCAATAGTAGAAATTGTCTGATTTATGGAGGAGATCTGATCTTCTACATCCATAATTTTTTTAAAAATAATATTAATTTAGTATTATCTAAATAATGAATAATGAATTCATCATATTAACATGAAAAAGACGGTTTTACAGCAGGGGATGTCCTTGCAATTATAAACAAAAGCTACACACAAATAAAAATTATAAACTAAAGGGGTGATTGTATAATTTGCCCATTAAAAAGAAAACAATGGAACGTGGCTGAAACAAAAAACAAAGTCTATGTAGAAAAATAAAACCAGAGGAACCCACGAATCCACAATCTCCGCCAAAACCACCAAAAAAAAACATAAAATAATAATCAAATCTCAGCACCCACCTGTCAACCTTATCCATTAATTTTCCCTACCCTGTATGTTATATATATATAAATGCAGAGATTGAAAGAGAAAATAAGAGAGAAGAAGAAGAAGAAGAAGAAGAAGATCAAATGGCAGATATAGCTATGCTGGTGGCAGAGGAGTATGAGAGGAGGGTGAAACTGCAGAGTTCTTCAAGAAACAGAGAAGATCATGCTGATCAAAATCAGATGATGATGATGATCAAGAAGAGCAACAACATTTTTGATTTCAAGTACGTGGAGATTGTTAAACATAAATGGATTCTTTTATTGGAACCCAAAACCAAGATTGCTCTTGCTGCATCTAATGGTTTTTTCTCTGCCTGAATTAAAGTCCTTCAATTATAATTTTTCTGCTTTCTTTTTTTGCACTACTACTGTAAATGTAATTTTTAATTTTTCTTGTTTCAATTTTCATGTATATATTGATATGATCTTATATAATTTTATTTTTGTTTTCTAAGATTACAAAATCAATAAACTCAGTAGCTTTAAGTTGATGCCAAGTGAAAAACAAGTTTTTGATTTTTCATACTTTTTTGCAACACTGAAGAAGTCGACACGTTAAGGTAATATTGCTTTCAACTAAAATAACAAGTTGCTTTCATCAGGTAATTATTTCAAAAAAAAAAAAAAAAAGATTACTTTGTTTCCAAATGTGAACACTTTGTTTTTGAAAGCATATTGCTCTTTAGCACATTTACTTTTTTATTTATTTATTAAACAATACAAATTTCAACGTAGTACATGAAGATCCCAAAATTACACCAACTGAATGGACTCGTGATTTTAGTTAGGTGTCATGATTTGTACAGCTTAACGCTTAATCCGCTATTTGGATAAATTAGGTCAGAACGAAAATTGATAATTGTGTATAAACCTCAAGCCTTTATTTTATAAAGGGATAATTACACCAGTGACCAACGAATTGATGACACACTATCAAAATGGCCACTAGATTGGAAAGTTGTTCCAAAATGACCATTTTTGGCGAACTTTGTGACACTAATGGCCATTCCATCCAATGATTGACATTTTGGTAAATAAGGGGATGACATTAATTTATTTTATATGTTTTTTGGAAATCAATTTTTTCAATGAGTAATATTTTGATAAATAAGTGGATGACATTAATTTATTTGAGATGTTTTTTGGAAATCAATTTTTTCTTTTTTTGAAAAGAATAATTATATTTAGTGTACGTATATATATATATATATATATATATTTAGTGTATGTATATATATATATACACACACTAAATATAATTATTCTTTTCAGAAAACAAAATAAATGGTTTAGATCAATACACATGTCTATTCTTTATTTTTAAAATTTTTTAGATTTTGCAGTCTTAATCTTCTTAAAAAAGATATATACATATATATATATATATATATATATATATATATATATATATATATGCTATACATATATACACACTAAATATAATTATTCGTTTCAAAAAACAAAAGAAAAAATTGATTTCCAAAAAAAAATCTAAAATAAATTAATGTCATCCCCTTATTTACCAAAATGCCACTCATTGAATGGAATTAGATGGAATGACCATTAGTGTTACAAAGTTCGCCAAAAATGGCCATTTTGAAACAACTTTTCAATCCAGTAGCTATTTTGATAGTGTGTCATCAATTCGATGGCCACCGGGGTAATTATCCTTTTTATAAATCTAGATATGGAAGGGACTTAGACACGTGTTTTTTTTTTTTTTTTTTGGTTTTGGGACTTTTTTCTTTTTGCTTCCGACACTGATTGGGTTAGGGATATTTCAGGATCTAGTTAGATTAACCGCTGAAAGTAGCGTTAAAGAAGTGCACAACTTCTTTACTAAGAGTGGAAAAGTCAAATTTTATCATATACGATATATAATATCATTACGGTTAATGCTAGAGATCCCACTTTTTCCATCTCAACCCATGTGGTAGTTGGGGTGTCACTTGGTGAGTGGATACGCATAAATCACAATTAATGTGTATTCACTAACCAAATGATATCTCAGTTGCCACATAGGTCGGGATGGAAAATGTGGGATTGTAGGTGAGATCTCTAGTGTACTTTGCTAAAAAAAAAATTGGTAAGATGAATTTCACTACTAGATTTGGTCCACAAAAGATTTAGGGCCTATCCGATATCATTTTCCAAGCCCATTTTCGTTTTCATTTTTCGAAAATGATTTGGAATATGTGTTCGTTACCGTTTTCCATTTTGTTTTTCATTTTATTTTCCATTTTATTTTCAAAACAAAAACAAAATGAAAAACAACATCAGTGTTAAAAGTGAAAATTTTCAAAAACAAGTTTTTAATGTTTTTCATTTTGTTTTTCGTTTTGTTTTTCACTTTAAATAAAAAATTCACTTTTTCTTTTTTTCTTCTACTTCTTCACTCGACCATTTCTTTCTTTTTCTTCTTCTTCTCATTCAACCATTCTTCTTTCTTCTTCTTCATTCAAATGCAGATTGGCCCATCGATTTGCTCATCTTCTTCCTGCCGATCTGCTTTTCTTTTTCGCCACCGATTGGCCCATCAATTTGCTCATCTTCTTCCCACCGATTTGTTCTCTTTTCCGCCGTCGATCTGATCTTCTTCTTCGCCGATCTACTCTTCTTCTTTCTTTCTTTCATCGCCTTCTTCTTCTTCTTCAGTTCTTCTTTCTTCGTCTGCGTCTTCTTCTTTCTTCGTCTACCTCTTCTTTCTTTCTTTCTTTCTTTCTTTCTTCTTCATGACAGCAAATATGGAGGCCGACCTGCTCCTCCGGCGACGGAGCCGCCGATCTACTTCCTTAATGATAGTAAATATGGAGGTCGGTCTGCTCCTCCGACGATGGAGCCGCCGATCAGCTCCTCCAAGAGCAGATCGATGACTCCTTCCATTTTTTTATATAATTTTTTTCTTTTTACTTTTTTTTTTAAAGATTTTAATTAATTTTAATTTAAATTATATTTAAAAAAAATCATGAAAAAAAGATCATCATATTAGTTTTGCTGAGATCCTGTTATGGTTGTTGAATGTTGAGATCCTGGTATGGTTGCTGAGATCATCCTGATATTAACAATTTCTAAGAGTATTGAAGTACTTAATGCTGTTGAATTGAAATTCCAAAATAATGAAGATATTATCAAGGGCTCAAAATTTTTTTGTCACTATTTGTGGCGCTTTTTGTAAGACAAGTACCACATTACTAATTTAAGTTTAAAATGCACCTATTTAGGTGACCAGACAAAAATACCCATTTTTGTCACTTTGTGTCTTTTGCAAATGTTGAGAGAAAACCTTTTTGAACCTTTTTGTGCCTTTTTGAAAAAAAAAATCATGCCTTTTTGAAAAAAAATTCGAGCCTTTTTGTACATGAATCGAGCCTTTTTGTACAATAATCGTGCCTTTTTGAAAAAAAAAATCATGCCTTTTTGAAAAAAAATTCGAGCCTTTTTGTACATGAATCGAGCCTTTTTGTACATGAATCGTGCCTTTTTGAAAAAAAAAAATCATGCCTTTTTGAAAAAAAATTTGAGCCTTTTTGTACATGAATCGTGCCTTTTTGAAAAAAAAAAAAAAATCATGCCTTTGTGAAAAAAAATTCAAGCCTTTTTGTACATGAATCGAGCCTTTTTGTATAGTAATCGTGCCTTTTTGAAAAAAAAATCATACCTTTGTGAAAAAAAATTCAAGCCTTTTTGTACATGAATCGAGCCTTTTTGTATAGTAATCGTGCCTTTTTGAAAAAAAAATCATACCTTTTTGAAAAAAAAATCAAGCCTTTTTGTACATGAATCGAGCCTTTTTGTACAGTAATCGTGCCTTTTTGAAAAAAAAAAAAATCATGCCTTTTTGAAAAAAAAATCGAGCCTTTTTGTACATGAATCGAGCCTTTTTGTACATGAATCGTGCTTTTTTGTACATGAATCGAGCCTTTTTGTATAGTAATCGTGCTGTTGTATGCATAAATTCGCCAACCCGACACGTCATCAAAAAGAGTCAATAAAGATTGCCACGTCACTCATTGACCGGGTCAATAAAGGAAATGTGACAAGTCAATGTCAAAGTACCTCAAAACCAAAAAAGTCAGAAACACGCTTGCCGAAACTGGATATGTACTCGCCAAATCTAGATATATGGTCGCCGAAGAAACGAAACCCAGAAATAAATGTACTCGCTGCACCAACATACTGGGCCTAAACCGACTCGGCAGAAACACAGAAATAAACCCTACACTTTAGAAAACCCATAAACAACAAGGAATCAAGGGAGGAAAAGGTGAAGACCCATATGTATCCGTAACAACGTGGGATTCCCAGTACGAATCTGAAAGGAGATCCTACTACGAGTAGGACTAAAATCAAGGGAAAAACCCTAAATATCATGTATAAATAGAACCACCTATCCCTTGAGAAGGGGGTTCAGAAAAGAGAGAAAAAAGAAAGCAACTGTAAGAGAGATCTAAGCGTGTAATAAGGCAACGAAAACCTAGTATTATTTTTCTGCCCTCAGGGGCGCCGTGGTTTTTTCCCGTTCAAGGGTTTTCCACGTAAAATCTATCTTTTGCATGCGTTCTTAATTTTCTTGTTTTATATTAAATTGATATAATTGTTGAGTGCGTGGCAATCCAAAAATCACCGTCAACAATTGGCGCTAGAAGGAGGGGATTACAAAAAACTTCGAGGAACCCTTGCGAATTAAAGAACCTGAACATGAACATGAACATGAGCAACGACAGTGACAGAGACGTTAACTCCAGCGGAGATCAGGTTATTGAACCAGCTGCGCCGACAGGAGATAGGGCAGTAACGATCGGGGAACAATCGGCGGCAACACCAGGGACTAGGGCCGCCGACCCTGGGATTCTGCAGCACTTCCAAGCTGCGTTGGTAAACCTAATCAGCGAAGCCAACAAGATAGGGCTTTCGCTTCCCATCGGTTTGGGAGTTTCATCCCCTTATGAGTTAACTACCCCTGGAATCCATCCTCCCGAAAAGCTACGATCAGAAGTTCACATCGCAATCCCTGATACTCAAGCAAGACAATCCACCGAGGAGACTCCCCAGGACCACCCAGAGTATTTCGAAAGGAGAAAACAAAGGAAAGGAAAAGGTGTGATGAATGAAGAATCCAAAGAGGAGCGAGACCAGGCGCGGACACATGGGGTCAATTCCAGTGACACATACCAACGGAACCGACGGAGACACCGTTCTATCTCATCTGAAGATAAGAGTCCGCGTCCACAAAGAGAGTTACGGTCCAAAAGAGCACGGCGAAGGAGATCCGAAAGCACAGAAGATCGAAGGAGCCCGGATAATAGGAACAACCATGGGAGAATGACAATTAAGAGCAGACTTGATCCAGCAGGAGAGCCGACTGGTCAGCGAGATGTCACCCTACAAGAGCTATCAAGAAAGGTTTCAGCGATGGCACGAAGGTACGGTCGTAACGTATCTTCAGATGATGAGTCAGACAGCCCATTCATTGCTGATATTGCTCGCACCCAGTTCCCAGACAGATTTAGAATGCCAACCATTGAGCAGTACAAGGAGAACAGGGACCTGAAGGAGCATGTTCGCCGATTCCGCAACATCATGGCCCAGTATTCATCTAATGACGGGCTTTTATGCCTCACCTTCCCTCAAACGTTCGGCGATCTCGCCTCTAGGTGGTTTGGAAGACTTTCGCCCGGAAGTATAAGCAGTTTCTCAAACCTCAGCAAGGCGTTCATAAGACAGTTCATGGGGAGCGTGCAGAGAAGGAAGTCACTCGCTCATCTATCAAATTTGAAACAGGAGCACAATGAGTCAATCAAGAAGTACCTAGCAAGATTTGGTAAGGAAGTTGCTCAAATTGAAGATGCCAGCAATATAGCTGTGATCGTCACTTTCACCAATGGGTTACAAAGCGGGCGATTATCTTTTGACCTGCGAAGAGAGAGACCAAAAACTTATGAGGAGATGATGGAAATAGTTGGCGACTATGCATTAGCAGAAGAAGAAGAAGTAGCACAAGGGGGTAGCTACATGCATGGACACAAACCTGACTCAAAATCGGATCGAAAGGATGACAAGAAGACGGTATCACGTGATTGCCAGAGAGACGAGAAAGGCCAAAAGGGGCACTCGAGAGAAAGCAAAGGAAATCCTCGAGCCAGTAGGTTTTGAGGAAGGTACAACCATTACACCCCTTTAACCGGCGATCAAGAGGAGATATTTTCTGTGGTGGAAGACAAAGGACTCGCTAAATACCCTCGACAGCAGTCAGCGAATGCCAGGAGAGACACAACTAAGTACTGCCGATTCCACAAAGATCATGGGCATGAAACCTCAAAGTGTTCCCAGCTGCGTGGCCACATTGAAAGTTTGATCAGAGATGGGCACCTGAAGGATTTTGCTTTGAAGGGAGATAAATATGGTGGTCGCCAGGATAGCCGCCAAGGAAACGGGCAGGAAAGGAAAAGTCCAAGGGGGAACAGCCCTAACGCCACCATAAACACCATTTTCGGCGGACCTCATACTGGGAGAAGCAATCGAGAAAGGATGTCGGAAGTTCGAGAAGTAATGTATGAAAGCAGAAGCATGGAGATCAATTCCGTACAGAGAAGCCCCAAGAAGGGAAGAGAAGGACATGACCCTATAACATTTACAGCAGAAGACTCAGACGGGATAGATGCAAAACCTAACGATGCAATCGTCGTGGGGGTTCAAATAGCCCATAGGGATGTCCTTCGGGTGATGATTGACAATGGAAGTTCAGCCGATATCTTAAGTGCCAGAGTATATAATGAATTGCGGCTGGACAGAAAAGATCTCGAACCATTCCATGTACCACTAAAGGGATTTGGTGGCGCAGAAGTTAGGTCGTTAGGAACTGTTAAACTGCTGGTGAGATTTGGTACAGCACCATGCCGGCGAACAATACTTTTGGACTTTGTCGTGGTTGACATCGACAATTGGCCGTATAATGCTTTACTTGGCCGACCGTTTCTTAACAAAGCTCGAGCTGTCACTTCAACCCATGCATTGAAAATAAAATTCCCTACAGAATTTGGTGTCGGAGAATTGAGAGGGTCACAAGAGATGGCTCGCCGCGCCAACCTATCAATCTTCAAAGATAAAGCAGGGATAGAAACCTTAATGAAAGTTCATAAAATACTCGAGGTGTGTTTATCAATATAAAGCTAGAGGGGGGGTGAATAGATTTTATCTAATTATTACCCAATTTTCGCATACAAGTCAATTTTACGAAAATACCCCTAGCAAGTCAATAATACATACAAGTGTAATAAGATGCGGAAATAGTAAATGACACTTGATGTTTACGTGGAAAACCCAACCACTGGGAAAAACCACGGGCTGTTAAGTGCGCCACACTCGGACCTCGAAATCCACTATATGAAAAGACGGTTACACCCTCAAGTGATTCTCGGACCCTCACCCTAGATAACCTCAGGCTATGGACACTACCAATCGCCACTCTTGGTTCAATCCCTAGTGATATCCCCTGATACACTACTCTTGGCGTGAGCACCCTCTAATCTACCACGCGGGCCTTTTATAGCGGCTCTAGTCCAATTTGCTTGAGGCCTAAGCACACTTAGCCCCAAGACTTACTTCTCTATGAAGAGAAACAACCCTATGTGAATATGTATGAATATTCAATTAATGCAATAAGAGCTAGGGTACTCTAAATGCTTACCTAGGATTATAAGATGACAATATAATCAATCCTAGATATCACATATAGCTATATGACATGGCATATAACTTTAGCTAAGTAAAGGATCACCAATCCTAGATACAAAGCTATCATATAAAACCCACAAACATTCAAAGGATTAACTAGTTGATTAAAAAACAATCTATCAACCTAGTTATCAATACATCACACAAGAATGTTCATGGCATAGCTTTTAGGCAATAATGACCTAATCAAATAAGCTATGAAAAATAATCTCAATCAATAAATGAGATCAATTAGCTAGATGGCATATGAACATTAAAGCCTAGCTAACAAATAAAAACCCAATCAACACATAATCTCAATCTTATATGTAGAAATTAATCTAAACACATATAAGTAAAATATGAGATAAAATTGATAAGTAGAAACACTAATTATGTAAGATAAAAGTGTTCAACAAATCATACCATGTGTGTTGAAGAAGTCCCATGCATTAGCATATGCTAGATGATCCTAGATGATGCTTAGATGAAGATTTATGCATGTGGGGATGGGTTTAGAGAGATAAAGATATGATCTTTAAGCTTTCTCTCTCAAGTCTCTCTAAATATCTCTCTAGGGTTCTTATAATCAAAGACTTGTGTTCTGAACCAGAGATAAGGATGTATTTATAGAGACCAAAAACAGGGCAGGTGAAAATACAATTTTGCCCTTGAAACGCACCGATCGGCGGTTTAATTCGGCGGCCAGGCCGCCGAAATGAACCGCCGAATGGCTCCCGTGTGGAACAGGGGAACTTCGGCGACTTCATTCGGCGGTATGGAAACCGCCGATCCCAACCGCCGTTTTGGACCCGAGAGATATATTTCAATCAGGTCTCATTCGGCGGTTTCGAACGGTGGCAAGGCCGCCGAACGTAACCGCCGATTCACCAAAAATGGTGAAACCAAGGAGAAGCCAAAGGCATCTCCACCGGCGATCATCGCGCAAATCAAAGCACATTACCGTGCACGCGCGGACGTTTCCGAACATCCTTAGGGAAACGAATTACACCACACTAAAAGCTAACATACATGAAGTGCAAGTGTGGGTATTGAATGCATCCTAATGCCTAACATGTCATGGCATTATCATATAACAAGATGCAATCAATTCAACATGCAAGAAGAGATATTGAATAAATCAATAAAGCACAATGCACACAAAATATAAACACACCATACAAGAATAAGAGTTATGCATGTTGTGTGTGTGTGCAACTATATCTCTTCAAGCCAATGTAAGCACTAGATATATACCTTTGGTGCTTGTCCTCTTGAGGTCTTGGAAATGGTCTTGATCTTCAACAAACACCTAGACTACCCTTACAACCAAACCCCAACATGTGGTTTGACCACGAAATAAGCCAATCAATAATGGGAATCCTTACACTTAAACATATTTGAAATGGACAGGGAGGTGCAGGAAGATAGTCCGGGAAACTTCGAACTGGACCTAAGGGACAAAACGAGCAGAGAGAAAGAAGAACCAACTGAGTCAGTTATTCTAGACAAAGCGGAACCAGACAAAACAGTAAAGATCGGAGCAAGGCTGGCTAAACAAGTTAAGAAAGATGTGACAAACTTGTTGAAGGAATATAGGGGGATTTTCGCTTGGTGCCACGAAGACATGCCAGGGATTGATAGAAGTGTAATTTCGCACAATCTGGCTGTGAATGAGAAATGCAAGCCGGTTGTGCAAAAAAGGAGGAGTTTCAACCCAGAAAGAAGTGCAGTGATAAAGGAGGAAGTATCAAAATTGCTCGCCGCAAGGTCAATCAGAGAAGTTAAATACCCAGAATGGGTGGCGAATGTGGTCTTAGTGAAAAAGAAAAACAATCAATGGAGGATGTGCGTCGACTTCACCGATCTGAATAAAGCCTGCCCCAAGGATAGCTTCCCGCTACCAAGGATTGACCAGTTAGTCGATGCAACAGCTGGACATGAAACGTTGAGCTTCATGGATGCATATTCAGGATATAACCAAATAAAGATGCACAAGCCAGACGAAGAGAAGACAGCGTTCACCACAGATCAGGGGTTGTATTGTTACATGGTCATGCCATTCGGCCTAAAAAACGCTGGGGCAACTTACCAGCGCTTGGTCAACAGAATGTTCGCCAGACAAATCGGGAGAAATATGGAAGTCTACGTTGACGATATGCTAACAAAAAGCACCACAGCGGATAGACATACAGATGACCTGAGGGAAACATTCGACGTGCTGGTCAAGTATGGAATGAAGTTGAATCCAGCAAAATGCGTATTCGGCGTACCATCTGGGAGGTTTCTCGGATATCAAGTACATCAAAGGGGAATAGAGGTGAACCCTGAAAAAATCCAAGCACTAGCAAAAATGGTCTCGCCAAGAACTCTGAAAGACGTTCAAAAACTCACAGGGTGCTTAGCATCGCTGAGCAGATTCATAGCCAAATCAACAGACCGATGCCTACCATTTTTCAAAGCTCTAAAAAAGGGAAAGGGAATCGAGTGGAATGAGGAGTGTGAAAAGGCTTTCCAAGCCTTGAAAGATTACCTGGGGCAAGCACCACTGCTATCAAAACCAGAAACAGGAGAAACATTGTACATGTACTTGTCCGTCTCTGGAGCAGCCACAAGTTCCGTGCTAGTAAAACAGGAAGATGGGATCCAGAAACCAATATACTACACCAGCAAAGCACTGTTGCCAGCTGAAACCAGATACTCGCCGGCTGAAAAATTGGCACTAGCTCTAATAACAGCAGCGAGGAAACTGAGGCCATATTTCCAGGCTCATAAAATTAGAGTATACACCAACTGCCCACTGAAGTTAATCCTGCAGAAACCAGAAGTATCCGGTCGATTAACAAAGTGGGCAATCGAGTTAAGTGAATTCGATGTAGAGTACCTCCCAAGGACAGCAATTAAAGCCCAGGCAGTGGTAGACTTTGTAGCAGAGTTCACCGAACCAAACGTGGAAGTAGCGAGAATGATGGAGGAACAAAATAAAAAAATATATAAATGGCAACTCCGCGTTGACGGCTCATCAAACACGCATGGTAGCGGGGCAGGGGTAGTAGTGTCAACCCCAGAAGGAGATTCAGTCGAATGTGCCTTGCGTTTTGACTTCAAAGCTACCAACAATCAAGCCGAGTACGAGGCACTCATAGCAGGTTTAAAAATTAGCACAGTCCTAGGAGCAGACGAAGTGGAAGTTTTTAGCGACTCTCAAGTTGTTGTCAATCAAGTACTAGATGAATACCAAGCAAGAGATGAGAGCATGATCACCTACCTGGAATTGGCAAAGAAGCTATTAAAAAGATTTAAAGAATACAGGATTGTTCATGTCCCCCGAGAAGAAAACGAGAAAGCTGATGCCTTGGCCAAACTGGCATCTGCCACAATCAGCATCTGGCCCAAAAATATTTCTATGATCCGCTTATTGCAGCCGAGTATAGTTAAAACAAAGGAAGTTGGGGCAGTCTCTGGCGAAAGGGACAGCTGGATCACACCAATCAAAGAATATCTCATCAATGATGTACTCCCAAGTGACCCGTTAGAAGCAAAGCGGCTGAAGTACAAAGCTACAAGATACTCAGTACTCAATGGAGAACTGTACAAAAGGGGATACTCGAGGGCACTGCAGAGATGTGTTGGGCCCGAAGAAGCAGAAGGTATCCTGAGAAGCATACATAGTGGAAATTGTGGGAACCACGCTGGGGGCGCCAGTCTAGCCCACAAAACATTAAGGCAGGGTTTTTACTGGCCAACACTGTTCGCCGACTCCAAAAGGGTGGCAGCGAGATGTGAGGCTTGTCAGAAAATTGCTAATAACATCCGACAGCCACCTGAACTCTTGCAAAGTATTACCTCGCCTTGGCCGTTCGCCATGTGGGGAATTGACTTGATCGGCCTAATGCCAACAGCAACTGGAGGAGCAAAACATGCCATAGTAGCTGTGGATTATTTTACAAAATGGGTAGAAGCCGAGCCATTGGTACACATAACTGAAGCAAACACTGTAAGCTTTGTGAAGAAAAATATCCTTTACAGATTCGGGATACCAAACACCATCATCACGGACAATGGGACCCAATTCGACGGGAGGAAATTCAGGGAGCTATGTGATAAGTACGGCATCAACAACTACTATGCCTCTCCAGTACACCCACAGACGAATGGCCAGACTGAAGCAGTAAACAAAATCATAAAACATAACCTGAAGGCTAAATTGGTAGTTAAAAAGGGCAGCTGGGCAGACGAATTACCACAGGTACTTTGGGCATACCGAACCACAGAAAGGAGTTCAACAGGCGAGACCCCATATTCCATGGCATATGGAGCTGAAGCTGTCATTCCCGTGGAAACATCTTTCTCTTCGCCGAGGGTACAACTTTTTCAGCCAGAAATCAACATTGATATGCTAAAGTGCGGCCTAGATGAGTTAGAGGAAAGAAGAGAGCGCACGCAAATAAGGAATACTGCGTACCAACATAAGGTAACCAGATATTACAACTCACATGTGCGTGAAAGAAGGTTCTCGCTGGGCGACTTAGTGCTGAAAAGGGTGAACCAAGGAACAAAAGACAAAGCTGCAGGGTCACTCGCAGACAAATGGGAGGGGCCTTATCAGATTACAGGCATAGCTGGCCACGGGGCATATCGCATCACTCGAGAAGGTTTTGGCGAACTACCCCGTCCATGCAATGCGCAGTACTTGAAGATATATTATCCATAACTTGGGGGTCAAATTTAGAATTGGTGTGAGCCTTTTATTTTTTCTTAGAACAGTTTTCGTTTTAGTATTTGTTTTCTTTTCTTTGTGATTATGTTAACAAAGTTGCAGGAATTATCCAAATAAAGAGTAATTTATTACTGAGAAATCGCGACTTGACTCGCCAATTACAAAAGGACACTCACCGACATATGTCAATACCATTGCGTAAAGACGAGTTTCGTACTCGCAGCAGTGAGAATAAGTGACAACTCAACGAAATTAAAAGCAAGCCAAAAGCGACTTAGTCGCCATAGCCTAAGCTACAGAAATTGGGGATCGCCCCCACAAGGAGAATAAGATCTCCGGAGAAAAACTTGGTATGGGCAAATACGCCCTGAATAAGCACCAAGTACGCCAGAACTCAGCAATGGCAGCTGAATAAATAAAAACATGTTAAAAACTTGGTGTATGGTCGGATACGTCCTGACAAACACTAAGTACGCCAAAATCCAGCAATGGCAGCTGAATACAAAATAAGTTAAAAACTTAGTGAAACGCTAAGTACGCCAAAATCCAGCAATGGCAGCTGAATACAAAATAAGTTAAAAACTTAGTGAAACGCTAAGTACGCCAAAATCCAGCAATGGCAGCTGAATACAAAATGTGCTAAAAACTTGGTGAAATACTAAGTAAGTCGAAAATTCAGTAAAAGCAGTTGAACAAAGAAAAAGTTTATAACTTCTTATAAATAAAGTTATTTACAATTAAAGAATTAAGAATGAAAATACAAAAAGTCAACTAGCTGCATGAGGGCCCTCGCTATCTTCCTCATCTTCGATCTCCTCGTCTGAAGGCCAGGCGACTTCCTCATCCCCTTCTGGCATAAAACGCTCATAATCCCTTCCAGCAACAGGACCCAAGTCAGGCTCAGCACCAGAACCAGAAAAGCTGCCCTTCCGACCTGAATAATAAGTATTGAAGGTACGCTTGCTGGGGATTTCTAAATGCATAGGGTGAGGTTCAGTCATGTTGTAGCGACAGTGGGCTTTCCAACGTTTTATTTGCTCTTTAATCGAGTCCACTCCGCTGGCCATATGCTGTTGAAAAGACCGGTCGAAACGCCCCAGAGCTTTCTCATTGGAGTGATCCTTCATGGCGAAGAATTTCTTCGCCTGCCTCATGCCTTTTTCAAATTCACGCAATAAAAGCGCATCATAGGCAGGGGATCTCTTGAAACGATCAACCGATTCAACTTCCAGCACAGCCTTGAGATCATTCAGAATAACTTCATGCGAGGACAACTGGTTGCGCAAGTCCAAGGCTTCACGCTCAGCTTTCTCCTTTGCCTCCTCAGCTAGTTGCTCAGCCTCAAAACGTGCTGCGAGTGATTCTTGATTAGCGAAGAGTTGCTCTCGCAGCAAACGAATCTCTTCCTCAGCAGCAGCTAATTTATCTTCAGCGACAAGTTGAGCTGAAAGATAGCCATCCGCAGATTCCCTCATCTGAGCGAGATGCTGAGCATGGATTTCCTCAGCAGAGAGTTTCTCAGCGGCCAAAATAGAAGTCTGTTCCCGCAGGCGTTTCACATCCCTCGAAAGGAAATTCCCTCGCCTGTAAGCGTCGGTCAACTCAGACATCATCTAAAAAAGAAAAACAGTCAAGTCAGGAAACATACGAATGAAAAACACAAAACACGAATATCGCAAGAGACTCACCAGGGACTGACAATCAAAGAAAAATTCCATCTTCTTGTTGCAGGATCTGCTCTTCATGTGCTCCCAACCCTCATCAATATAAACATTGTTGTTCATTATATGTGAGCAGATCTCTGTAGCCGTGAAATCAGAAAAGGACACACACCCCTCTCCCTCACCAACTCCGGTTGGATCCACGGGAGGAACTTCACGGGCAATACCCGAACCTGACGCAGAAGCCCCAGTTTGCTTCGATGGCCCCGACCTATCAGCTGGCCCCGGCTGACCAGATGGCCCAGGCTGATCAGCAGACGACACGTTCGGCTCATCTACAGTCGCTGGAGGAGAAGCTGCACCAGTTGGAGAGAAAGCAGGAACATTCAATTCACCAACTCTTTCAGGAGGTGGAGACGCTACCTCACTTATCCCTTCAGCGGGGGCTTCAGGCACAGTTGGATGAGTAGAAGGAATTCCGGCGAACACAGGTCCATCAGCACCCTCCTCGTCAGAAGAAACGACATACTGCACGACTCTTGATGCCCGCTTCAAAGGTCGAGTAGTATGGTCAGGGGTACCCTCAGCCGGGCGTTTTCCTCTATCAGTCCTAGGAGTTAGATCATTCGCAGGATCCACAGGAATTTTAGGGACATCCGCGTCAAAAATAGGAGTATCACGGATTGGCCCTGAAACTCTAACTTTTTCTTTTCCCTTGCGGCTGGAGGTAGCTGCAGGAGTGGTCGCAGCAGAGGTATTCGCAGCAGGAATGTTCACAGCAGCCTCTATGTACACAGGGGGTTGTTCCGATTCGACCCCACCCTCAGGAATATCACCAACTTCCTCGCCATCGGAGGGATCGCCGCCATCCGGACTAGCAAGTCCTTCCTTGGCCAAACCAGCAGCATGTCTTCTACTGGTTGCCTCAGAATTCTTTACTGCCCGGGCGTGTTGATCGTAAACTGTGTCAAAATCGCACACTGCAAGAAAAATAAACAAAGTATCAACTAACAGAATAATATAGTAAAACAAAGGAGGAGTGGACAAAGACTTATAGCGAGGAAGCCTTGCATGTAGGCGTGTGAAAATCCCCTCGGAAATCATTTTTTCCTCATCCAAGAGGAAGGACCTATCCCTTTCTCTCAAAGGGAGGACAGCAGCTGCTGCCGCGAGGTGAGAAACCTCTCTATTCAGTAAAACAGGGGTCGCCTTCAACCAAGCTTCAGGCGATGTGAAGTGCCTGGGAACCTTCTTCGCCAAGAAATTGTGGCGACTACTGGCAGGCAAATCACGACCCCACTCGCCATCAACGAAAAACCAGCTGTTCTTCCACCTCTTGTTCGAAGTAGGAAAACCCCAGATGAACCCCTTTTTCTTCTCATCACCGGAGATTTCTACTTGATCGGGGTTCGCCACACCCTCAGGAATCCAGCTCTCCACGGGCGAAGAGATAAGGAAATACGTACCACCATGGCCCGCCTGCCTTAGCGTGTAAAAATGGCGGATTTCACGAGGAGTAGGGGGCCCGTAACCCTTCAACTTCCACATGAGGCACAGGCACATCAATATTCTGTAGCTATTTGGAGCGAGCTGTGCCGGCGCAATTTGAGCCTCCGTAAGAAATCTGGCGATGAAAGGCTGAAGAGGGAGAGTCACCCCACAGCTAAGCATGGCCCCGTAACTAGCGACTGTATTTTTGAGAGGATTCCACACAGCCCGGTCGCCAGGTAAAATGAGATTCACTGAGTCTGGCAGGTCAAAACGACTCTTGTATTTACAAAGCTCAACCTCGCCGACCACGTTTACCTCCGTATCAAAAGAACACGGATGGTTGGCAAGAAGCGTAGCCTATCCCTCTAATGGTCTTCAACATCGGAGTCGACAATCGTCTGCGCATCCAGCAGAGATTCACGTGGAACCCTAGAAGCGCTTCGTCTACTGCTTGTTGGTCTAGAAGATTTCGGCATTGTTGGAGAACCGCTGTTAGAAGATGAAGGAGAGATGTTAGGGATAAAAACATCTCTAAAAGATGGAACATGAACAGAAATTGGGACCGGAGAATCTGGACGAAAATTACGAATCAGAGATTCAATTTTGTCCGCAGTACTTTTATCACCAAGCTCCATGGCTTGCATCATTCGATTAAAAAGAGAAGAGCGTAAAGAAGGGTCCATGGGAACTCACCGGAAAACCCTAGATTCGCGGAAGATTCGTAAAGAGGCAGGAATAATCGATTCCGGTGAACCGTCTGATAAATAGAAAACACAGGGAAAGGACTGTAGCAAGCACTCGAAGGAACAAGGTAGATAAAAACGAAGAATCAAACTGTTCTTTTTTGCTCTGAGAAAACCAGTGGAGAAATAAAATGGAAAGAATGAAATGGAGAAAAGAAACGATCGGGCCTTAAAAAGAGGGAGTTTCGAAATTCAAAAAAGAAAATTAAGTAAAAAGATATGCAATTAATGAGAATGACAGCCACAGTGACCAGCCGCAATAGCCACCATCAGAAAACAAACACGTGGCATCTCGGGGAAAGCCAAGCGGTCAAAATGTCTCTTCGTCTGTCAGGTAAATAGGTGCGTCAACAATTATGTGGACCAAGTTGAAAGCTTGCACCAGAAGAATCAATTAATCAATACATCGCGTGACAAAAAGGAAAGAAGGAGGTATTACAAAATGCATCGAAACCTTGTAAGTATAAAAATAAATGCTACTCGCAGAGACAACCGAAGTAAGAAGAACAAATCATTCGCCCAGCTCGGAGTATTTATGGGGGTATTGTTGTATGCATAAATTCGCCAACCCGACACGTCATCAAAAAGAGTCAATAAAGATTGCCACGACACTCATTGACCGGGTCAATAAAGGAAATGTGAGAAGTCAATGTCAAAGTACCTCGAAACCAAAAAATGCAGAAACACGCTCGCCGAAACTGGATATGTACTCGCCAAATCTAGATATATGGTCGCCGAAGAAACGAAACCCAGAAATAAATGTACTCGCTGCACCAGCATACTGGGCCTAAACTGACTCGGTAGAAACACGGAAATAAACCCTACACTTTAGAAAACCCATAAACAACAAGGAATCAAGGGAAGAAAAGGTGAAGACCCATCTGTATCCGTAACAACGTGGGATTCCCAGTACGAATCTGAAAGGAGATCCTACTACGAGTAGGACTAAAATCAAGGGAAAAACCCTAAATATCATGTATAAATAGAACCACCTATCCCTCGAGAAGGGGGTTCAGAAAAGAGAGAAAAAAGAAAGCAACTGTAAGAGAGATCTAAGCGTGTAATAAGGCAACGAAAACCTAGTATTATTTTTCTGCCCTCAGGGGCGCCGTGGTTTTTTCCCGTTCAAGGGTTTTCCACGTAAAATTTGTCTTTTGAATGCGTTCTTAATTTTCTTGTTTTATATTAAATTGATATAATTGTTGAGTGCGTGGCAATCCAAAAATCACCGTCAACACGTGCCTTTTTGAAAAAAAAATCATACCTTTTTGAAAAAAAATTCGAGCCTTTTTGTACATGAATCGAGCCTTTTTGTACAATAATCGTGCCTTTTTGAAAAAAAAAATCATGCTTTTTTGAAAAAAAATTCGAGCCTTTTTGTACATGAATCGAGCCTTTTGTACAGTAATCGTGCCTTTTTGAAAAAAAAAAAAAAATCATGCCTTTTTGAAAAAAAATTCGAGCCTTTTTGTACATGAATCGAGCCTTTTTGTACATGAATCGAGCCTTTTTGTACATGAATCGTGCTTAAAATCATGCCTTTTTGAAACAAAATTCGAGCCTTTTTGATCTTTTTTTCGAGCCTTTTCGTGTGTTTTCGAGCCTTTTTACACTAGATTCGAGCATTTTCAACAGTGTATGAAAAGGCTCGAACCTAGTATGAAAATGCTCGAACCAAGTATGAAAAGGCTCAACCCCCGAATGTATCTGCGTAGCGCCACTAAACTAATGGAGGTCTGTTTTGATGTTCAATCTCCATTAGAGGTTTGTTAAACAAACCTCTATGAAGAAGATGAAAGAATAAAGTCTCAGAAAAATTTAAAGTAAGAGAATATGTAAAGTAAGGGCATTTTTGTCCGTTCACCATAATATGTGCCTTTTAAACTTAAGTTATTAAAGTGGTGACTTTCTTACAATATCAACTTAAAAAGGTGACATTTCTCACCATTTCCACTATTATCAATTCACCTTTTGTAGATGCTGCTTGTAGAAAGATAGACAGTTTGGCCGAGAAAAATCAACTTGATTCAGAACTGCTGATGATCAGTAAAGCTTGGTCACCTGCCATGGAGTCAAACATGGTGAATTGAATGTAAAAAAGAGGTTTTCTAGTACTAAAATTTTATGTAATTTTTATTTAATAATAAATTCCGACTTAATTGATAATTATTTGGGATGAATTATTGTCAAATTTTGATATTTTCCGGTTCACCTACCAAACGTATTTTTTGTGTTTTTATTTTTAGAATACAGCTTTCAGCATTTGCTATCAGATATGTTTTTAAATTTTGAAATTGAAACCAAAAACACTATTTTCATTTTCATTTTTATTTTTGAAAAACAGCAAATTAAAAACATTACCGGACGCACCCTTATTAACTTGGACTTGGTTGTCAAAACTCCAAACAGATCCAATCCAACTACAATATGGGCCTGTTAGTTGTACAAAAAAGAATTGTGCAATTTCCTTAAAGGATTCTATAACTATTATATACCTAATTACATCAGGAGCTTATAATAATTAATTATCTTCAAGAACGTGTTCAGTATTGGTTTACAATTGATTATTAGCCGCTTGATTCTAGGGGATATAAAGTTATAAACTGAAAAGGACTTTTCTACACCTTCATATATTTATATTATTATTATTTTTTTAAGTAACATATTTAAATTATTTTAAAAAGAGCAATGTTTTAGACTGTCTAACTTGTACAAATACTGTATTTTGTTGGAGAGTAGAACTTTACCCTTTTATCAAAATCTGTAAATTACTAAGCAAGGTAAAATAGATACTTCACTTGTGTTTTCTAATATCACTTATATGAATTCTTTTTAGTGTGATGCGATTGACAATCCATTAAATATATTTATACCCTTCATTTTTATTTTTATTTTTACAACAATTTTATCCTAATTAAAATTACTAAAAATGACAAAGAAATTTTAAATATACTACAAAACAATTTTACTAGACTCTAACATTACTTTATATATATATATATAGTTTTTCTATTGTCAGCTCGAACTGATATAAAATATATCAGTTCCTTGCATGTGGGCCATTAGATTTAAATGCTTTGACTTGACTGAATGTACTTGTCAAAGCATCTTTTAAATCTAATGACTCACATGTAAGGAGCTGATATATTTTATATCGGTTCAAACTGATAATAGGAAGACTATATATATATATATATATATATATATATATATATATATATATATATATATAAGTTTTATAAACCTTAAAACACTTTTTTTAATAATAATATAATTAAAGTTTAATTTGATTCCGAAGTGATGAGAATGATTTACAACAAGAAACAAACAATTTTTGTTTAAAATGTTGGTTTTTGCCCCCTTTTTGTTTTTTGTATAAACAAACAATAAGAAAAAAAAATCAATTTACAGTTTTTTTTTTTTTTTCCTTAAGTGTTGACTCTTAAATTTTTTGAAAAATGAGTCAAACGATTAAAAAAAATTAAAACACTTGTAAATTTTAATATTATTTAGTCAAGTTGAAGGAAGAAGTGAAGAATAATCTACGAGCTGATTTTGTATTAAGGGATGATGGTGCATTAGTTTTGAATAATAGGCTTTGCATACCAAAAGTTACAGAATTAAAGAATGAAATTTTAGTAGAAGCTCAATCTTCAGCATATGCGATGTTGGGCTTGTAATTTATAAATGCTATAAATTCAATAATGAGATGTAGTTATTTCATTCAAATATATTAATTCATACGCTTATATTATATATGCAAACATCTAAGATTGCTAGATGTAATCTCAAACTGAGTATATGAATGTCATATACAGAGAAATTCAGTTTGAGACATATAATCTAAATAGTCCATAGAAAGCAAATAAAGCTGGGTACTTTATTTGTGGTTAATTTTTGCAGCTGTGGTCCATTATGTATTGTATGGTGGTCTTATCCTAGACTACTCATATGGTGTTATAAGAATGAAGGCACCTTATATGATGTGATCATATAGGACTGGACGACGATCTATATGAATCTATTACTAAGATCTGTTAGTTGAAAAGATTCATATATATCAACTAATGATGGCTATATATGGGTGATCTAAATCCTAAGTATCTTACTGACTCCTTCAGGTTAGATCGTGGTTTTTGATTTACCATGGGTGAGATTGGAATATCATTCTCGGTCAATAACTCTGTATCTTGGAATCACGGTTTGGCTTATGGCTGGGAAGGTATGCACACAATAGTGGAATCCACTCATTCTTAAGTAGATAAGTAGTTCCCTTAAGGGTTAATTCAGGGCTTGAACGATTAAGAGCACTCTCCTTCTTCCATAAAGGAATGAAAGATATAATCATTCAAGAGAATCAATGATACTTAAAGGAAAAGATATAATTAGAGAGGTATAACAAACTTTATGACCTTGCTCTAATTATGAACTGCTTGTGGAGGATCATACCATATGTAATAGCTATATCAATGGACACTGATAAAATTGGTTGTGTAAAACATCTACAGTTACGAGAGTACAATCTTGGGTTTTTAATGGAATAACTCCAAGGTTAATAATTGTGAAATGTTAATTAAAGAGTTTAATTAATTTTTTCTAAGAATTATTGGAGCTCAAAACTATGGGTCCATTAGGTCCCTTTGCTAGCCCTATACGATTGATAGTAACAAGACTCACGGAGAATTGGATAGTCTAATTAATTGTGTTACGAAAGTAACTTAAATATATTTTGGGAATTAATTAAATGATGTGATTATTTAATTAATATATTATTTACTTGTTGAATTAAATATTATTAAATAATATGATTATTTAATTGACATATTAATAATTAAGAATTATTAAATTTTCATATGGAGGTTTTAGTTTCTAACCTTGACAAGAGCAAATAAAATAATAAGTGATTATTTTTATTTACTCTAAATAGGTCAAAGGTTTAAACCCTAGTAAAAAGTAATAATTTAAAAAGGATTTAGACTCCAATTTTAACTTGGATTACTAAACCCTAGGTTCCTAGTATATAAGATATACTTGTCAAGAAAAAGAAGCTATTCGGAACCCTACAAAGAACAGAGGAGGGCAACAACTATAGAGGGAAAAGAAAAAAGAATTTTTTTTTCTCTCATACAAGGGTTGGCCAAATTCATCAAGGTGGAAGTAAGGTGTTGTCTTCCGGTTCTCTCAAGCCTCCATTCAACCGCTCCCGGAATCCATGACATGCCCATACACACAGTTGCTATATCACGGGACATAGCTAGGAATGCTTAGTGGTATTGGATCAAAAAGAAAATGAAAGAGTGTTCTTCAAAGGTATGAAAACAAATCTCTTCCTTATATTCGTGTATATACAAAAGGTCCCAAGAAGACGATTGAAAAATTTTGAAACCTATCGTTATTATTTTATTGATTAATTTCAATCCTTTTCTGCTGCACGACTTACTTACGATGCATCCAGTAATTACTATATTGTATTATACTTTGAAAGAGCATTATTGGTGGCAAGGTATGAAAAGAGAAATATCAGAATTTGTTTCTAAATGTTTAATTTGTTAGCAAATTAAAGCAGGGCATCAGAAACCCGCAAAACTCTCACAGCCTCTTCCGATTCCTGAATGGAAATGGGAACACATCACTATGGATTTTGTAGTAGGACTTCCTCTTAGTCTGAGTGGCCATGACTGTACATGGGTAATTGTCGATCGACTTACGAAGTCTGCACATTTTCTGCCTATCAAATGTACTTATTTACTTGATAAAGTAGCCATAATTTATGTTGATTAGATAGTTCATCTCCATGGCGCACTTATATCAATTGTGTTAGATAGAGATCCTTGATTTACATCCCAATTTTGGCCAAGTTTGCAAGGAGCTATGGGTACTAGATTGAATTTTAGTACTGCTTTCCATCAACATACCGATGGTCAATCAGAACGTACTATTCAAATGTTAGAGGATATGCTTCAAGCATGTGTGATTGAGTTCAAAGGAAGTTGGGATGTTCATTTACCATTAATTGAATTTGCTTATAACAACAGTTATCATATTAGCATTGGAATGGCACCGTATGAGGCTCTTTATGGAAGAAAATGCAGAACACCAATATGTTGGCATGAAGCGGATGAGAGGAAACTATTAGGTCCGGAGATTGTGCAAGTTACTACTAAGAAAACTAGGGTCATTAGAGATAGATTGAAGATAGCTTAAGGGGGGTGTATTCAATTAGGATTCTTGAGGACATTTAAAGACATTTTTTAAGTGACGGATTTTCATGGATTTTCTTGGATTTTTATAGACTTTTATAAATCCACATGGACTTTTATGGATTTGTTTAGACATCTATTTCAGACTTTTATGGATTTGTTTAGACATCTATCTCAGACTTTTATGGATTTGTTTAGACATCTATCTCAGACTTTTATTGATTTGTTTAGACATCCATGAATTTTCATGGATTTGTTATCTCTGACTTATCAATAGTAAGCTAATTATAGCTAATTATAAAAAAAAAAAACCTTTGAAGTTGGAATGAGCAAAATTTGATACACCAGTTACTCAAATAAAATTTGACGTGTAATGTATTTTTTATTTTGTCAATAGAACTTTAAATATATATATATATATATATATTGAAATAAAACTTATAAAAAATATACCAATCACACACACATATATATTAAAAAAAAGAAAAAGAAAAAAGGAGCGAAATTAATTATGTAAAAACTGCTAAAAAAATTCGACGTGTAGTCCCTCCCTTTAATTCGACGACTCCTCTCAATCTCTCTCTTTTTATTTTAATTTTCTCTCATTTAAAAGCTAATTTCGCTCACAAATTTGATTTGATTTCTCTTTCTCGTTCTCTACACGGAAATTTGATCGAATTCAATCCAAATATGATTCCAATTCAACATAGATGGGTAGTACCAAGAAGAATCAAAACACGGGCTTTTTTGCTGCCATGAGCTCTGGTCTCTCCTCATTCAGCAACGCCATGCACAGATCCGCCAATGGGTACTCTTCAACGTCATGCACTATTTTTTTTGTTGCTCTGATTTCATTTTATTAAGGGCATCAACCGAGACACCAGGAAGCAAATAGAAGACAAACAAAGAAAACCCAAAGACGGTGCAAGAACAAGAAGCAACACGTTTTTTTTTTTTTTTTTTTTTTTTGAGAGAGAGCAAAGTCCACCAAAATCTCTGGGAAGAAGGCCGGACATGTTATGACATTTGATATTTATACCTCTCACCATCAAGTCCACCAAAATCCACCAAAATCCATGACCTAAAAAAATCCTTTAAAATCTAGTCCTAATTGAATACACCTGGATTCTTGTAGACATTTTTAAAGTCCCAATTCAATACACCTAGATTTGGAAGGATTCTTTAAAAGTCCATAGAAATCCTAATTGAATACCACTGGATTCATATAGACTCTTTTAAAGTCTTTAAATGTCCTAATTGAATACACCAGGATTTATAATGTCTTTAAATGTCCTCAAGAATCCTAATTGAATACACCCCCAGACAGACATAAAAGTTATAATGACAAATGTAGAAGGAAACTTGAGTTTAAAGTTGTTAACCAGGTGTTCTTATGAATTTCTCCTTGGAAATGTGTATTATGATTTGGGAAACGTGGGAAATTGAGTCCGTGACACATTGGGCTGTATGAGATTATTGGTAGAGTGGGAGCAATTGCATATCACTTAGCATTACCCTCAGAATTGTTTAGAATTCATGATGTGTTTCATATATCCATGCTCTGCAAATACATAGCTGATCCTTCACATGTGTTGATAGAACAACCAATGCAGTTAAAAGAAGATTTGACATAGGAAGAAGAGCCAGTTAAAATTCTTGATAGAGGGGAGCAAGTGTTGTGTACTAAAACTATTCTGTTAGTAAAAGTTTTATGGAGGAATCATGCAATAGAAGAAGCAACTTGGGAACAGGAAGATCAAATGCGTATCCAGTATCCTCACTTATTTCAGATAGGTAAGTAAAAAAAATTTTGACGAAATTTTTTAAGGTGAGGAGAATTGTAAGGCCCAAACCTTTTAGACCCAATAAAGGGCCAAAGTAAGGGGCCCGTTTAAAAAAGAAAAAAAAAAAGAAAGAAGAAATTTTTGAGAAGCAAAAAAAAAAAAAAAAAAAAAAAAAGGGGGAATCAAGTGAGTAGGCTTGTGTGGTATGTCTGGTTGACAAACGGGTGTACTTGGACAGCATCTGATATACTTATCTATATATATTTACTTTAAAAAAAAAAAAAAATAGATAAGGCAAAGACAAAGAAAACGTGAGAGACAGAGGAAAGGGAAATTTAGAAGCAAAGAAACAAAGAAAGAAAGAAGAAGAAGAGAGAGTAAGAAAGGAAGACAGAATAATAAAATAAAAGCTGTATTTTCAGATTTGGTATCTATTTGGATCCAAATTCTTACTGATTTGTTTGATTTCGTGAGTTCTAAAGTGGGTTTTGTGCATCTTGTTAGGGGAAGAAGAGGTGGCAGAGGATCCAATCGTTTTTGGTCCCAATTAGATTTTGAAACAAAGTTATGAGTGGATTATTTTCCCTACTTGTATAATCTTTCTACTGTTATTTTAACAAATTATGATTAATTGAGTTTTAAGGTAGGCTGTCATTAATTTTATGAGATACAGTTTCTTTTACAAACACTGTTACCTGGACAAGATTACGACTGTGACATAGATTATTATTGACGTTTGAAACACTAGCAGATTGGTACCTGTTGACGGTGATTTTTCGATGGTCAATCAATTAACAGTCTAGGTTAGCAAAAACCTGTAAATATGAAGGAAATAAAGAACGTAATAATGGTTAGTGATGAAAGACACAAAATACGTGGTAAAACTCCAGTAATAAGAGAAACGTCCACTGGTTATTGCTTTGGCAACTCAGTCGAATCCACTGTATTTGTTTTAATGATACACACTCTAATCTCTTTCTTGCTAATTCTCACCTCTCCGTCTCATTATATTTTGCAGGGGTATTTATACATGGTAATCCTAGGGTTTCTGGGTGCCACTAGAGTTTGATATCGTGGTCCTTAAGTTACGAATTGCTGGAACGGTCTTTTAGGATTTGTCCTCCTATTTGATATCTGTCATGCGTTTAATACCATTGAATCCGAATATGCTTAGGATTCTGATTCCCTTAAAAGATAAGAGAGGATCTGTTTGTTTCCTTGTTGGACTCTAGATGATCGCATTGTAGTTGATTTGGGACTGCCTGTCATTGTTGGTTTTGTCTTGAAGTTGAAGGATAAGGTTTTTATGTAATTATCCTTATTGGTATCGAGTAAGGCCGAGCAGGTTTCATTGTCCTGGTCGGCTCACTCGGCTCTGTTTGGTGTTGTCTTTTTGGGTATCGCTGTTGGCGTTGAGTAGTTCGTTTATGTGAGATGCTAACGTCTCCTAGTTGACTGATCTTTTGACTTTCTGCTTACATGGCTATGCTGGTCTGCACTTTATGGTGACGTGTCCTCTCTGACGAATTTTACCTATAACAATACCCCCTTAAATATTTAAGCTGAATGGATCTGATGTAGTTTACTCGGCAAAAGTATTTAACCTTCGTTTGGCTTTTATTTAACCAAGTCTGCTCCGTTTGAATTTTGTCGTTTTCCTTATAAATGCCTCATAAATGCGGGAATTAAATTTTCTTTTTAATTCGAGTCATTAATGACATGTCTTAATTACCTCCGCACACATTCGATTCATCCCTCAATTGAAGATTTGATGATGGTGACGCTTGGGGCTTATGACGGCTCAAGGTGTTCTTGTGCTGCCACTTGTCCCCTTGCGGTTGGGTGCACCAGATGACATTTATAGGACACGACCTCTCTACAACCCTATGCGTCACCCACGTCATTCTCCATGCCTTTCTGTTTCCCGCTTCCTTGCGTATCCAACCTAGGGTTTCGAATTTCGAAACCGGTGTGTCCCTTATTTAAGCTCATGTTGGGGATGACTTAGATCACTTTTTTATTTTCTGCCATTTTCTTCCACTTCTCTGAGAGAGCATTTTTTATTTTTAGCTTCTATTCGTTTTATCTCATCCAGAAACTCGAGATTCTCTGCCTTCAGACCTTTTTGTTTGAGTTCTCTCTCGTAGTGGTTCGTTTGATTCGTTCAATTCTCAGAAATCTTCAGGTTAGTTTTCATTGACCCTGAAGCTAGACATCGTCTTTTTATTATTGGGATGGCCGCTATTGAGCGGAATGATACTTTTACTGCCTCATGTATTCATAGGTTGTTGGGAGATCAACCCTTTGACCAACCTTGTTTTTTGAACGCTGATGTTTTGGAGCTTATCCGTGAAGTTCCCCCTGCCTCTGATTCTTCTGAGTCTCCTCAATTTGAGGTCCAATCTGACCCTTCTGTTTCTGCTCGCAGTGGTTCTCGTCCGTGGAAGTGAATGGGTAAACAAACTAGCCAGCGTTATAAGGATTCTTATTCTTGAGAAAGCAGGATCGGCTCTTAAAGGGTAGTCGAGAGTGATGTGGAGGAGGAGCATGGCAACTCACATTATTTTTTCCACCAAGCGAGTGTGCGCCTATAACGTTGAGCCGAATGTGGTCGAGGCTGAGGAAATCAGCAAATACAAACGCAGGTTCGATTTGGACGACGACCTTATCTCGTTGAGACCTGCTGATGGCCAAGCAGTGTGGAATCCCTCGCCTGGCATGGTGGCGATTTACGGGGCGATGCTTACTTGTGGTGTTACACTCTGAAAATAAATAATAAACGTGTCCTAAAGTAATCTAGAGGGGGGTGAATAGATTATAAACAATTTAACCCAATTTTTCGAGATTAGTCCAAATTACAAAAAAGCCCCAATCTAGTCAATAAAAAACATACAAGTGCGGAAATTAGAGGACAAACAATATTTACGTGGAAACCCACACGGGGAAAAACCACGGGCTGTTATGTGCGCCACACGAGAACCTCGAATCCACTATTTGCAAATACGATTACAAATTAGGTTGACCACATCACACCTAAATTTACTAATCCGTCTTTGCTACCCGCGGGCCTTTAATAGTGACTCTAGTCCCTTGCTTGCAAACTACCTAAGAGGTAAATACAAGACTTGTCTCTAAGGTGAAGAGATAGCACAACCTAAGGTGAATATGTGAAATACTCAAGATGCTAAAAATGCAAGGTTAGACATTTAAGCTTATCTAGGCAAGGATGAACATGTTAGACAATCATAGATATCATATTACTAGATGACATGCATAAAACAACACTAAATAAGCAACCAAAATCCTATATGCATTATCTATCACAATACAACTCACAAATCACAATAAAACAATCTTGAAACTAAGTCAAGTCATAAAGATGCAATCTTGAATCAATTCAAGTGATAAAGAAGCTATCTTGTAAAGCAAGAACATATAGATATGAGAATGATGTTCTAGATACAAGTCATGTGAGCAAAACTAAAAACCCTAGATGAAATCAACCTAGAATTATGCTAGATGATAAATGAAGGATGCAAGATGAAGGGTTTTGTGATTTGGAAGCTTAAAGATGAAGTCTTGATACCTTGGCTTGAAGATACTCAATCATGCTCTCAAAAGTGTAATTTTTGCTCTAAAAAACGAGCCAAGACTATCAAGACATATATAAATGGGATCCAAGTGAAGTGACATCGTTTTGAAAAAATGGCCTGAAAATGCCTTGGGCGCTGTACAGGTCGCTGTACGTAGAGCGACCTGAACAGCGCCTGAAGGAGAAGATGAAACGTCTTCTACATGGGCGCTGTTCAGAAGAGCGCTTTTGAACAGCGCCTGAACAGCGCCAAGATTCTGAACTTGCTCGGCCAAGGTAGGGCGCTGTACGTACAGTGCTTTCGTACAGCGCCTGAACAGCGCCAAGATTCTGAACTTGCTCGGCCAAGGTAGGGCGCTGTACGTACAGCGCTTTCGTACAGCGCCTACAAAAAAAATGCATCAGGTCTGATGCAAAAATGACCCATTCTCATTGGGTCTGAAGGGGGCGCTGTTCATACAGCGCCTTGTAGAGCGCTTTGAACAGCGCCCTTTGCAACAAATGTACTCCTAGAAATAATGCATGGCAAGGCTTTGGGAATACAAAATGCAATCATCAAAATATGCAAAATGTGAGTGTGTGCAACTACATCTCTTCAAAATAGAGTAAGTCAAGAAATCTACCTTCCTTGAAGCTCTTGATCATGCAATGAGGTTTTCTTCCATCCTAAGCTATCTTTACATATAGAACCCCATTGTGATTTTGCCAACGAAATACGCCAATCAAAAGTGAGGCACTTACAATCTCCCCCTTTGGCTATTTCGTGACAAAATCACCACTCACATAGCATCCTCACAAAACACAAGATTGGTCAACAAAAGTTTTCTACATTACAATTTAGCTCCTAGTCTAAGTCTTGAACATCTTCAAGTCAAATCCAAGCTTGTAGAAAAAAATCCAACCTACACACAATCAACAAGAAAAATACCTTCCAAGAACAAGTGTGGGAGAGATGCTAATAACAAAAGAAATGTCATTTCAAAAGGTTTCAAAAAAAATCAAACAAGCAATGCAACTCCCACTCAATGCAATCATCTCCCAACATGGGTTACTCACTCTCAACTCCCCAACTCCCCCTAAATGCAATGCCTAGAAGCACAAATTCTTCCCAAACCTTACTCCCCCTTTTTGTCATGAGATAGGCAAAGGGAGTCTCCCAGAATAGGTAAGCATTAGCAAGGAGAGCTTGAAGCATGACCACATGTGCAATCATATAGGCAATTTTATGCACCTCAACCAAGTAAGAGAGATTCAAGGAGTTTTATTTTTTTAAAAAATGTGTGACAAAGATGCTTTGCATGCAAGACATGTTGCATCTAAGACCAAAACAATGGTATTTGGCAAGGCAAACAACAAAGGTTTCCAATAGAATTCAAACCAATTTCACCCTTTGTCATGGAAAAAGCAAGGATATAGAATTTTAAAATTTCTAAAATAAAGAGCAACTATATCCAACTTTATAGGCAAAACAAGACATGAGCGACTTTGCACTCTATTTGATTTTTCCGGGTAAGATACCCGTATGATAGTAGCCTTGTTCTACAAATAAAGAAAGAGAGACTTTGGATATTAAGATCCTTATTGATTTAAGTCTCAACATTGCTTTTGCACACAAATTTGCATACAACATTTGCAACCAAACATTTCACATTTTCATTTCATACTTTTCAACTTAGGTATGTCATTTAAAAAGAATCATCATGTCATGGAGATCAATTAAAGGTCATTCAAAAAGTACTTCCGAAGTACATCTCCTATTCCAAAAATGCATGTTTGAGCATAGATATGACATGGATTGCAAGCAAGGCAATGTAGCACACTTATTTAGAAAAATACATATAAGTATGTACAACCAATCATCTCAAGCAATTAACTAAGAGGCATAAAATATATCAATGTGGCACAATGTATGATCATGCAACTTTGCTCTCTTTACTTGAGCTCCCCATATGGGGTCAAGACACACCAAATCAACCCAATTGACAAATCCCAATAGACTTGCTAAGGTTCCCAAATCTAATGGTGTCTAAAGGCTTTGTAAACAAATCTGCTAGTTGGTCATTTGTTCCCACATGTTCCAATGCAATGGTTTTGCTCTCAACTAGCTCTCTTATGAAATGGTGTCTAATGTCAATGTGCTTTGTCCTAGAATGTTGGACGGGATTCTTAGAAATGTTAATGGCACTCATGTTATCACAAAATAAAGTAAGAGTACCTTACTCCAAGCCATAATCGGCTAGCATTTGTTTCATCCACATCAATTGAGTGCAAGCACTACCGGCGGCAATATATTCCGCCTCAGCCGTGGATAGGGAAATTGAGTTTTGCTTCTTGCAAAACCAAGAAACCAAATTGTTCCCAAGGAAGAAGCAACCGCCCGATGTACTCTTCCTATCATCACAATTTCCCGCCCAATCGGCATCACTAAATCCAACAAGACTTGGATTAGTGTCAAAGGAGTACCATATCCCATGATTTGAGGTACCATTCACAAACCGAATGATCCTCTTCACCGCCACAAGGTGAGACTCTTTGGGATTAGCTTGGTACCTAGCACAAACACCCACACTAAAACAAATATCGGGCCTACTTGCGGTCAAGTAAAGCAAGCTACCTATCATGCCACGATATAGACTTTGTTCCACATCCTTTCCACTAGCATCTTTGCTAAGTTTCAAGGTGGTGCTCATGGGTGTGTCACAATGTTTGGCATTCTCAAGGCCAAACTTTTTCACTAGGCTCTTAACATACTTAGCTTGGGATATGAAGATCCCATCATGCATTTGCTTGATTTGCAAGCCTAGGAAATAATTTAGTTCACCAACCATGCTCATTTCAAACTCATGAGACATGACATCAATAAATTGTCTAACTTTGGATTGGTTGGTGGAACCAAATACAATGTCATCAACATAAATTTGAGCTATGAATAGCTCATCTTTAGTGCACTTGATGAACAAAGTCTTGTCAACACTACCTCTTGAGTAGCCATTGTCAACAAGATAAAGAGTGAGGCGCTCATACTAAGCCCTCGGTGCTTGTTTCAACCCATATAGAGCCTTCTTGAGGCGATAGACATGAGAGGGGTGGTGTGGATCCACAAACCCCTTGGGTTGCTCAACAAACACTTCCTCATGCAATAAGCCATTGAGGAAGGCACTCTTGACATCCATTTGGTGTAACTTGAACTTGTACACACAAGAAATGGATAAGAGAAGCCTTATGGACTCAAGACGGGCAACGGGAGCAAAAGTCTCCTCAAAGTCAATACCCTTAATTTGAGAGTATCCTTGTGTAACAAGCCTTGCCTTGTTTCGCACAATGTTGCCATCCTCATCGGATTTGTTCCTAAACACCCATTTAGTTCCTATGACATTGGTGTTTTTGGGTCTAGGAACAAGAGTCCAAACCTCATTTCTCTCAAATTGGTTTAGCTCTTCTTGCATGGCAAGAACCCAAAACTCATCTTCCAAGGCTTCATCAACCTTTTTGGGTTCTATTTGAGAGGTGTAACAAGTGTAGCTAATTTGATTAGCTATTTGACGCCTAGTCCTAACACCTTCTCTAACATCTCCAATGATATCATCCTTATCATGGAGCTTTCTAACCCAAGGAGCGGGTTCATTAGAGTCCAAAGGGGGAACTCTATTAAGAGGCAAATCATCCTCTTCATCTTGGTTTGACTTCACACCACTAGAAGTCTCACCACTTTCCTTCAAAGGAAAGTCATTCACCTCACAAACATCCTCCTCATGGTCATCATGTTTGAGCCTACAATCATCAAAGACAACATTTGATGATTCCATAACACTTTGAGTCTTTAGATTAAAAACTCTATAGGCCTTGCTATTAAGTGCATACCCAATGAAAATACCCTCATCACTCTTGGCATCAAACTTGCCAAGTTGATCCCGGTCATTTAGTATATAGCACTTACTCCCAAAGATGTGGAAGTAACTCACATTGGGTTTTCTACCCTTCCATAACTCATAGGATGTTTGTTTAGTCCCGGGCCTAAGGAAAACTCTATTCCCTATGTAGCAAGCCGTATTGATGGCTTCAGCCCAAAGATTTCTAGGGACTTTGTTGCTAAGCAACATCACACGGGCCATCTCTTGGAGGACTCTATTCTTCCTCTCAACAACACCATTTTGTTTAGGAGTCCTAGGGGCCGAAAATTCATGGGAAATGCCTAAGCTATTGCAAAAATTTTCAAACTTAGCATTTTCAAATTCTTTCCCATGATCACTTCTAATTTTCTTAATGCTTTTAATGTGAGAAGTTTTCTCATTTTGAATTTTGACACAAAGCATTTTGAATTTCTCAAAGGCTTCGGACTTTTCTCTAAGGAAGTAAGTCCAAGTAAACCTAGAGAAGTCATCAACAACAACAAGAATGTACCTTCTACCACCTAAACTTTCGGTTTGAATGGGACCCATAAGGTCCATATGGATGAGCTCCAATGGCTCTTTGGTGGAGAGGTATTTGCCTTTCTTGTGCACACTCTTAGTTTGCTTTCCTTGTTGACAAGGTCCACAAACTCCCTCAACCTTTTTCCCAAACTTGGGAAGGCCCCTAACAACATTCAACCTATCAAGGACTTTCAAGTCCCTATAGTTCATATGGCCAAGTCTTTGGTGCCACACCTCAATTTGCTCACTAGTAGACAAGTTACAAGAGATGAGATTAGACTCAAGACAATAACAATTGTCACTTGATCTCTTGCCTTTCAACAAAACTTGCCCATTTTCCTTAAGAATAGAGCAATCAACTTTTCCAAACATAACCGAAAGCCCTTCATCACTTAAGTGTGATATACTAATGAGATTGGCTTGCAAGCCATCAACATAGAGAGCATTGGGCAAGGAGGGTAAACCGGGAATAGATATATTACCTTTCCCTATGACCTTTTTCTTAGATCCATCACCAAAGGTGACATACCCACCATCCTCCATCACAAGAGATTCAAAGAAACTCTTGTTTCTGGTCATGTGCCTAGAACACCCACTATCAAGGTACCAAGTGTTAGAGGCATTTGCTTTTAAGGCAACTTGGGCCACATAGCAATAATAGTCATCATGTCTACTCATCCTAGGTGAAACATGGTCATTCATAGGAGCCATTGGTCCATTAGCTCTAAAATTTCTAGGTGCATGCATTGTGGCTCTTCTAAGCATATTTTTCTCAATCATACTTTCTCTTCTACACAATTTAATATACTTAAGGCAATTAGGCCTAATATGGCCTTCAATTCCACAAAAATGGCAAGTAGGAGTAAAGTAGGAATTCATACCATAGCCTTGAGCAAACATTTGTGGCCTCCTTCTATTTTGAGTTGCTATTTGATGTTGAGGCAACTCTCTCCTTTGTGGTTGAGCCAAGTTGGCATGTCTTCTAGGTTGAGCATGAAAGACCCCATGTTGAGCTCGTGGGATCCTTTGTTGTGGAGGTCTTGGTTGTGGAGCTCTAGGTTGAGGAGGAGCTCTTGTTGGAATCCTTGCTTGTGCTTGCTTGGAGGATTCACCGACTTCAACCCACTTGGTTGATTGTTGAGGGGTTTGAGCATTCTCAACCTCCTTGCTCTTGACAAAAGTTGTCTTCTTCAAGGATGTGGCTTCCATTTCTTCCAGATATCCTAACCCCTTCTTGTCACTAGGACTCTTCCCACAAGATAGCATTTTGTCAAGCTTCTCGGTTCCGGAAGTCATCTTAGCAATCAACTCTTTTGCTTCCATGAGCTCTTTCCCCAAGCTTTGTTCACTTTTCTTGACCAAGACTAACTCCATCTTCAACCCTTCTTCTATCTCTTTTGCCTTACTCATTTCCTTGCTCAAATGAGTCACTTTGGATGTCAACTCAAGCTTCTCCCCTTTCAACTTTTGTATCTCCTTTTTCTTCTTCAATCTTGAGTTCTCAAAGAATCTCATGAAGTCATCATAGTCCATCTCTTCATCAAACTCAAGATTTGACGTTGAGGAGTTACTCCCACCATTTGAGTCATTTTCATCCACTTCTTCTTGCTTGTCATCTTCCTCTTCTTTATCACTCATAACTTCATTGCTATTGTGAGAGGATGAGAAAGCAATGAAGTTGGCAACTTGGTCTTCCTCATCATCCGAAGACTTGTCTTCATCTTTTAGGTCATCACTATCACTCCAAGTAACCGCCATGGCTCTTCCTTTCTTCTTCTTCAAATTTGCACATTCGGGAGCAATATGTCCAAACCCACTACACTCATAGCATTGGACACCCTTCTTATGGTCTTTCTCTTGAGCTTGCTCCACTTTCTTGAAAGGAGCCTTCTTCTTTACAAACTTTCCCTTGGAGCCAAACCCTCTCTTCTCAAATCTCATGAATTGCTTGAACTTCTTTGCCATCAAAGCAATTTCTTCATCCGAGTCTTCTTCATCTTTCTCAACCTTGACACTCTTCAAGGCAAGACTCTTTTGCTTCTTTGGAGGTGTAGTTGTAGGACCTTTCCTAGATTCATACGCCAAGAGCCTTCCAATGACTTCACTTGGCTTCATTCTTGAGTAGTCACTATTTTCCTCCAATGCCGTCACTTTGGATTCAAACCTCTCGGGAAGTGACCTCATGATCTTTTGTTTAATTCTTCTATCCGAGTAGGGATCACCAAGTTGGTGACTTTGGTTTACTATATCCATGAGCTTCACTTGGAAGTCATTGAAGCACTCATCATCCTCCATCCTTATGGTCTCAAATTGCGTTTGGAGAACTTGAAGCTTGGAATCCTTAACCACATCGGTTCCTTCATGAGCCGTCTCTAATATATCCCAAGCTTCCTTTGCTATCCTTGTAGTTTGAATGAGCTTGTATTGGTTGTCATCCATGGCACATAGGATTGCATGCATGGCTTTGTTGTTCCATTTTGAAGCCTCAAATTCTTGTGGAGTCCATTGTGCCTTCGGCTTGAGGACTTCCTCTCCACCTCCCGTAGGAGTCATCATAGGTGGAGTGTATCCATCTTCAATCGCCGTCCATGCCCGGTCATGAATTTGACTCACATAAGCTTCCATTTTGCCCTTCCATGAGGCGTAATTGACCCCGGTGAGCAAGGGGGGTCTTGTGCTAGAGGCACCCTCACCTCCCATTCCATTTCCACTCATTGTGTTTGGGTTTGAATGAAATGAATGCACACAAACAAACTAAGCACACACCACAATGCAAACAAATGCAAGAGACTTTAACAAGAGCAAGGGATCTCCTAATTATGTTAAGGAACCTGCTCTGATACCAATTGAAAATAAATAATAAACGTGTCCTAAAGTAATCTAGAGGGGGGTGAATAGATTATAAACAATTTAACCCAATTTTTCGAGATTAGTCCAAATTACGAAAAAGCCCCAATCTAGTCAATAAAAAACATACAAGTGCGGAAATTAGAGGACACACAATATTTACGTGGAAACCCACACGGGGAAAAACCACGGGCTGTTATGTGCGCCACACGAGAACCTCGAATCCACTATTTGCAAATACGATTACAAATTAGGTTGACCACATCACACCTAAATTTACTAATCCGTCTTTGCTACCCGCGGGCCTTTAATAGTGACTCTAGTCCCTTGCTTGCAAACTACCTAAGAGGTAAATACAAGACTTGTCTCTAAGGTGAAGAGATAGCACAACCTAAGGTGAATATGTGAAATACTCAAGATGCTAAAAATGCAAGGTTAGACATTTAAGCTTATCTAGGCAAGGATGAACATGTTAGACAATCCTAGATATCATATTACTAGATGACATGCATAAAACAACACTAAATAAGCAACCAAAATCCTATATGCATTATCTATCACAATACAACTCACAAATCACAATAAAACAATCTTGAAACTAAGTCAAGTCATAAAGATGCAATCTTGAATCAATTCAAGTGATAAAGAAGCTATCTTGTAAAGCAAGAACATATAGATATGAGAATGATGTTCTAGATACAAGTCATGTGAGCAAAACTAAAAACCCTAGATGAAATCAACCTAGAATTATGCTAGATGATAAATGAAGGATGCAAGATGAAGGGTTTTGTGATTTGGAAGCTTAAAGATGAAGTCTTGATACCTTGGCTTGAAGATACTCAATCATGCTCTCAAAAGTGTAATTTTTGCTCTAAAAAACGAGCCAAGACTATCAAGACATATATAAATGGGATCCAAGTGAAGTGACATCGTTTTGAAAAAATGGCCTGAAAATGCCTTGGGCGCTGTACAGGTCGCTGTACGTAGAGCGACCTGAACAGCGCCTGAAGGAGAAGATGAAACGTCTTCTACATGGGCGCTGTTCAGAAGAGCGCTTTTGAACAGCGCCTGAACAGCGCCAAGATTCTGAACTTGCTCGGCCAAGGTAGGGCGCTGTACGTACAGCGCTTTCGTACAGTGCCTGAACAGCGCCAAGATTCTGAACTTGCTCGGCCAAGGTAGGGCGCTGTACGTACATCGCTTTCGTACAGCGCCTATAAAAAAAATGCATCAGGTCTGATGCAAAAATGACCCATTCTCATCGGGTCTGAAGGGGGCGCTGTTCATACAGCGCCTTGTAGAGCGCTTTGAACAGCGCCCTTTGCAACAAATGTACTCCTAGAAATAATGCATGGCAAGGCTTTGGGAATACAAAATGCAATCATCAAAATATGCAAAATGTGAGTGTGTGCAACTACATCTCTTCAAAATAGAGTAAGTCAAGAAATCTACCTTCCTTGAAGCTCTTGATCATGCAATGAGGTTTTCTTCCATCCTAAGCTATCTTTACATATAGAACCCCATTGTGATTTTGCCAATGAAATACGCCAATCAAAAGTGAGGCACTTACACACTCCCTCTTCAGCCTTTCATTGCCTTATTTCTAGCGGAGGCTCAAATCAACCCGGCACAGTTGACCTCGAACAACTACCAGATCTTAATGTGCATGTGGCACATGTGGCATAAGATGAAGCTGCCACCCTCTAGCCCTCATGAAATCAGGCATTTTTATTCACCGAGGCAGCTAAGGAAGACAGGAATCTATTTTCTTCTTTCGACCCAACCCGAGAATTGGATACCAAAGAACGATGTGGTCTGAGGGAAGGTTGAGTTGACCGCTGACGAAAAGATGAAGGGTTTTGTATGGGGCTTCCCTTCATCTAACAAATTCTAGAAGAACAGTTGGTTCTTTGTGGGCAATTGTGGGGGCCAGTTGATAAGTTTCGATCTTGACGGTGCTCAGGTGACGCGTAGAGTTCCCATATACTTTTGCTCGCGTAAGAGTTGGAATCGAGCGACTCCCTCTTTTACCGACGGTGATCTAACCAATCTGGCCCGAGCAGCCGTGCGTACCCTTAAAAAAAGGGGCAAGCCTTACCTTTTCGATGAAGGGATGATGATTAAAGCTCACCTTTTCCCTCAGATAACTGCCCACCGATGGCGCTGTAAGTTATTCTGTTTAGTTTTACTTATGTTTATTGTTCCTATGCTAGGTTGGTTACTGACTATATTTCTTGTTCAGTGTTTGATTTGGATGTCGTCTGTGACGTCCAAGCACATTGTAAGGATTCCCAATTATTGATTGGCTTATTTCATGGATAAACCACATGTGGGGCTTGTTGTAAGGGTAGCTTAGGAATTGGTGAAAGTTCAATGGCCCTCTCAAGACCTCAAGAGAAGAAGCACCAAAGGTAAATTATAGTGCTTACATGATTTGAAGAGATCATAGTTGCACACACTCATAACTCATGCATATTTCTTATACTTATATGTTGTGTGTTTTCATATGTGTGCATTCATAATCGTTGAATATCTCTTCATGCATGTTTATTTAATTGCATCTAGTTTATTGAAATGCCGTGACATGTTTAGGCATTAGGATGCAAAGTCATGAATTTTATTCATGCATGTTTGAATTGAGTGCATCTTGTTCAATGATAATGCCATGACATGTTAGGCATTAGGATGCATTCAATACCCACACGTGCACTTCATGTATGTTAGCTTTAAGTGTGGTTTAATTCGTTTCCCGAAGGGTGTTCGAAAACGTTCGCGCGTGCACGTTGGAGTTGCCCTTGGCTTCTTGTTAGGTTTTTGGTTTGTCTTGGCATGTATTCCATATCAAAATGTGTTTCTCTTGTAATGTTTAGTGGTCTAAGTTTTGAAGATTCAAGACGTCAAAGAAAATCTTGGCCACAATTCATGCAAGATGCCGACTTCAAGGAGAAATGTGCTTCATCGGTCTACAAAGGTATATAAGACCTCATTTCTCTTACAAGGCTAGGCACACACACACATGGCATTCTTGTGTGTTCCTTCATGATTTAATATCATTTATATATCACTTTCACACACTTGGTAATGTATGCTCATGCATTAGCTTTAATTTGATAATCATTGAAATTTGCATGTTCTAGGACTATGTCTAGGAAATGCATACGTGTGTGATTTTGTGGTTATTTGTTTCCATATTTTTATCTTCAGACTTGAACATGTTTTATTATGATTCCTAATTGAGTCCCGGTCATTTCAGTTACTCATTCATTTAGTTTCGAGTCTAAACGATGTAGCTACGCTACTTTTCGTTCTCATTCGTTGAGTTGTGTTTGTCATCATTTTACGAGATGATTTCTCAACCATTTTTCAAATTTTTGTAGTCATAGTCATGCATGAGGGATTCACGGTTCGTAATCCGAAAAAGGATTCGAAATCGGAGTTCGGATGCCCAAGATACGGCTGAAGAACGTGAGGGAGTGAGCACATGCATAGGCCACCCCGTGTGGAGCCCGTGGGACCCACGGCCAGAACACCCCTCTGGTCCTGTGTGGCTCACGCGCCCCACACGGGGTGCTGACGTGGTAGCCTCTGATTGGCTCACATCTTCCCTCTCTCTCTTCCTTTTAAATCCTCTCCATTCCTTCCATTTGATTCTAAGAAGAAAAAATTGAAATCCCGTCAGAATTTCTCTCCAATTTTTCTCATCTTCAAATCATCATAACTTTCTCATACGAACTCGAAATTGAGTGATTCAAGTTGGAGATTGTTTGTAATCGAGTCCTCTACCTTTTCCAAGTATTTGGCAGCTGTTTGATCGACGTTTCTGGTGGTTGCACACTGAAAACCGAACCAGCTCGAGAATCCAAGGTAGTGTTCATATCTTTGGGATTTATTCTTTTATAACCTTCAATTACCTTGGGATTTCTTCTTCTATATGTATGTGTATGTATTATGAATGCTATAGAGAAAGATAGCTTCATAATCAATTTTAATCAAAAGTCTAATTAGAGACATATGTGAACTAGTTTCTTAGATTCAAGGTTTTTCACATGCTTGAGAGTTGTATTGTGATTAGATTGATATCTAGGATTATTTGTGAATTGATTGATGTATTTTATGATTAATAATTCTCACATGTGCTTAGTCCTCTTATTGAACAAATCTAGGATTAGCACTTGTGTTTGTGTATTTAGAGACTATTAGGATTTAATTGACTATTCATTATATCCTTGCTCTAAATCGTTGGCTAGAATATTCATTGAATATATTTTGTGATTCTAGCATTTATGTGTATGTTTATGACATCTTGAATATGTGCTTCATGTATAAGTTTTTATTCAAGTGTTATTTGTATGAATAGAACTAGGAGCTTTTGTGTTAGGTGTTTTTCACATGCTCTAGGTTTAATTCATGTTTTGGCATCTAGACTATATTACTTGTGTTCTCACATGTTTAGGTCTAGTTGTTCCATGGAATGTATTGATCACATGTTCTATGTTGAATTGATTGTTTGCATCATTTGCATTCACGTGATCACACTAGGAAGTCCTTGTAAAAGGCATGAAGTCTTGGTTAGAGTCGGGATGACTCGGATAACCAAGCAAGAAGACTTGTCTAGAGTCGGGATGACTCAGATAGGCAAGCAAGAAGTCATGGCTAGAGTCGGGAGGACTCGGATAGTCATGCATGGGAGGCTCTCTAGAGGCATGGGTGTCTTGGATAGAGAGTTGGCTTGTATGTTGGTAGCCTAGGCGTATGGATAAACATAGACTCCAAAAGAGCGGGGTACACGGGATGTGTATGCACTCTTGAGGAATTTCTAATCTTTCATCGATGTTGGTTTTGTATGTTGTTCAATATATGGTGGTTTCGCATCATTGAGGTATTTCATACTTTCCAATAGGGTTGGGTAGACATAGACTCCACTAGATAGGTGAGCTAAAGATTGGTCACTTTGTGGAATTTCTAATTTACCATCCAATATATATAGTTCCCAATGGTTGTAGTTCAACCCGTGGATGTTTCCTCCTTGGATGTTTTCTCCTTGGATGTTTTACCACGTTAAAAAATCTTATGTGTCAATTCTTTATATCTCTCTTTTATATATGTTTATGTGTATGTTTTTATCTTGTGGTACAATATTCACTTGTGATATATTTGGAAGCAAGATTGTGTAAAGTGTGATTTGTAATTAATATTCTTTTTGATCATATTTGTATATACAATTCATTTGTGTAAATACTATTCTCTTATTATTTGATTCTTTTGTATATTTGTATTTAGATTAATACTTGTTCATATTGGACTCTATTATGAATACATATATTCTTTGTTTTGGTTTTAATATATTTCCTTCATTAGCAAGTTGTAGTAGTTCCACTTAGTGTACTTACATTGTAATATTCAAAGTACAACTTGTGGAATTTGATCTTAATTGAATATCTTGTATATAAGATACATTGTTTGTTGGTATATGTTTTGTAGACTAAGGGTGGTGAATTGAGCATACATGTGTTAATTGTTTTCTCATAACAATTATGTTTAAGGTTAATTTGTATGCTCACCAAGGTTTTGACATAAGTCACGGAAGAGTTTTTAAAACTAGTGCGTCAACCTATTCACCCCCCCTCTACGTTGTTTAGTATAACCTTGTAGGTATTTTCACTTCTCCTTTGATTTCACCTTTTTGGTGAAACGACGGTTGAGATCGGCGGCCTGGCCGCCGTTAGAAACCGCCGATCAAGACCTGATTGAATTTTGTCTCGGGTCCAAAACGGCGGTTATGAAACCGCCGAACGAAGTCGCCGATGTTTCCTGATGCACTTAGGAGTCATTCGGCGGTTCAATTCGGTGGTCTCGACGGTCGATTGAAAACGCCGATCGTGCGATTTCAAGGGCAAAATTGACTTTTCACCTGCCTTATTTTTGGTTTCTATAAATACATCCTTATCTCTGGTTCAGAACTTAAGTCTTTGATCATACGAACCCTAGAGAGATATTTAGAGAGACTTGAGAGAAAAAGCTTAAAGATGACATCTTTATTTCTCTCAACCCATTCCCACATGCATAAATCAGCATCTAAGCATCATCTAGGATCATCTAGTATGTGCTAACGCATGGGTCTACTTCAACACACATGGTATGGTATGTTGAACACTATTATTTTACATAATTAGTGTTTTTACTTATCAATTTTATCTCATTTATTACTTGTATGTGTTTAGATTAAATTCTACATACATGATTGATATTATGTGTTGATTAGGTTATTTGTGATAGTTAGGATTTTCATGTTTATCTAACATCTAGCTATTTGATCTCATTAAAATGATTGAGATTATTTTTGATAGCTATTGTATCTAGGATTGGTTATCCTTAACATAGCTAAGCTTTATGCCATGACATATAGCTATATTTGATATCTAGGATTGATTTTATTGTCATCATATAATCCTAGATAAGCATTTAGTGTACCCTAGCATTATTTGCATATTTGGATATCATTGCATATTCACTTAGGGTTTGATCTCTTCGGAGAAGTAAGTCTTGCGTGATAGACCGGAATTAGGTCGGACACCAGGATTAGGTGGTCACATGAGCAAATTGGACTAGGTCCACTTTTACAGGCCTACAGGTAGTGGTAGCGGGATATTGGCCGAGAGTAGGCCGTCAAACCGGGATTAGGTTGTATATGCTATCACAATTAGTGGATTCGAGGTTCGAGTGTGGCGGACTTACCAGCCCGTGGTTTTTCCCTGTTGAGGGTTTCCACGTAAAAATCAAGTGTCGTTTATATTTCCGCACCATATTACACTTGATTATTGTTTTGTGAATTTAGGTTATATTTGTAATATTGACTAATCCGAAAAATTTGGTAATAACGGATTAACAACCCTTTTTCACGCCCTTTATGTCGTATTCAAAAAGACACGCACATTTTCACACGTTGAATGAAGGCTATTATGGAGGCGAGCCGAAAAGAGGCCATTCATCAGTGGGATGCTGGAGTAGCTCTTCCACAAGGTGAATCTGATGAGAGCTCCCCTGAGGACCTTCCCAAGGAAGAAACTGATGGGGGCGTACCCGAATATGTGCCCGAGGAGACTCATGGTCACAATGAGGAGCCAAACTTAGCAAAGGGTGTGAATGAACCGGGTGACCATGCTGCAGACGAGGTAGTTGTCGAGATGGGTGACTATGCGGGTTCTTCGGCGAATAAGGGGAAAGAGAAGGTTGGGGAGCCTTCTGGGCCAGTTGCTTCAGCTTCTCCTAGGATTTCGCCTGCCCTTGCTACGGATGATGCTGAGGTGGAGGTGGAGGTGGAGGATCCAACTTCCGATCTCGTTTCTTGAGAGAGACGCTCTGGGAAGAGAAAAACTTCCTTTTCTTCCGACCGACCCTTCCCAAAAGTACCCCGAGTGGTGGAATTTGTCGATTCTTCTTCTGGTGGGGAGGATATTGATAACGTGCCAGAAATGAGGATTGACGGGGATCGAATTGAGGTAGTGAATGTCCCTTCTTAACCTTAGGGAGGCCAAGGATCCTCTAGCCTCTGGATTACATAAGGAGTCCGTTTGCGTGGACCCTGTTTTTTCTCCGTGTAATAGTGCGGGTGGTTCAGTTTCTTCTGGCCACTCACTCGACCCTACTCTTTAGGCTATGCTAAGGGCCACATCTTCTGGTTGTGACTATTTTGGTGAGGATGATTGGAGTCGTTTCTAGACGGGTGATGCCTCACGTCAGCTCCAAAACTTTTTTAATAGTGCGGCTTATGTGAGTTACTTTTCCCTGATCCTCTTTCATCGTTTACCATTTTTTTTTCACGCTCTAATAGTCTATTTTATTTTGCTTGTATAGATGGTCACAAAGATGTCTGATGCTTTTCAGACTGATTGTGCTCACACCGATAGAATAAGGCGTCTGGAGGTGCAACTGAGGGAGAGTGAGGATAACCAGGCTCGAGTTGAGATGGCTTGTCAGGAGAAAATCAAGTCCCATCAGGAGTTCATGGACTAGTGCTTGGAAAGCTAGATGGAGGCCAAGTAATGAGCTTCATTGGCCGCCGAGGAGGCAAAAACTCTCAAGGATCTGCTATCTTCTTCTCAAGAATCGATGCTTCGAGATGAGCAGAAGGCTGATAAGGCCAAATCATCCTACGAGCGCCGAATTGAAGATTTGGAGCACCAGGCTCTGACCGTGGAATCCCTATCGAAGGAGGCTCGGCTAGAGCTGGAGATCCAAGCTATCGATCATTTCAAAAGATCCCCGACCTATGATGCTCTGCTTCTCAGAGAATTTCAGCGAGGGATGGTCTCGGCTGAGGAGTTCTTCAAGATGAAGAATAGGGCGACTGATCAGGCCAGGACCAATTAGCTCCTCTCAATCAAGAAGCATGTGGATACTTCTCTGGAGTCTATTCGGGTCCAGATGAAAGGAGTGGCGAGCATACTGTCGAAGCAAAGTGTAAGGATTCCCATTAATTGATTGGCTTATTTCGTGGTCAAACCACATGTTGGGGTTTGGTTGTAAGGGTAGTCTAGGTGATTAAGGTTGAAGATCAAAGACCCTTTCCAAGACCTCAAGAGGACAAGCACCAAAGGTATATTTGTAGTGCTTACTTTGCCTTGAAGAGATATAGTTGCACACACACACAACATGCATAACTCTTATTCTTGAATGTTGTGTTTAATTTTGTGTGCATTGTGCTTTATTGTTTATTCAATGTCTCTTCTTGCATTAAATTGATTGCATCTTGTTATATGAAATGCCATGACATGATAGGCATTAGGATGCATTCAATACACACACTTGCACTTCATGTATGTTAGCATTTAGTGTGGAGTAATTCGTTTCCCGAAGGTTGTTCGGAAACGTCCGCGCGTGCACGTTGATGTGCTTTGTTTTGCGCGATGATCGCCGGTGGAGATGCCTTTGGCTTCTCCTTGGTTTCACCATTTTTGGTGAAACGGCGGTTTCGTTCGGCGGCCTGGCCGCCGTTCGAAACCACCGAATGAGACCTGATTGAAATATATCTCTCGGGTCCAAAACGGCGGTTATGATCGGCGGTTTAGAAACCGCGGAACGAAGTCACCGAAGTTCCCCTGTTCCGCTCGGGAGCCATTCGGCGGTTCAATTCGGTGGCCTGGCCGCCGAATGAAACCACCGATCGTGCGATTTCAGGGGCAAAATTGTCTTTTCACTTGTCCTGTTCTTGATGTCTATAAATATCACACTTTCTCATTATCTGAATAAGTTCTTTGACTCTTAAGAACCCTAAACTTCAAAGATAGATTTTGAGAGAAAATCAAATCAAGAACTCATCTTTAACCACTCAAATCAAACCTCTTTTGCATCAAATTTCATATTGCATCTCCTATGTCTATATAGAGTGCATCCATGTATGGGTTTGCATCATCACAACTTACTTGGTAAGATTTTCATTAATTTCATCTTATTTTAGTATTTTAAATACCAAGCCATATCTTTTAATTTACTTGTATGTTTTAGATCATATGCTAAATACAAGAAAAGAGATTATTTGTGATGAATTGATTGAGTGTTGTTTGTGATAGCTAATTAGGTTTTTAATTAATCTTGATTAGCTAAGCTATTTGATATGTCATTTAGCAATTGATATCTAGGATTGATTTAAATGATTATCTCATCATCCTAGATAAGCATTTAAGGTTACCTAGCCTTGTTTGTTATTTGAATATTCATATATATTCACATAGGTTGTTTCTCTTCATTGAGAAGTAAGTCTTGAGGCTAAGAGTGCTTAGGCCTCAAGCAAATTGGAATAGGGTTGCTAATAAAGGCCCGCTGGGTAGAAGTGAGAGGTTACAGACCGGAGTGTTAGACGAGGTCTACATAGGTTGTAAACTTCATTTCAATTAGTGATTTCGAGTTCCGAGTGTGGCGCACTATACAGCCCGTGGTTTTTCCCAGTGGTTGGGTTTCCACGTATATATCAAGTGTTATTTAAATTCCGCATGTTATTACACTTGTATGTATTTTTGATTAGTAGGGGCATTTTCATAAAATTGACTTGCATGCGAAAATTGGGTAATAATCGTTAAAATCTATTCACCCCCCCTCTAGATAACATATTTAGAACACACCCCGTATTCTTTTCACAAAGGAAAGATCCCACATCCTATGCATTTAGAGGTACCCACCGCCAACGCTTTCTCTACTTTTCATGCTTATCAGAAAGCGGGGATTAACGGTGAGGATCCTAACGTTGGGCCTGTGCCTCGAAAAGATTACAGCGCCTGGATGGATGATGAAGTAGATGAGATCGTGTGGCCCTCGGATGAAAGCCTTTTGAGCGAATATGTAATGGAGCCCAATCCGAGTATTGGTGGGAGCAGCTCTTAACCCCCAATGCCAACTTCTTGATTTTTGATTGTTTTTGTAATGGATTTTGTACATGCCTTTGATTATATATATATTCTTCGTTTTTTTATGTTTTGCATTCGCTCCACTGTCTTTGTGAATCTGTTTGGGATACCTTTTCTTGCATATTAATAGAGTTGAGTAATCTTCATCTTAGTCGAGTATCTTATTAACTGGCAGTTAGATTTTTATTTTGCTTTCTTCATACCTAGGTGTTACGTCGAGGCTCACCACGACCATACACTTAGGTCCAAGCACATGTCACCTAGGACGACTCCAGGTTTTGTCTGTGCAGGGGTTTGCCGAATCGTTGGGATAGTGTGTATCGGCCAATATAGCTGCGCATCTCACCAGTCTTCCTAGCAACGCCCCGAGCAGTTTTCCAGTTACCATGGTGCCTCGGGTTTGCCTTTTCACTAGGTGGCGCATTTGCACCATCCTAGCTAGGCGTGTATGCTATTTTAGCTTTTCCGCCCTTCGGACACTATCCATCGACTCTTTCGCGGTTTCATGGTGCCCGAGCTCTCATTTTTTGAGACATTCTTTATTCTTTTTTATTGTTTGTTCCTTTTTGGTCAACCACCATATTCTTGGGGAAGGTTTTCGCAAGGGATTTCTTGATTCTGCGCAACTGGGTTGAACATAGAATTTTCAGATAATTTATATTTATTAGAGACTGAATATCTAAAAGACTTAATTAGCTACAAGCTTGAAACGTCAAATGTAAACTGCAGAAAATGAATGAAAAAGGGTCTTTAGGGGTAAAATATCTTCAAGTACTGTGCGTTGCATGGTCGGGGCACTAAGCCACCACCCTGGTCGGGCGATTAGGTAGGCCCAATGCCTTGCTATGCCATCGACGATGTATGGTCCTTCTTATTTGTCAGCAAGGGACCATGTTGCTCTGTCTTTGGTGTTTGGGGACACCCTTCTTAATACTAGATCTCCGAGTTGGAATTTACGCACACGGACATAGGAGTTGTAATACCTTGTAGCTCTTTGCCGGTATGCTGTGTTCCTTACTTGGGATCTATCTCTGACCTCTTCCAATTCGTCCAAATTCTGCAACAGCATGTTGTCGTTGTGATCTGGGTCGTATAACTAAACTGTTGGGGAGGTAAAAGCTGTTTATGTCAGGATTACAGCTTCAGTTCCGAATGCTTATGAAAAAGGTGTTTCTCTCGTGGAGGTTCTTGCAGTTGTTTGGTATGCCCATAGTACTTCGTGAAGCTTGTCTGCCCAGCTACCCTTCTTTGAGTCCAGCTTTGCTTTCAGCGTGTGTTTGATCACTTTATTTACTGCTTCAGTCTGGCCATTGGTTTGAGGGTGGGCAGGCGAGGCATAGTAATTTGCGATTTTGTGCTCCTTACACATCTCCTTGAACTTTTTATTGTTAAATTGGGTTCCATTATCTGTTATGATGGTATTCGGGATCTGAAACCTATATAGTATGTTCTTCTTGACAAAGTTAGTGGTATTTGCTTATGTGATGTGTACGAGTGCTTCTGCATCCACCCACTTGGTGAAATAATTGACTGCCACAACAGCATGCTTTGCTCCTCCTTTGACCCCTGTAGGCGTTGGTCCTATAAGATCGAGGCCCCACATGGTGAATGGCCAAGGGGACGTTAGGCTTCTGAGTGGCTCTGGAGGTTGCCGAATGTCGTTAGCCATCCTTTGGCATGTCTCACAACTTTCCGTGAATCTTTGAGCTTCGGCGAACAAGGTCGGCCAATAAAACCCTTGTCTGAGTATTTTGTGTGCTAGGCTCTTACCCCCAGTGTGGTTCCCGCATACGCCACTATGGATCTTTTAGTATCTGATCGGCTTCTTCACCAGCGACGCACCTTTGCAGTGCTTTTGAAAATCCTTTCCTGTATAGTTTGTCATCTAGAATTGTGTATCGGGTCAATCTGTACCTGATGCACTTGGCTTCCACAGCATCTTCTGGCAGGATGTTTTCTTCCAAATACTTCCTGAGCTGAGTTATCCAGTTATTTGGGTGTGGTCGGATTTCTGCTACCATGATTTCTTCTGGTTCTGCCATGCTCAGCTTGGTCAAGTGTGCGACTGGTATTGTTTTCGATCTGATGCAAGTTGTGGCTGATGCTAGTTTGGACAGGGCATCTGCCTTTTCATTTTCCTCTCGAGGGATCTGAGTAATTTTGTATTTTTTGAACCATTTGAGTAGCCTTTTCACTATGTCTAAGTAAGTTATCATGTACTCGTCTCTCGCCTAGTATTCGTCCAGCACCTGGTTGACTACTACTTGCAAATCACTGAAAATGTTTATCTCGTCTGCTCCCATTGCTATGCATACCCTTAAGCCGGCCAGCAAAGCTTCATATTCGGCCTAGTTGTTGGTTGCTTTGAAGTTGAACCTCATGGCACATTCCACAGCATCCCCTTTTGAGGTTGACATGACTATTCCTGCCTCGCTGCAATGGGTGTTTGACGACCCATCTACATGCAACTTCCATTGAAAGTTTTTTACCTGCTCTTCTTCTATTGTTCTTCTTACCTCAATGTTTGGTTCAGTGAACTCAGCCACAAAGTCCAACACCGCCTGTCCTTTGGATGCTACATTTGGGGTGTATTTGATGTCGAATTCACTCAATTCTACAACCCTTTTAGTCAGCTTACCTGATAATTCTAGTTTTTGTAAGATCAGCTTCAGTGGGCAGTCGGTGTATACTTCTATCGTATGTGCTTGAAAATATGGCCTCAACTTCCTTGCCGCTGTGATTAGTGCAAGGGCCATTTTCTCGGCCGGTGAATATCTGGTTTCGGCCAGGAGTAAGGCTTTACTTGTGTAGTATGCTGGTTTTTGTACTCCTTCCTCTAGCTAAATCAACACTGAACTGGGGATACAAGTACAAGGTTTCCCTGACTATCGGTTTTGAGAGGATTAGTGCTCGTCCTAAGTATTCTTTTAGTTTCTGGAAGGCCATCTCACACTCTTCACTCCACTCGAGCCCCTTACCTTTCTTTATTGCTCTGAAGAATGGGGCGCACTGATTTGTCGATTTGGCAATGAATCGGTTGAGTGAGGCAAGACATCCGGTTAGCCTTTGTACTTTCTTCAGTGTCTTTGGTGAGGTCATCTCTTCTTGGGCTTTGATCTTCTCGGGGTTTACTTTGATCCCTCTTTGATTAACCTGAAAACCTAAGAACCTTCTTGACGGTACCCCGAACACACATTTGCTCGGGTTAAGTTTCATCTTGTATTTCCTCAGGACATCGAAAGTTTCCTTCAAGTCCTTAGAATGCTTCTCTGCTGTGACGCTCTTGGTCAGCATGTCATTCATATAGACTTCCATGTTTCTTCCAATCTGCTGATCGAATATCTTGTTTACCAGCCTCTGATATGTTGCTTTGGCGTTCTTCAAACTGAACGTCATTACCTTGTAGTAATATAATCCCTGATCCGTGGTAAATACCGTGCTCTTTTCATCTGCTTTGTTCATTCAGATCTGATTGTAGCCTGAATAAGCATCCATGAAACTGAGCAGTTCATGTCCTGCCGTAGCATCTATTAATTGGTCAATTCTTGGCAAAGGAAAACTATCCTTTGGGCAGGCTTTATTTAGATCCGTGAAGTCCACACACATCCTTCATTGATTATTTTTCCTTTTGACTAACACCACATTGGCTACCCAATGTGGATACCTGACTTCTCTTATCGACCCCGTGGCGAGCAATTTTTCCACTTCTTTCTTGATTGCCGCACTCCTCTCTGGGTTGAATAGCCGTCTTTTCTGTATTACCGGTTGGAATTCTAGATCAACAGACAAATAATGCGATATCACTTTCGTATCTATCCTGGGCATATCTTCATGACTCCAAGTGAACACATCTTTGTATTTTCTCAATAGGCTGGTTAGTTCAGCTTTGATGTGTTCGTGTAGGTTTGCACCTATTTTTACCACTTTACTCGGCTCAATGAGATCTAGAATTACATCTTCTGTTGGCTCGTCTTTCTTAGCTTCGGGTTCTTCTTTGGGGTCGAGTTCAAACTCCTTTGGTATCTCTGCCTGTTCTTCTAACCCATTCATGGTCTATTATGCTAGAAGAACTGCGCATACTTGGTGCCCTTCCTTGTCTTTGTAGACTGAGAGATTTGCTCTTCGTGCCATCTCTTGTGATCCTTAACTACTCCTACTCCTACTCCTACTCCTACTCCATAATCTGTCGGGAATTTCATCATTAGGGCATATGTGGCTGTCACGGCTTTAACTTTATTTAAGAATGGTCGGCCTAGTAGGGCGTTGTATGACCAATTCTCAGTATTTATGACCACGAAGTCAAGTAGTACTGTCTTCTGACAGGGGGCTTTTCCGATTTTAACTGGAAGCTTCACTGTGCCGAAAGATCTTACTTCTACTACGCTGAACCCTCGGAGTGGGGTGTGAAATGGTTGCAAGTCTTTTTGAGAATGTGCGTGTCTTTTTGAATACAACATAGAGAGTGTGTGAATGGGTTGTTAATCCGTTATTACCAAATTTTTCGGATTAGTCAATATTACAAATATAACCCAAATTCACAAAACAATAATCAAGTGTAATATGGTGCGGAAATATAAACGACACTTGATTTTTACGTGGAAACCCACAACAGGGAAAAACCACGGGCTGGTAAGTGTGCCACACTCGAACCTCGAATCTACTAATTGTGATAACGTATACAACCTAATCCCGGTTTGACGGCCTAATCCCTGCCAATATCTCGCTACCACTACCCGCAGGCCTGTAAAAATAGACCTAGTCCAATTTGCTCATGTGACCACCTAATCCCGGTGTCTGACCTAATCCCGGTCTATCACACAAGTCTTACTTCTCCGAAGAGATCAAACCCTAAGTGAATATGCAATGATATCCAAATATGCAAATAATGCTAGGGGTACACTAAATGCTTATCTAGGATTATATGATGACAATAAATCAATCATAGATATCAAATATAGCTATATGTCATGGCATAAAGCTTAACTATGTTAAGGATAACCAATCCTAGATATAATAGCTATAAAAAATAATCTCAATCATTTTAATGAGATCAAATAGCTAGATGTTAGATAAACATGAAAATCCTAGCTATCACAAATAAACCAATCAACACATAATCTCAATCATGTATGTAGAATTTAATCTAAACACATACAAGTAATAAATGAGATAAAATTGATAAGTAAAAACACTAATTATGTAAGACAATAGTGTTCAACAAATCATACCATGTGTGTTGAAGAAGACCCATGCATTAGCACATGCTAGATGATCCTAGATGATGCCACTACAAAAAAAAATGGTCTTTTCCAACGGCTAAATGCAGTCGGAAAAGACGATTTGCCATCGGAAATACACTTTTCTGACGGGAAAAGGCCGTCGGAGGCCATCGCAAATACACTTGTCAGAAATAACTATTCACTGACGAGCTGTCACAAATACTACAATTTCCGATGGCCATGGCCGTCGAAAATAATGAAAATGCCGTCGGTAATAGTGATTCAAGGTGGTCAAAATTATTTGTATTTCCGACGGCTTTACTACTATTTTCGACGGCTTATTGCCGTCGGAAATAGTCGAATTATTAAAAATATAGCATGACTCGACTTGATAGTCGCCACGTCACTTGTCACGTGCCACATAACCCTGACACGGGCCACATCATCGCCATATCACCTAGCATCAGGCACTATAAATCCTTGAAATTCATGTGGCTTGAACCCTTGACCTGGATGACAGTAAGGGTTTCCCTTACTATTTTGCTATAACCTTATATCTGATATGTTTTGCATATTATTTATATATAAGCTATTGATATGTTTGTATACTATGTAATTACAGTAAATATATTTTTTTTGTATACTATTGAGATATTGTTTTTTAAAATAATATTTTATTAAAATTATTAGAGTTCTTGTTGACAATGAATTTTGGATACATTTAACACATATAGTGATACATTTAAAATATTGACCTACAAGTCACATTTTTTGTGTAGTGTTATAAATTACATATATTCCATTATAATTTATTAAATAATATTTTAATAATAAATTATTTATTTATTCCATGAAATTGAGGTCAACAAAGCAAAGTCTATTTCCGACGGCCTAAATGCCGTCGGAAATAATGTATTCCTTTTTTTATTTTCAAATGGAACGAGACTATTTCCGACGGCATTAAGGCCGTCGGAAATAGTGTATTCCTTTTTTTATTTTCAAATGGAACGAGACTATTTTCGACGGCATTAAGGCCGTCGGAAATAGTGTATTCCTTTTTTTTTTACTTTCAAATGGAACGAGACTATTTCTGACGGCGTTGAAGCCGTCAGAAATAGTGTATTCCTTTTTTTCTTTTGAAATGGAATAAGACTATTTCCGACGGCATTGAGGCCATCGAAAATAGTGTATTCGTCGGAATTGAGAACAAAATTGACAGCTTTTTTGACTATTTTCGACGGCCTTTGGCCGTCGGAAATGTGGTATCATATTTTTACTCATTTCCGACGGCACTAAAACGGCCGTTTTCGACGGCCGTTTTAGTGCCGTCAGAAATAGTTCGCCACTAATAGACTTTTTTTTTTGTAGTGTGCTTAGATGATGATTTATGCATGTGGAAATGGGTTGAGAGAAATAAAGATGTAATCTTTAAGCTTTTTCTCTCAAGTCTCTCTAAATATCTCTCTAGGGTTCTTGGGATGAAAGACTTGTGTTTTGAACCAGAGATAAGGATGTATTTATAGAGAGTGAAAAGGTTGGGTGAAAAGACAACTTTGTCCCAACTTTACAGACCAAATTGGCGGCCTATTCTGCTACCCATGCCAGCATAATCAAGGGCGCATAAATGCACCTGACATACTGGTTTGAAATCGGCGCCCTAAATCGGCGGTTACGGGCTATATAAATCCGCCACAGCTCAGCTCAGCTCAATATTTGAGCGCACCGAAACATGACTAAACGACATCGAAACCTTTCATATGATATATCGTTGGAAAGGTATAGAAGTCTACTTTCTACTCCAATTTATGGAATGATATTTTGATGTCTATAGAAAATGTTATGGTCAATTGAGTGACCAAAGGTCAGATTCAAATAACAGATGTGATGCCCTGTTTTAGTGGTTACTTTGGAGATTTCAAAACCAATCCAAACGGTCATGAAATATTACGAATAATATACTGTTAGAAAGGTATGGGTGTCTAGTTTGTCTAGAATTTTACAAAACTCAATTTCAATCTTTTTATAAAAATATATGGTCACAAGACCATACAAAGGTCAGTTTTGAAAAACATTTAAACATTGAAATCCAATCTTTTGAAACTAAACACTTCACTCCAAATAACCAAACTGAAACTACCACTTATCCAAGAGAAGAATGAGACCTTCTCAAGTGGTCAACCATCATGCTAAGACATGCACACCATTGTGCAAGCACGGACGTTTCCGAACATCCTTTGGGAAACGAATTATACCACACTTAAAGCTAACATACATGAAGTGCACGTGTGGGTATTGAATGCATCCTAATGCGTAATATGTCATGGCATTATCATTGAACAAAATGCACTCAATTCAAACATGCATGATTAAAATTCATGACTTTGCATCCTAATGCCTAAACATGTCATGGCATTTCAATAAACTAGATGTAATTAAATAAACATGCATGAAGAGATATTCAACAATTATGAATGCACACATATGAAAACACACTACATATAAGTATAAGAAATATGCATGAGTTGTGAGTGTGTGCAACTATGATCTCTTCAAAGCATGTAAGCACTAGAATTTACTTTTTGTGCTTCTTCTCTTGAGGTCTTCAGAGGGCCATTGAACTTTCACCAATTCCTAAGCTACCCTTACAATAAGCCCCACATGTGGTTTGTCCACGAAATAAGCCAATCAATAATTGGGAATCCTTACACTTTTCTATCCAGTCTTAGTTGGTCATACACTTCTGCACTTAAAATATCTGCTGAGCTTGATCAAGATTCTGTGGACTTCTCTATGGCCAATCCTAGCACTAATGACTAGTGTGTCATTTGGCCTCACATCTGCACCATGTGAATCAGCTTCGGTAAATATTATTGGGTCCCATCCTTCCTTAATTCTCTTTTAGTCAGGCTCAATTGAGTTAACATCGAAGTCTCTTTTAGCTTCCTTCACTTCCCGAATTTCTTAGGTCCTTTCTCTGTTGCTTTTTCCAGTTGTCGGTCCACCAAAAATGGTGTTAATTGCTCCTTCATCCTCAGCTTTCTTCGGGCTCTGCTTTCTTCCTCGGTTCTCCCTTTGTGTATCTATTTTTTTGGCTTTCTTTAAGACGATATCTTTCAAATGTCCCTCTCGGATAAGGGTTTCGATGTGATCTCTGAGTTGGAAACATTTGGACGTCTCATGTCCATTCTCTTTGTGGAATCTGTAGTATTTTGTTGTGTCCCTCCGAGCGAAGAAGGATTGCTTATGAGGTTCTTTAGACATGTTCTTTTCTTCTAAGATTGCTAACACTTCTTCTTGATCCTTCTTCAATAGGGTGTAGTTTGTGTATTTACCTTGGAATTTTTGGTGTGGCTGGTCCGTCTTTGGATCATAAGCTCGGCGACCATCCCGACCATCCCGAGTCTTGTTCTTTTGTTTGTCAGCCTTTGTATTTTGTGTCTTAGGCACATTGTCTTTTGCTTTAGATGCTTCTGGTCGCCCACTATGTACAAAATAACCTCCCGTTGCAATCTTTTCTTCTTCGGCTAAGGCATAACCCCCAGCCATGTCCATCAAATCGGCATAACTAGTTAGGCGAGCTCTCCTTAGATTGAAAGACAGTTGGCCGTTTTGTAAATTTTTGATGAATGCTGCAACAATGGCTTCGTCATTCACACTTCCAATTTCTGATACCTCCTGACCAAATCTTCCCAGATACTTTTTGAGCGACTCATCCTTCCCTTGTTTAAGATGGGATAGGTGAGCTACTGACTTCTTTATGCACATTCCCGAGGAACTGTCTTGAGAATGCCTTGCTCAATTTGCCGAAGTTGCTTATGCTTGCTGCTGGCAATCTACCAAATCACCGAGAACCTAAATCCCCGAGTGTTTGTGGGAAGTTAAGGCATAACAGGGCATCGTTGTGGATGTATTAGGCCATGGTGCTTTTATATCTCCTAACGTGCTCCTTTGGGTCAGTATCCTTTTTGAATTACTCCACATGTGACATTCTGAACCTTTCTGGGAAGGGCATTCTTAGAATTCCATTGGTGAAAGGGCTGCCTGACTCATCATCAGACATTTTGTTGTGCCCATAACGCTTGACCAGGGCGTCCATCCACCGACAATTGTTTTGAACCTCGCAGGTCAAGCTTTACATGAGTATGTCCCTGTCTCCTTCTGGTTCTCCCATGGGGTTGAAACCCTGGCTGATGGTTAACGTTTGCCTATGCTCTTCGTGTTCCCGTTCTCTGGTCTCTTGGTTCAGGCCATGCAACCGGATTGTGCCCCTTTGGCGTTTATGACGATGGTATTGGTCACTTTCTCCTGAAGACGACGACCGGTCTCTTCGGTGTGTGCGTCTCTTCTGATGGTCCTAATTTTGCTCCATTTGATCGGAATTATACCTTCTGCTAGGATAGTCTTCCCTGGGTTCCTTATCATCCCGAGCCTATGTTTTTGATAATGTCTCAGGCTGATCTGTCGGGTTTCGACTCATCTTTAAGGGTGCGTTTGGTGTTGGGGCAACCACTACGGAGTGCAACCTTCCTGGCTGCTGGTCTGGGGTATGCAGGTTATGCGGCGAGGTTAAGCCCTCTGTGGTGAAAAGGTTAATCCCCTGCCTGGCTGCATCAGACATAAGCTGTTGTAAAGACGCCTGGAATAGTTGCGCGATCTCCTCGCTGGTTGGAGGGAAACACTGAATGCCAGCTATGGTGGTTTGTAAGGTTCATGATTTGTATTGGCTTGATTCCATTGCAAAACACTTTATATATGTATTAGTTGTTGCTTAGGATATTCTTGGAAGAAAGGAAGCTTAAAAGGTGAAGAGCAATGTCTAGTGCAAAAGTCGTCTTCAAGAGGTGAAAAGCGTCAAAGGTATATCTTGACTTCTATCCTCTTGCAAGGCGTTAGCGCACACATACACAATTCATACATGTGTGTCCCTGCATCGTGGTTCAAACATTTGGTATAACACATTCACACATCTCATAGTATGCTCATGCATTGATCTTGTATAGACAAACATTGTGGAATTGCATGCTTTGTGACTATCTCTTTGATATGGCATGCTTGTGTGAATATGTGTTTATTTGTTTGTGTATTTTGTGTTTTGGACTTGAACATGTTCTTATTTGATGCCTTATTGAGTTCCGGTCGTTTCGGTTACTCATTCATAAGGTTTTGAGTCCAAACGATGTAGCTACGCTACTCTACTTTTCGTTCTCATTCGTTGAGTTGACTTCATCATCATTTTCCGAGATGATTTCTCAACCATTTTTTAAAGTTGTTAGTCTTCATCGTGCATGAGGGAGTCATGGTTCATAATCCGAAAATGGATTCAAAATCGGAGTTCGGATACCCAAGATACGGCTGAAGAACGTGAGAGTGCACGAGAGAGGTGAGATTGGCCGTGAGGCCACTTGGCCCACGCTGTGAGGGAGGCCGTGGGCCCCACGGCCAGAGGGGCTCTCTGCCCCGGTGAGGCCCATGCGCCCCCCATGGGGTGGGTGACGTGGCCCTTGCTGATTGGCCCGAAAATCTCTTCTCTCTCTTCTTTTCAAACACTTTTCCTTCCCTCCACATGAGTTGAAGAACTTGAAGAACATTTCCACGAAATTCTGCAGTTTTCTTCAAATTTTAGTTTTAGTATTTTGGTCATATCTTTCTCATACGAACTCGAAATCAATCGATTCAAAAGCCAAAATTGTTGGTCTTGAGGAGAGCTACAAACCCCAAGCATTTACAGAGAGAGCTGACTTCTTCATTGTTCCCAGCAGCCTTATCTTCAGTACGAGGTCAAGGTTGATTGTTCAACTTCTTCTTTTTCAATTTCATCTTTGATCATCTGTTGATTCTTACTATTGGATTGATGAAATTTGTCAAGAGGTATGTTAGATCATATGCTAGGGGTGTTTGATCATTTGTCAATTGAGTTTTAGCTTTGTGATTTCTCTTGAACATATTTGTGCTAAACTTGATTCAACATGAAATTGATTCTAGAAAATGTATATATGATGTGCTTCATGTTATTTTCTATGTCTAATTTCATGATCTAAGAACTAGGTTTTTAGTGTGATATATATATTGAATATTCATACCTGGTTCTTATTGATTTACATGTCTTGATTTCTAGATAATTTTGTGATTGTGTGTTGAAAGCATATTCTAGATTGTCATTGAACATGTACATTTTGCTTGATTGATCATCTAGCTTAATTTGATTGTGTTTGCATCATTTGCATCACTTAAGATCATAGCCTTGCATTAGGTTGAAGTCTCTAGCAAAGTGAGTGAAGCTTTGTGGATAGAGCAAGGAAGTCTTGATTAGAGTCCGGAGGACTCGGATAATCAAGCAATGAAGACTTGTCTAGGGTCGGGAGGATCCAGATAGGCAAGCAAGAAATCTTCCTAGAGACGTGAGCGTCTTGGATAGGAAGTTGCTTTCTAGAGGTGTAGGATACATCTCGGATAGGAAGTAGGCTTGGTGATTCACTAGCCCGAGGGTATATTAGGAGTTGATAGCTTGAGCGGATATCATGAGTTGATAACTTGAGTGTGTAAGTCCTTTTTCACATAGTGGATTGCTTCGCCGGTGGTTGTGGTATCAACCCGTGGATGTTTCCTCTTTGAGGTTTTACCACGTAAAAAAAATACTTGTGTTCATTTTTTGGTTTACATTTCTTTATCTTCCATTTCTTACATTGATTGCATATATTGTAAATTGATTAACTCTTGTATTAGTGAAATCAATCCATTTGCTAAATCTTATCAAGTGTGCATTTTATTTGTTATATTCCGCATCATTTTTAATATTGGGAGAATTTGAGTAAATGCCTATTCACCCCCCTCTAGGTATATTTTACACTACTACTTAAGGGAAATTTCATTTGGTATCAGAGCGGGTGTCTAGACGCACTTAGATAGATCCTTTCTTTGTAGTGTTTTGTGTTTTTTTTTGTTTGTGATAATCATGATTAAGGAAGTGTGTTCCTATGTGGCTTCTTTTGTTGAACATATTGACTTAGATGAGAAAAAGATCGATGATCTTATTTTTGAAAATAAACGTTTATCCAAAGTCAATATGTCCCTCAACAAGAAGTTAGAGAATCATGATCTTGGCTCAAAGGAGTTTAATGAACCTAAAGACAGGATCCTAAGTCTAGAATTGAATCTAAAAGATAGCAATGATAATGGTATCTTGAAGCAAGAAATTGAGCAAAGAGATTGTTCTCTTGTTAATGCTAAGAAACTTGAAAAGGTGCTTAAATCTAAACTTAATGAGCATTTAAATCAAGAGAAAAAGTATGAACAATGGCTTGATAAATCACGTAAAGATGTTATGTTTAGTGATGACATAGCGGAAAAATATGCCATTGAAATTAGGATGCTTCGTGAGAAACTTGATGAGGCTAATAGGGTGATTAGCAAGATGTCATCTAGTTCTAACAAAGTTGAAACCCTCATTAAAAGTGGAAAGCATCCATGTGACAAAAGAGGTTTAGGTTATATCAATGAGAAGGAGACTAATTCATCTAACAAATCTACTTTTGTCAAAGCAAGCATTGAAACAAATGTAGGTACATTCACTCAAGGTAAAGCTATGAAAGCTACCGGAGGTGCCTCTTCATCAACAAGAATGTTCAATGGAAGAACACAACAACATGAACATCAAGGAGCATCAACCTCAAATGCAAGAGGTGGAGCATCAAGGGTTGCACATCGAAGAGGAAAAATTATGAGAAGTTCAAAGGAGTTGGAAGCAAATGCAAATGGTAAATTTCTCAAATTTATTCCTATTTGTCATCACTGTAATATGATAGGACATATTCGACCTAGATGCTTTGAGTATATTCGGAAATGCAAACTTGATAATGCTTTTCATGATATGTCTTTGAATGGACCTAGGCAATCATGCATGTATGGATATAGAAATAGACCTAGGAAGACCTTGGAAAAACATGTTGTGGAAAAAGTTGTTGATGACTTGCTTGCTAAATCTTGTGTTGTGCCTCACTCTACTATGCATAAGAAAGTTGATAATGCTTTGTTTGATATTTTTAAAAATGTGACCAATGAGGTCAAGGTGCATGTTAAAAAACCTAACTTTGAGTCAAAGCATGTTAGAAGTAAGAGTGAAAGGCATGTTGTGAAAAATGTGTGGATTAGAAAAGACACATCTAAATGTCATGTTGCACAATATGCTTTACGTGCCAACTCCTCCTATTCTTGGTACCTAGATAGCGGTTTCTCTAGGAACATGACCGGGAACAAAGAGTTCTTTAAGAATCTTATTTTAAAGGATGGAGGTTGGGTTACTTTTGGTGATGGTACCAAAAAGTAAGTTCTTGGCAAGGGAACAATTTGTATCCCCGGATTGCCTAAACTTTGCAATACTTTGTATGTTGATGGGTTACAAGCTAACTTGATAAGCATTACTCACTTGTGTGAAATTTTTAAAGAAGTTAGCTTTAACAAAGATGTGTGCACTATAATTGATAAAAAGGGCAATGTTGTCCTAAGAGTCAAAAGGTCTATAGACAATTGCTATTGTCTTGAGATAGATCCACTAACATGCAACATGGCACATAAGTACAATAAACTTGATTTGTGGCATCAACGTTTGGGTCACATAAATTTTAAAGATTTGAAAAAACTTGAAAAACATGGCATTGTTAGAGGTCTTTATAATCTTGGTAAAAAGCTTGAGGTGGTTTGTGAACCTTGCCAATTAGGTAAGCAAACCAAAGTGTCTCATAAGAAAAATTCTTACATAGCTACCAAGAGACCTTTAGAACTTATGCATATGGACCTAATAGGGCCAATTCAAACCGAGAGCATCAATGGCAAAAAGTACATTTTTGTATGCGTTGATGATTTTTCTGGGTTTACTTGGGTTTATTTTCTTAGAAACAAGACCGAGGCTTTGATTACTTTAAAAAGTCTTGGTATCAAGAAAATATGTCGCATTAGGAGTAATCATGGGACGGAATTTGAAAATGCAAAATTTAGTGAGTTTTGTGATGGTTTAGGGATTTCTCATGAGTTTTCCGCACCTAGAACTCCTCAACAAAATGGTGTTGTTGAGAGGAAAAACCATGTCTTGCAAGAGATGGCTAGGGTCATGCTCAATAGCAAGAAAGTCCCTAGAAACCTATGGGCCGAGGCGGTCAATACCGCTTGTTATGTGTCAAATCGTGTTTTCAAAAGGCCCGGCACAAAACAAACATCCTATGAGCTTTGGAAAGGTAAGAAGCCTAATGTGAGTTACTTCCACACTTTTGGGAGTAAATGTTATATTTTGAATGATAGAGATCATTTAGGAAAGTTTGATGCTAAAAGTGATGTTGGTCTCTTTCTTGGGTATGCTATTAATAGTCGTGCATATAGAGTCTTTAACTTGACTATTAAGACTATCATGGAGTCTATCAATGTGAAGATAGATGATCATAGCATGCTTAATTTGTGTGATGATAATGGTGTCAACGAACCTAAAGAAAACATGTTGAATGACACTAAAACACCTATTGATGTGGCTAGTAGTGTTTCTAGTCAAGATGATGAAAATGATAGTCATGTTGAAGTTGAAAGTCAAGGGTTGGAAAATGCTTTAAATGATAATCAACAAAATGACCAAGTTGTTGAACATTCTCATCCAAGACTTAGAAACTTACACTATCAAGAAGACATCATAGGTGATTTAAATGAAGGGGCTAGAACAAGAAATCAAATTGCTAACCAAATTTCTTATGCTTGCTACACTTCTCAAATTGAACCCAAAAATATTAATGAAGCAATAGTTGATGAATATTGGGTTGGGGCTATGTAAAATGAACTTAATCAATTTGAGAGGAATGAAGTGTGGTCCTTGGTTCCTAGACCTAAAGATATAAATGTAATTGACACTAAATGGATTTATAGGAATAAGACCGATGAAAGTGGCAAGATTGTGAGGAATAAAGCTAGACTAGTGGCTCAAGGTTACACTCAAGTGGAAGGTGTAGACTTTGATGAGACGTTTGCCCCGGTTGCTCGTCTCGAGTCCATTAGACTTTTGTTGTCCATGGCATGCATTAAAAAGTTCAAATTATTTCAAATGGATGTCAAAAGTGCTTTCCTCAATGGATACCTTCAAGAAGAAGTGTATGTTGAACAACCTAAGGGTTTTGTAGACCCACACTCTCCTAATCATGTGTTTGAATTGAAAAAGGCTCTCTATGGCCTTAAACAAGCTCCAAGAGCTTGGTATGATAGGTTGACTCAATACCTTATTGACAACCAATATAGGAGAGGTGGCATTGATAGAACTTTGTTTATCAAACATCATGATCATGATATTTTTGTTGCACAAATATATGTTGATGACATTGTTTTTGGGTCTACTAATAAAACCAAGGTTGATGAATTTGTAAGTGTTATGTCAAGTGAATTTGAAATGAGCATGGTGGGTGAGTTGAATTATTTTCTAGGAATGCAAGTAAAGCAAACTAGCATGAGCATAATGTTGAATCAATCTAAATATGCTAAAAATCTAGTTAAAAGATTTGGCCTAGAAAATGGAAAAGATTTTGAAACTCCCATGAGCACCACTTTAAAACTTGACAAAGATGAAAAAGGGAAAAGTGTTAACCAAAGCCTTTATAGAAGCATGATAGGTAGTCTACTTTACCTAATGGCTAGTAGACCCGACATTTGCTTTAGTGTAGGCTTGTGTGCTAGATTCCAAGCAAATCCCAAGGAATCTCACTTAAAAGCCGTCAAGAGGATCATTAGGTACATCAAAGGAACTCATAGTCTTGGTCTATTTTATTCATTTGATACCAATGATATCCTTGTAGGCTATTGTGATGCGGATTGGGTGGGAAACATAGATGACCGTAAAAGCACATCAGGCGGTTGCTTTTATGTTGGTAATAACTTGGTTTCTTGGTCAAGTAAGAAACAAAACTCAGTCCCCCTTTCCTCTTCTGAAGCCGAATACATTGCGGCTGAAAGTGCTTGCACACAATTACTTTGGATGAAACAAATCCTTAAGGATTATGAGATAGAACAAGGAAAAATGACACTTTATTGTGATAATTTAAGTGCCATTAACATCTCTACAAATCCGGTTCAACACTCCCGTACAAAACACATAGACATTAGGCATCATTTCATTAGAGATCTAGTTGAACATTCTATTGTTACTCTAGAGCATTTGCCTACTAAAAATCAACTTGTGGATTTGTTCACTAAGCCCTTGGACAAAGAGAGGTTTAAAACTCTTAGAATGTCCATTGGCATGATTTGTGTTGATTGATGTCTTTGTGTGATTTTGAGTGGCTTGATGAGCAAAACTTTAATTGAATATCAATGTCTTTGAGAGCTACTCATTTGAGAAGTAATGATCTTAAACAAATAACTTATATTGTTTCTAGATCATGCACTTGAGCTTGAAAATCTTATTTTTGAAAAAGTGCACTAATGTTTCTCTTATATGTTTTTGGTTTTGAGTACATGTGGTTGAATATGTATAGATAATGGATGCATCTAAAAGTTTATTGCTTAGTACATGATAGATGATCTATGGTATGTATCCATTTTGCTTCGGCACTACATAGTAATCAACGAGCACCCTCATGGAAAGGGCTACACACCTTGGTTGTGAAGCCTCCCAATGTAGGAAAGGGCTACGCCATTGTGATGAGTGAAAGCCGCCATGAGGAGTATATGTTTTTGTTAGTAAAATCAAAGAAGTGTTGAATTGAATCATAAAAAAAAAAATTTTAAAAAATCTTTGATTCTAAGCCTAAAAGAAATGAAAAATAAAAGCTTATTGGTGTATAGTTGAGAATTGTGAAAATGCTCGGGTTGACAAATAGAAACGGGAAAACGAGCCACATGCACACACATGCTCATATGTTGATATCTATTCTCTTTAAAAGCAAAAATCTGGATGAATATCAGTTTGACCTATTTTTGGAAATGCTTTAGATGGATAGGTGTGGATAGAGTTTGCATGTTGATATCACAATTACTCCTTGTATATATTTGAGAAGCATTCACACACACACATTTTGCTTATGTGCTTGATTCATAAGCAATGTGAGAATATTTGTGAGAGATTAATGAAAATTTATGATTCTCTCTTGGACTTTGACAAGTTATGAAATACTTTCTCTTATTGCTTGATTGTGTGATTGTGTGATGTCCTTTGTGAACAAATCTACTTGGTGATAATATGTGGAGCATATGTTAAAGGGGAGCTTTAGTTTATTCAACTTCGCTCTCTATACGATTTGTTTGCTTTGTATCTCGTTCTTTATCTCTTGTGTCCCTTGTCTATTCCTTGACAAAAATGGGGAGAAAATGTATACCTCACCATGTTTGATATTGGGGAGATTTTGTATACTTCACACCTTGTGTGGAAAAATATTCCAATGTGTTAATCATATTCCTCTTTGTGCTTAATTGTGACTTTGTCTTAAGGGGGAGAATTCTTATCTTAAGGGGGAGAAAGAATTCTTTCTTGATAATGTTAAGGATGGTTGGTCCTTGGGAATTGGGAAATTAAGGGAATGCGTTAATATGAAAACATTTTATTCACTTGAGATAATGCATTTTTGAATGAGATAAGGGATGTCTTCTATATTTGTTTTAGGTTGATAACTCACCATTCTTCTTTAGAGAAGATCTCTTGTTTTGGATTGTTATTTTCTCTCATAGGTACCTTGAAGATCAAAAGAGGAATTCTTGAAGACTTGAAGACTTTTTAGTCTAGGAATTTCTTTGTAATATGAGATTGAGAGTATGCTATCAACTTGAGTTTATTTGAGTGAAACATTGTATGGTGAGGTTGAGGTTTTGTCATGGAATAGCCAAAGAGGGAGATTGTAAGGTTCATGATTTGTATTGGCTTGATTCCATTGCAAAACACTCTATATATGTATTAGTTGTTGCTTAGGATATTCTTGGAAGAAAGGAAGCTCAAAAGGTGAAGAGCAATGTCTAATGCAAAAGTCGTCTTCAAGAGGTGAAAAGCGTCAAAGGTATATCTTGACTTCTATCCTCTTGCAAGGCGTTAGCGCACACACACACAATTCATACTTGTGTGTCCCTGCATCGTGGTTCAAACATTTGGTATAACACATTCACACATCTCATAGTATGCTCATGCATTGATCTTGTATAGACAAACATTGTGGAATTGCATGCTTTGTGACTATCTCTTTGATATGGCATGCTTGTGTGAATATGTGTTTATTTGTTTGTGTATTTTGTGTTTTGGACTTGAACATGTTCTTATTTGATGCCTTATTGAGTTTCGGTCGTTTCGGTTACTCATTCATAAGGTTTCGAGTCCAAACGATGTAGCTATGCTACTTTTCGTTCTCATTCATTGAGTTGACTTCATTGTCGTTTTCCGAGATGATTTCTCAACCATTTTTCAAAGTTGTGTAGTCTTCATTGTGCGTGAGGGAGTCACGGTTTGTAATCCGAAAACAGATTCAAAATCGGAGTTTGGATACCCAAGATACGGCTGAAGAACGTGAGAGTGCACGAGAGAGGTGAGAGTGCACGAGAGAGGTGAGATTGGCCGTGAGGCCACTTGGACAACGCCGTGAGGGAGGCCGTGGGCCCCACGGCCAGAGGGGCTCTCGGCCCCCGTGAGGCCCACATGCCCCCCATGGGGTGGGTGACGTGGCCCTTGCTGATTGGCCCGAAAATCTCTTCTCTCTCTTCTTTTCAAACACTTTTCCTTCCCTCCACATGAGTTGAAGAACTTGAAGAACATTTCCACGAAATTCTGCAGTTTTCTTCAATTTTTAGTTTTAGTATTTTGGTCATATCTTTCTCATACGAACTCGAAATGAATCGATTCAAAAGCCAAAAATTTTGGTCTTGAGGAGAGCTACAAACCCCAAGTATTTCCAGAGAGAGCTGACTTCTTCATTGTTCCCAGCAGCCTGATCTTCAGTACGAGGTCAAGGTTGATTGTTCAACTTCTTCTTTTTCAATTTCATCTTTGATCATCTCTTGATTCTTACTATTTGATTGATGAAATTTGTTGAGAAGTATGTTAGATCATATGCTAGGGGTGTTTGATCATTTGTCAATTGAGTTTTAGCTTTGTGATTTCTCTTGAACATATTTGTGCTAAACTTGATTCAACATGAAATTGATTCTAGAAAATGTATATATGATGTACTTCATGTTATTTTCTATGTCTAATTTCATGATCTAAGAACTAGGTTTTTAGTGTGATATATTGAATATTCATACCTTGTTCTTATTGATTTACATGTCTTGATTTCTAGATAATTTTGTGATTGTGTGTTGAAAGCATATTCTAGATTGTCATTGAACATGTACATTTTGCTTGATTGATCATCTAGCTTAATTTGATTGTGTTTGCATCACTTAAGATCATAGCCTTGCATTAGGTTGAAGTCTCTAGCAAAGTGAGTGAAGCTTTGTGGATAGAGCAAGGAAGTCTTGATTAGAGTCCGGAGGACTCGGATAATCAAGCAAGGAAGACTTGTCTAGGGTCGGGAGGATCCGGATAGGCAAGCAAGAAATCTTCCTAGAGACGTGAGAGTCTTGGATAGGAAGTTGCTTTCTAGAGGTGTAGGATACATCTCGGATAGGAAGTAGGCTTGGTGATTCACTAACCCGAGGGTAGATTAGGAGTTGATAGCTTGAGTGGATATCATGAGTTGATAGCTTGAGTGTGTAAGTCCTTTTTCACATAGTGGATTGCTTCGTCGGTGGTTGTGGTATCAACCCGTGGATGTTTCCTCTTTGAGGTTTTACCACGTAAAAAAAATACTTGTGTTCATTTTTTGTTTTACATTTCTTTATCTTCCATTTCTTACATTGATTGCATATCTTGTAAATTGATTAACTCTTGTATTAGTGAAATCAATCCATTTGCTAAATCTTATCAAGTGTGCATTTTCTTTGTTATATTCTGCATCATTTTTAATATTGGGAGAATTTGAGTAAATACCTATTCACCCCCCTCTAGGTATATTTTACACTACTACTTAAGGGAAATTTCACGGTTGATTGATCTGCGGTTGTCAAATTGGCATCCGCGGCATTAAGAGTGGTGCCCTCCTCCAACTCGTTATCTGGTAATCCCTGACTATATCTGGAACCGCTGTCATCTCCTTCGCCAGCCATTGTTTCACAGGGATTCTCGAAGTTAAGTTCAGAAAGTGCCCCCCTTCTAGTGCCAATTGTTGACGGTGATTTTTCAATGGTCAATCAATCAGCAGTCTAGGTTAGCAAAAACCTGTAAATATGGAGGAAATAAAGAACGTAATAATGGTTAGTGATGAAAGACACAAAATACATGGTAAAACTCCGGTAATCGGAGAAACGTCCACGGGTTGTTGCTTTGGCAACTCAGTCGAATCCATTATATTTGTTTTAATGATATGCACTCTAATCTCTTTCTTGCTAATTCTCACCTCTCTCTCTTGAAACAAATTAACGGTGTGTACAATATTATCTAGAGGGGGTGAATAGATTTTAACTAATTTTACCCAATTTTCGTGTATAGTCAAGATTATGAAAATACACCTAATAGTCAATATAATATAGCAAGTGTAATATGGTGCGGAAATTAAATAACACTTGATATATACGTGGAAACCCAACCACTGGGAAAAACCACGGGCTGTTTAGTGTGCCACACTCGAACCTCGAAATCCACTAATTGAAATGGAGTTTAAAACCTATGTAGACCTCGTCTAACACTCCGGTCAATAATCCCCCACTTCTACCACGCGGACCTTTAAAAGTGGCTCTAGTCCAATTGCTTGAGGCCTAAGCAATCTTAGCCCCAAGTCTTAATTCTCAATGAAGAGATAATGCTACCTATTTGAATATGTAAAATACTCAAAATGCAACAAGAGGTAGGTAAACCCTATATGCTTATCTAGGATTATGATATATCAATTAAAGCAATCCTAGATATCAATAATTAGATGACATGTCAAATAGCTTTGCTAATCAAGATTAAGCAAAACCTAGATAGCTATCACAATACAACACTCAATCAATTATATCACAAATAATCTCTAACTTGTATTTAGCATATGATCTAAAAACATACAAGTAATTAAAGAGATGTCTTAATATGAAAAACACTTAAAATAGATGAAATTAGTGAAGAACATACCAAGTAAGATGTGATGATCCAAAACCATGGATGGATGCATTCTATATAGACATAGAAGATGCAATATGAAATTTGATGCAAAAAGGATTTGATTTGATTGGTTAAAGGTGAGTTCTTGATTGGATTTTTTCTCAAAAATCTTTCTTTTAAATTTAGGGTTCTAAGGAGTAAAAAAACTAACTTAGAGAATGAGAAAGTGAGATATTTATAGACATCAAGAATAGGGCATGTGAAAAGATAATTTTGCCCCTGAAACGCACCGATCGGCGGTTTCAATCGGCGGCTAGGCCGCTGATTATAACCGCCGAATTGAGCCCTAGAAGAACAGAGTATCAACGGCGGTTTTGAAACTGCCGATTCAACCGCAGAATCAAACCCGAGAGATTAAATCAATCGGGTATGAACGGTGGTTTCGAACGGCAGTCGTGACCACCGATCGTAACCGTAGAATCGCTCCAGACACTACTGGACACAAACGACGGTTTCATTCGACGGCCAGGCTGCAGATCAAACCGCTGAATCACCACTGAAGGTGAAACCTAAAGAGAAGCCAAGGCAAACTTCATCGACGATCATCGCGCTGAACCAAACACACTTTCGTGCATGCGTGGACGTTTTCGAACAATGTTGGAAATGAATTACCAGACCCATAAACACACAACAAGATATAGCAATCAAAGTGCTAGTGTGTAATGTGACATATGAATAAAATGCACACAATTATAAGAATGGAAAGTGTGTGTGTGCTTCTAAATCTCTTCAAATAAGGTAAGCACTTAGAATTTTATCTTCGGTGCTTATCAAGATGAAGACTTGAAAGGGCATGAACTTGAACACCAACACCTAAGCTACCTTTACAATAAACCCCAATTGTGGTTTGTCCACGAAATAAGCCAATTAACAAATGAGAATCCTTACAATCTCCCCCTTTGGCTATTTCGTGACAAAACCACCGCTCACATTGATTCCTCACAACATAATAGAAACTACAGGTCAACAATGATTTTATACTTTACAAAGAGATATTTTAAAAAAAATCTTGAAGTCTTCAATCTCTTGTTGAACAATCAATCCCTGAAAGCAAAGTTTCTATACTTTCCAATACAAGTAAAATGTGAGATTAATCAAGTGAGAGCATAAACAAGCATTTACATTTAAGAATTTAAGCACAACATCATTTAAGAATTTAAGCATAACATCATGCAATGTATGTGTACGCAATGCTCCCCCTCAAAGGGTTACTCCCCCTCAATGTATATTCTCCCCAACTTGCATAATTGCTACTACAATTTGCAACTCCCCTTACCACCATTTTACTCCCCCTTTTTGTCATGATATATGCAAAGGAGTAGTCCCCAACCAGGTCACTTAGCAAAGAGAGTTAGTAGCATACTAGATACTTGTATAATCATATAAGCCACTTTATGCAACTCAATTAATTGGAGAGAAACAAGGAGATTTATTTTGATAAAATGTGTGAATTAAAAATGCTTTGCATACAAGACATGTAGCATTCAAGTCCAAAATACAATGGTATCTGGCAAAGCAAATGACAAAGGTTTCTAATAAGAATTCAAACCAATTTCACCATTGTCATGAGAGAAGCAAGGATATAGAGATTTCATTGATTTCAATTTAAGAGCAACTATATCCAACTTTATAAGCTAAACATGGCATGAGCGACTTTGCACCCTATTCGATTTTTCCGGATAGTATATCCGTATGATAGTAGCCATGTTCAACCAATAAAGAAAGAGAGACATTTGGATTTTAAAATCCTTTGAACGGATGCAAGATCCTTTATTCATTTGAAGTCTCATTTTTGCTTTTTCACACAAGTTTTGCATTTTAAGACTATGCAATCATCAATTCATGCTTTTTCTTTCAAGCATGTTATATGAATTTCATGCTTTTACATTTGACATTAGCATGTTATAAAAGAATCATTATGTCATAGAGATAACTATAGGTCATTTAGATCATACTTCCTATGAGAATTCCCTAGCCCAAAAATGCATGTTTGAACATAAATATGACATGGATTGTAAACAAGCACGGTTCACACTTATTAAATTGAAAGCATATATAAACATATGTACAACCAAGCTTACTCAACCAATCAACAAATAAGCATACGATTTTTCAAATATTTGCATGCAACAAGTATGCAATAGCTCTCTTTGCTTAGTTCCCCATAAGGGGTCAATCACCATCCTTCATCAATGAAGGTTATGAGGTCCTATAGACCTCCCAAGTCCATTTGACTTGGTTGAACCTATGTGAGACAAGTTTGTCTCGTAGCAGGAGGGTTCATTTTTCCTTATCCACTTAGGTATAATTTTTTTCTTCCTAGTGGTTAATGGTTCAAGAGTTCTAGAAATCATAGGATCATGAACATGAATTTTTTTCTTTCTATTAACATGCATTCTAGCTCTTGTCATTCTGTTTTCAATCATGCTTTTGACTCTATATAATTTAATGTAATGAAAGCAATTTGGTCTAATGTGACCATTAATACCACAAAATTGACATGTAGTGATGAATTTAGAAATCATACCATGTTCTTGAGCATGCATAGGAGCCTTCCTATGACTTTGTGGTTGATTGGGTTCAATCCTTCTTCGTTGTTGAACCGGTCTAGCTTGCTTCCTTGGTTCATTTTGCATGATTGGCCTCTTTCCATTTAGAGTCATTTGATGAGGAATGTTGACTTGAGAGACTCTAATGCGTTTAGCTTGAGGTTGTCTCCTTGGGGCTTCCTTTACTTGTGCACTTATTGAACATTGTCCTAGATCGATTTTCTTCCTAGGAGTGTGCATCGGTGAGGCTTCTATCTTGCCCAAACTCTTGACAAAGACGGTATTGGTTGGAGTAGAGATCTCCTTGCTATCTTCATACCCAATACCTCTCTTATCACAAGGGTTCTTTCTAGCACCAAGTATATGGTCAAGCTTCTTGGTGCTTGAAGTCATCCTAGTCAATGACTCTTTAGCTTCATCAAGCTCCCTCTTCAACCCTTCTTCATTCCTTTTAGACAAAGCTAGCTCATCTCTTAGCTTGTCTTCAATCATCTTGGATCTTTCCACTTGTTTACTTAAGTGGTCATTGTGTGTTGAAAGCTCTAGATTTTCATCCTCTAACATCTTTAATTTTCTGTTGTTCTTCTTCAATGAACTTTCACACTTGACTATAAAGTCATGAACATCCGTTTTCTCTACATTTCCATTTGTAGAGTTAGATGAGGAGTCATCTTCACTTGAGTTATCTCTTACACTTTCCATCTCACCTATGGAGTCATTTCCCTCATTAAGACCTTCACCTTGGTCTCTTGAGTTAATGAGAACCATGTCCCAATGAGTAGCTACACCTATCTCCTCTAGAGCTACTTCTTCATCTCTTTCTTCTATGGGATCACTAGTCAAGGCATTCTTACCAAGAACTTTATCTTCTACACAAGTGGCTCCAAATGCCGTGTAGTTAATGGTAAGCTCATCATCACTTGATGACTTATCTTCCTTTCCGGAGTCATCACTTTCACTCCAAGTGGCGGCCATCACTTTTGACATTTTGTTCTTCAAATTCCTACAATCGGGTGTGATGTGTCTTATACCGCCACACTTATAGCATTGGACCCCTTTCTTTTCACTATTCTCTTGCATAGGCTCAAAATTCTTGAATGTAGCCTTTTTCTTCAAGTCTTGGCCTTTGGATCCAAAACCCTTTTTTCTCGAACTTGATAAATTTCTTGAATCTTCTTAGCAACAAAGCCATGTCTTCGTCCGAGTCACCTTTTTTCCTCCTTCTCAACCTTGGAAGCTTTCAAAGCAATCCCTTTTTGCTTTTTAGGAGGTGTAATACTAGGAGCTTTCGTAGATTCATAAGCGAGGAGTCTTCCAATTACCTCACTCGGTTTCATGTCCTTATATCCATAATTTTCTTTTAAAGCCGTAACTTTTGATTCAAACCTAGCAGGGAGAAACCTCATAATTTTCTGCTTAACTCTCATATCCGAATAAGGATCACCGAGTTGATGGCTTTGATTGACAATATCCATCAACTTGACTTCAAAGTCATTGAAGCATTCGTCCTCCTCCATCTTAAGCAACTCGAATTGCGTTTTAAGGACTTGTAGATTGGAATCCTTGACGACATCGGTTCCTTCTTGTGCAACCTCTAGAATATCCCATGCCTCATTGGCTATCCTAGTGTTCTGAATCAGTTTGTATTGATTTTCATCCACTGCACATAGAAGAGCATGCCATGCCTTCCTTTTCCATTTTGAAGTGTCAAACTCTTCAGTGGACCACTGAGCCTTAGGCTTGAGTACTTTTTCTCCTCCACCTGTGGGAGTCATCTTAGGAGGTGCATACCCATCTTCAATAGCCATCCATGCCCTATCATGGATTTGGCACAAGTATGCTTCCATCTTGCCTTTCCATAAGGCATAATTCACACCGGTGAGAAGAGGAGGTCGTGTGCTTGAAGCACCCTCATGGTTTCCACCGTATCCACTCATTGCATATAATGAATGAAATGAAATGTATGCAAAATGTATGAATGAGCAAAAAACACACAAATACAAAATACACCAAAAATGAGCTAGGATCACCTTAGTATATCTAGGAACCCGCTCTGATACCAATTCAAACAAATTAACGGTGTGTACAATATTATCTAGAGGGGGGTGAATAGATTTTAACTAATTTCACCTAATTTTCGTGTATAGTCAAGATTATGAAAATACCCCTAGTGTGCCTTTAAAAGTGGCACACTAAAAAACCATGGGCTGTTTAGTGTGCCACACTCGAACCTCGAAATCCACTAATTGAAATGGAGTTTACAACCTATATAGACCTCGTCTAACACTCCGGTCAATAACCCCCCACTTCTACCACGCGGGCCTTTAAAAGTGGCTCTAGTCCAATTGCTTGAGGCCTAAGCAATCTTAGCCCCAAGTCTTTTTTCTCAATGAAGAGATAATGCTACCTATGTGAATATGTAAAATACTCAAAATGCAACAAGAGGTAGGTAAACCCTATATGCTTATCTAGGATTATGATATATCAATTAAAGCAATCCTAGATATCAATAACTAGATGACATGTCAAATAGCTTTGCTAATCAAGATTAAGCAAAACCTAGATAGGTATCACAATACAACACTCAATCAATTATATCACAAATAATCTCTAACTTGTATTTAGCATATGATCTAAAAACATACAAGTAATTAAAGAGATGTCTTAATATGAAAAACACTTAAAATAGATGAAATTAGTGAAGAACATACCAAGTAAGATGTGATGATCCAAAACCATGCATGGATGCATTCTATATAGACATAGAAGATGCAATATGAAATTTGATGCAAAAAGGATTTGATTTGATTGGTTAAAGGTGAGTTCTTGATTGGATTTTTTCTCAAAAATCTTTCTTTTAAATTTAGGGTTCTAAGGAGTAAAAAAACTAACTTAGAGAATGAGAAAGTGAGATATTTATAGACATCAAGAATAGGGCATGTGAAAAGATAATTTTGCCCCTGAAACGCACCGATCGGCGGTTTCAATCGGCGGCTAGGCCGCTGATTATAACCGCCGAATTGAGCCCTAGAAGAACAGAGTATCAACGGCGGTTTTGAAACTGCCGATTCAACCGCAGAATCAAACCCGAGAGATTAAATCAATCGGGTATGAACGGTGGTTTCGAACGGCAGTCGTGACCACCGATCGTAACCGTAGAATCGCTCCAGACACTACTGGACACAAACGACGGTTTCATTCGACGGCCAGGCTGCAGATCAAACCGCTGAATCACCACTGAAGGTGAAACCTAAAGAGAAGCCAAGGCAAACTTCATCGACGATCATCGCGCTGAACCAAACACACTTTCGTGCATGCGTGGACGTTTTCGAACAATGTTGGAAATGAATTACCAGACCCATAAACACACAACAAGATATAGCAATCAAAGTGCTAGTGTGTAATGTGACATATGAATAAAATGCACACAATTATAAGAATGGAAAGTGTGTGTGTGCTTCTAAATCTCTTCAAATAAGGTAAGCACTTAGAATTTTATCTTCGGTGCTTATCAAGATGAAGACTTGAAAGGGCATGAACTTGAACACCAACACCTAAGCTACCTTTACAATAAACCCCAATTGTGGTTTGTCCACGAAATAAGCCAATTAACAAATGAGAATCCTTACAATCTCCCCCTTTGGCTATTTCGTGACAAAACCACCGCTCACATTGATTCCTCACAACATAATAGAAACTACAGGTCAACAATGATTTTATACTTTACAAAGAGATATTTTAAAAAAAATCTTGAAGTCTTCAATCTCTTGTTGAACAATCAATCCCTGAAAGCAAAGTTTCTATACTTTCCAATACAAGTAAAATGTGAGATTAATCAAGTGAGAGCATAAACAAGCATTTACATTTAAGAATTTAAGCACAACATCATTTAAGAATTTAAGCATAACATCATGCAATGTATGTGTACGCAATGCTCCCCCTCAAAGGGTTACTCCCCCTCAATGTATATTCTCCCCAACTTGCATAATTGCTACTACAATTTGCAACTCCCCTTACCACCATTTTACTCCCCCTTTTTGTCATGATATATGCAAAGGAGTAGTCCCCAACCAGGTCACTTAGCAAAGAGAGTTAGTAGCATACTAGATACTTGTATAATCATATAAGCCACTTTATGCAACTCAATTAATTGGAGAGAAACAAGGAGATTTATTTTGATAAAATGTGTGAATTAAAAATGCTTTGCATACAAGACATGTAGCATTCAAGTCCAAAATACAATGGTATCTGGCAAAGCAAATGACAAAGGTTTCTAATAAGAATTCAAACCAATTTCACCATTGTCATGAGAGAAGCAAGGATATAGAGATTTCATTGATTTCAATTTAAGAGCAACTATATCCAACTTTATAAGCTAAACATGGCATGAGCGACTTTGCACCCTATTCGATTTTTCCGGATAGTATATCCGTATGATAGTAGCCATGTTCAACCAATAAAGAAAGAGAGACATTTGGATTTTAAAATCCTTTGAACGGATGCAAGATCCTTTATTCATTTGAAGTCTCATTTTTGCTTTTTCACACAAGTTTTGCATTTTAAGACTATGCAATCATCAATTCATGCTTTTTCTTTCAAGCATGTTATATGAATTTCATGCTTTTACATTTGACATTAGCATGTTATAAAAGAATCATTATGTCATAGAGATAACTATAGGTCATTTAGATCATACTTCCTATGAGAATTCCCTAGCCCAAAAATGCATGTTTGAACATAAATATGACATGGATTGTAAACAAGCACGGTTCACACTTATTAAATTGAAAGCATATATAAACATATGTACAACCAAGCTTACTCAACCAATCAACAAATAAGCATACGATTTTTCAAATATTTGCATGCAACAAGTATGCAATAGCTCTCTTTGCTTAGTTCCCCATAAGGGGTCAATCACCATCCTTCATCAATGAAGGTTATGAGGTCCTATAGACCTCCCAAGTCCATTTGACTTGGTTGAACCTATGTGAGACAAGTTTGTCTCGTAGCAGGAGGGTTCATTTTTCCTTATCCACTTAGGTATAATTTTTTTCTTCCTAGTGGTTAATGGTTCAAGAGTTCTAGAAATCATAGGATCATGAACATGAATTTTTTTCTTTCTATTAACATGCATTCTAGCTCTTGTCATTCTGTTTTCAATCATGCTTTTGACTCTATATAATTTAATGTAATGAAAGCAATTTGGTCTAATGTGACCATTAATACCACAAAATTGACATGTAGTGATGAATTTAGAAATCATACCATGTTCTTGAGCATGCATAGGAGCCTTCCTATGACTTTGTGGTTGATTGGGTTCAATCCTTCTTCGTTGTTGAACCGGTCTAGCTTGCTTCCTTGGTTCATTTTGCATGATTGGCCTCTTTCCATTTAGAGTCATTTGATGAGGAATGTTGACTTGAGAGACTCTAATGCGTTTAGCTTGAGGTTGTCTCCTTGGGGCTTCCTTTACTTGTGCACTTATTGAACATTGTCCTAGATCGATTTTCTTCCTAGGAGTGTGCATCGGTGAGGCTTCTATCTTGCCCAAACTCTTGACAAAGACGGTATTGGTTGGAGTAGAGATCTCCTTGCTATCTTCATACCCAATACCTCTCTTATCACAAGGGTTCTTTCTAGCACCAAGTATATGGTCAAGCTTCTTGGTGCTTGAAGTCATCCTAGTCAATGACTCTTTAGCTTCATCAAGCTCCCTCTTCAACCCTTCTTCATTCCTTTTAGACAAAGCTAGCTCATCTCTTAGCTTGTCTTCAATCATCTTGGATCTTTCCACTTGTTTACTTAAGTGGTCATTGTGTGTTGAAAGCTCTAGATTTTCATCCTCTAACATCTTTAATTTTCTGTTGTTCTTCTTCAATGAACTTTCACACTTGACTATAAAGTCATGAACATCCGTTTTCTCTACATTTCCATTTGTAGAGTTAGATGAGGAGTCATCTTCACTTGAGTTATCTCTTACACTTTCCATCTCACCTATGGAGTCATTTCCCTCATTAAGACCTTCACCTTGGTCTCTTGAGTTAATGAGAACCATGTCCCAATGAGTAGCTACACCTATCTCCTCTAGAGCTACTTCTTCATCTCTTTCTTCTATGGGATCACTAGTCAAGGCATTCTTACCAAGAACTTTATCTTCTACACAAGTGGCTCCAAATGCCGTGTAGTTAATGGTAAGCTCATCATCACTTGATGACTTATCTTCCTTTCCGGAGTCATCACTTTCACTCCAAGTGGCGGCCATCACTTTTGACATTTTGTTCTTCAAATTCCTACAATCGGGTGTGATGTGTCTTATACCGCCACACTTATAGCATTGGACCCCTTTCTTTTCACTATTCTCTTGCATAGGCTCAAAATTCTTGAATGTAGCCTTTTTCTTCAAGTCTTGGCCTTTGGATCCAAAACCCTTTTTTCTCGAACTTGATAAATTTCTTGAATCTTCTTAGCAACAAAGCCATGTCTTCGTCCGAGTCACCTTTTTTCCTCCTTCTCAACCTTGGAAGCTTTCAAAGCAATCCCTTTTTGCTTTTTAGGAGGTGTAATACTAGGAGCTTTCGTAGATTCATAAGCGAGGAGTCTTCCAATTACCTCACTCGGTTTCATGTCCTTATATCCATAATTTTCTTTTAAAGCCGTAACTTTTGATTCAAACCTAGCAGGGAGAAACCTCATAATTTTCTGCTTAACTCTCATATCCGAATAAGGATCACCGAGTTGATGGCTTTGATTGACAATATCCATCAACTTGACTTCAAAGTCATTGAAGCATTCGTCCTCCTCCATCTTAAGCAACTCGAATTGCGTTTTAAGGACTTGTAGATTGGAATCCTTGACGACATCGGTTCCTTCTTGTGCAACCTCTAGAATATCCCATGCCTCATTGGCTATCCTAGTGTTCTGAATCAGTTTGTATTGATTTTCATCCACTGCACATAGAAGAGCATGCCATGCCTTCCTTTTCCATTTTGAAGTGTCAAACTCTTCAGTGGACCACTGAGCCTTAGGCTTGAGTACTTTTTCTCCTCCACCTGTGGGAGTCATCTTAGGAGGTGCATACCCATCTTCAATAGCCATCCATGCCCTATCATGGATTTGGCACAAGTATGCTTCCATCTTGCCTTTCCATAAGGCATAATTCACACCGGTGAGAAGAGGAGGTCGTGTGCTTGAAGCACCCTCATGGTTTCCACCGTATCCACTCATTGCATATAATGAATGAAATGAAATGTATGCAAAATGTATGAATGAGCAAAAAACACACAAATACAAAATACACCAAAAATGAGCTAGGATCACCTTAGTATATCTAGGAACCCGCTCTGATACCAATTCAAACAAATTAACGGTGTGTACAATATTATCTAGAGGGGGGTGAATAGATTTTAACTAATTTCACCTAATTTTCGTGTATAGTCAAGATTATGAAAATACCCCTAGTGTGCCTTTAAAAGTGGCACACTAAAAAACCATGGGCTGTTTAGTGTGCCACACTCGAACCTCGAAATCCACTAATTGAAATGGAGTTTACAACCTATATAGACCTCGTCTAACACTCCGGTCAATAACCCCCCACTTCTACCACGCGGGCCTTTAAAAGTGGCTCTAGTCTAATTGCTTGAGGCCTAAGCAATCTTAGCCCCAAGTCTTTTTTCTCAATGAAGAGATAATGCTACCTATGTGAATATGTAAAATACTCAAAATGCAACAAGAGGTAGGTAAACCCTATATGCTTATCTAGGATTATGATATATCAATTAAAGCAATCCTAGATATCAATAACTAGATGACATGTCAAATAGCTTTGCTAATCAAGATTAAGCAAAACCTAGATAGGTATCACAATACAACACTCAATCAATTATATCACAAATAATCTCTAACTTGTATTTAGCATATGATCTAAAAACATACAAGTAATTAAAGAGATGTCTTAATATGAAAAACACTTAAAATAGATGAAATTAGTGAAGAACATACCAAGTAAGATGTGATGATCCAAAACCATGCATGGATGCATTCTATATAGACATAGAAGATGCAATATGAAATTTGATGCAAAAAAGATTTGATTTGAGTGGTTAAAGGTGAGTTCTTGATTGGATTTTTTCTCAAAAATCTTTCTTTTAAATTTAGGGTTCTAAGGAGTAAAAAAACTAACTCAGAATGAGAAAGTGAGATATTTATAGACATCAAGAACAGGGCATGTGAAAAGACAATTTTGCCCTTGAAACACATCTATCAGCGGTTTCAATCGTTGGCCAAGCCGCTGATTGCAACCGTCGAATTGAACCCGAGAAGAACAGAGCATCAACGGCGATTTCATTCGGTGGTTTTGAAACCGTCGATTCAACCGCAGAATCAAACCCGAGAGATTAAATCAATCAGGTATGAATGACGGTTTCGAACGGCGATCGTGGCCACCGATCGTAACCACAGAATCACTCCAGACACTACTGGATGCAAACGGTGGTTTCATTCGGTAGCCAGGTTGCCGATCAAACCGCCGAATCACCACTGAAGGTGAAAGCTAAGGAGAAGCCAAGGCAAACTTCATCGGCGATCATCGCGCTGAACCAAGCACACTTTCGTGCATGCACGAACGTTTCGGAACAATGTCGTGAAACGAATTACCAGACCCATAAACACACAACAAGATATAACAATCAAAGTGCTAGTGTGTAATGTGACATATGAAGAGAATGCACACAATTATAAGAATGCAAAGTGTGTGTGTGTTTCTAAATCTCTTCAAAGAAGGTAAGCACTTAGAATTTTATCTTCGGTGCTTATCAAGATGAGGTCTTGAAAGGGCATGAACTTGAACACCAACACCTAAGCTTCCTTTACAATAAACCCCATGTAAGGTTCCCATTTGTTGATTGGCTCATTTCGTGGACAAACCACATGTTGAGGGTTCTTTGTAAGGGTAGCCTAGGTATCGATGCTATTGCTCAACCCCTTTGAAGACCTCGTCTTGATAAGCACCGAAGGTAAATTTCTATATGCTTACTTTTCTTTAAAGAGATTAGTTGCACATACATACTTGACATACATTGCATATGTGTGCATTCTCATCACTTGTCACATTTCACACTTGCATTTATGTGTTATATTTTGTTTTGTGTAATTGTGTCTTGTTGTCTTGTAATTCGTTTCCCGATAGCTTT